>QEPC01013957.1:339404-381011 GCA_003113815.1 Sphenodon punctatus
TTTTGCTATGGAGCTAAGGGAATGGCTCCTGGCCTGTTTGGACTAAACTGAACCTAAGGACTGAACCCCTTTGCTGCAAGGCAAAGGCGCACCTAAAGCTGTGAGTAATTGAATGTTACATCTGAGGGACCAGTTTAGGCTAGATGCTACAAAAAGGGCCCTCGAGCCTAACTGTGTTCTGATCAATTGCTTTTGCTCAAGGATTCAAAGTACCTCACATGGTTGTAGCCTGTGATGCTTGGTTTAACATACCATTAAAGTAATATTCCTTTTTCTGATCTAAAAGATCTGTGTGTGTGTGTGTGTTAGTGAATACGCCTCTGTACGCTCTGGCGGCAGTACTTGGGAACGGAATTATTCTGGCTTGCGGGCCTGTCTGTTTAAAGAAAAGGTAGAGTTCTCATTTTCCCCAGAGGGATGAGACTCGCGGCCTAAGTAAATTCTGGGTGGTGGCAGCAGAAAGGTACCAGATAATAGGTGGGTAATGGGGTGCCGGGAGGCTGGGGTAAAACCCCAGTGGGCTCTGTTACGCCACACAGCATTCAAGGTGTGCGTGCACTATAGATTTACCATCCTCATCCCTCCCACATTCACAATCTCTTCCCTGTAACTAAGATAAGCACATGCACCTGCATTTTCTCAACCTCATGAATGTATCCTTGTCTCTCCCGATATTCACCTCTCCCTTGTCTCCCCCTTCCTTGTCTCTCCTACACTGCAAGCCCTTTGGGGTAGGGACTTGTCTATAACTACTGACTGGAAAGTGCTAGGTACACTGCTGATGCTATATATATAAATAAATAATAATAATAATAATAAATAATAATTTATATAGCGGAATTATGATATTTTCTGTTTTATTCTCTCTTTCTGAATAATTTCTAACATTATTTTGCTTTTTTCGTTGCAGCACATGGAGCTGAGGATTTCAATGTATCATCCACAATGACTTCATGGTCATTGTGGTAACCCCTAATTTAGAACCCAGCATTATATAAATATACTTTGGGTCATTTTTCCCTATGTTCATCACTTTGCATGTATCAACATTAAATTTCATCTGCTCTTTAGTTGTCTAGTCACCCAGTCTCGCAGGATCCTCCTGCAATTCCTCACAGTCTGCTCAGGTTTTAACTACCTTCAATAACTTTGTGTCATCTGCAAATCTGATCATCTCACTCTTTAATTTACTCCTTTTCCAGATCATTAATTAATATATTAAACAACACCAGTTCCAACAGATCCCTGAAGCACTTCACTGTTTACTTCTCTCCATTGTGGAAACTGACCATTTAGTCTTACCGTTTGTTTCCTATCCTTTAACCATTTACAATAGGACACGGGATGAAAACAGACATAACGCTAACTCCACTTTAACATCGCTTTAACATTTCTTATGCATGTTACAGGTCTGTATTGGTGCCCTATGCAGCCCTGCAACATGCATAAGAAATGTTAAAGTGGTGTTAAACTGGAGTTAGTGTTATGTCTGTTCTCACCCAAAGCCTCCTATCCCATGACTATTTAATTTCCTCAAGAGTCTCTCATGAAGGATCTCATAAAATGCTTTCTGAAAATCCAGATACACCATATTGTTTGGCTCACTCTTATCTACATCCAATAGATTAATGAGGCATGACTTCTCTTTGCTAAAACAATGTTGACTCTTCCTCATTATGTCATGTTTATCAATATGCCCAATAATTCTGTCCTTAACAACTGTTTCCACCAGCTTGCCAGGCACCGACATCAGGCTCACCGGTATGTAGTCCTTTTTAAATATAGGTGTTACATTTGCTACCCTCCAGTACTCAGGTACAGTGGCATATTTTAGTGATAAGTTACAGATTACCAATAGGTCTGCGATTTCATATTTGAGAGTTCCTTCAGACCTCTGGGGTGAATACCATCTGCTCCTGGTGATTTGTTACTATTTAGTTTGTCAATTTGTTCTAGAACCTCTTCCAGAGTCACTTTGATTTGTGACAGTTCTTGCAATTCATCACCTACAAAGAATAGCTCCGGTGTGGGTATCTCCCCAATATCCTCTGTAGTGAAGACCAAAACAAAGAATTTGGTTAGCTTCTCTAGAAAGGCCTTATCCTCCGTGAGTGCCCTTTTCACCCCCTGATCATCTAATGGCCCAACTGACTCTTTAGCAGGCTTCTTGCTTCTGATGTACTTGGAAAAGTTTTTATTATTAGTTTGGGGCCCTTTTCACACGGGCCGCAGTGGGAGGATGGGTGTGCGCCCGTGGTGGGTGGAGGTGGGTGTGCGGCCATTCCCACAGGTGCACACCAATCTCCATGCACAGAGCAACCAGCACTGGAGCCTGTTGCTCTGTGCGTGGGTGATGGGTGGAGGTGAGTGGAGATGGGTGGAGCACGGGAGTGCGCACACCCCCACCCACCATGGTCGCCATTCCCATGGACGCCTGCACACCCACCACGAGTAGCATTCGTATGAACACCCCACCACCACACGTGTGCGGGGGATGTGAAAAGGACCGTTGAATCTTTAGCAAGTCGTTTTTCAAATTACCTCTTAGGCTGTTTTTAAATGGCATGCACCCCTGTAGGTCCACTTGTCCCCCACCCACCCAAGTGGTGCCTGTCTGAAGGCAGCGTGGGTGGGCATGCACTCCTGTGACCCACAAACTGCCCACTCATGGAGCATCAGGGAAAAATCCAGGATGCTCTGTGTGGGGGCAGGAGCAGGCGGTGTGTGGGTATGGGCACATACCCAGTGAACACCCATGCCGACCCGTTTGATTCCCCCCCCCCCCGGATGTGTATGGGTGCTCTACACGGCACACATGGACCTGCCCTCCAGTCGTGCCAGTTTAAAAAACAGCCTTAGTCTGCCTTATTAACATTTTACTTCTAATTTGTCAATGCTTATGCTCTTTCCTATTTTCCTAATCAGGACTAGTTTTCCATTTTTTTTAAAGGACACCTTTTTTTTACTCTAATAGCCTCCTTCACTTCCCCATTTGACGACACTGGCAGACGTTCGGTCCTTTTGCTACTTTTTTATTTGCGGAATACATTTAATCTGGGCCTCCAAGATGGTATTTTTAAATAGTCTTCAATTGCCTGTTGCAGACATTCAGTCCTCATCAAGGAGTTTGTGCTGGATGCAAATAGTACAGGGAAGACTAGAACTCAGGGCTCCTAGCATGATAGTTACAAATCTTAGTTACCCAGCTGTGCTGCTACTGCAGCCTTACAAACAGTTGTTTAACTTATCAGGTATTCTGCAGAGTCCTTCACTAGTGGCTGAATTAAAAGCAACAGCAAGCACTTCCTCCTGTAGCCTTGGTAACAAAACTGTAGGAAGGTGACTGATATTCAAGGGCTCATGTCTAGATCTTGTAATAGGGTAATGTTGTGATTTCTTTCATATTCAAATTTCCTTGTTAAAACAAGAAAAAAAATTCAGCCCAATTTCAATGTTAGGCAAATAACTATTGCCTAACATTTTACTGTGAGAGAATCCACGCAGAGAAGAAGTGTCTGGTGTGTGGTGAAATGCTTTACTCTTCAGGCCCTTTTTACATGAGATGCACTCACTCATGTCCACGCAGGTCCGCTGTGTGGACATGAGCATGTGCTGCCCGTGTGACTGCCATGGCAGGCAGGTAGGTGTGCATGTATGCTCCCGTGAAACACGTATGCACACCCACCTCCACCTATCGCCCACTCATGGAGCAATTGGTCAAAATGGCGATTGCTCCGTGAGTGGGGATGCAGAGAGGGATCGGTGTGCATCTGTGTACACTGCCCACGCACGTCCTGCAGCTGCGGACCATTTAAAAAAGGGACTCAGGGAGCAATCTGTGTGCATAGTAGATTTCCTTTGCCATGGGGATATGGCGGCCAAGCAACTGTGGGAAGTGTTGACGTAGAGCTTTGAAATGAAGACTGGTGATTCAAGGATGGTTTATGAGAGAGGTTATTTTATGGATGTGTATATGAGTACTTCATTTTTTTAACACTTTTTTTTTTTTTTTTTTTTTAAAGAAAAGGTGTTTTTTTCCCCAACTGAGCCTCATAATTAGGCAATGGACTATTTAAATTTAAACAAATTTACATAAATCCACACTTCTGCATGTCGCTGCCCCTCATTTCAAAGCCCAGGAGTTGTGACGTATGGTGAGGGGCTCAGCAATGGGGAGGGCAGGGGGTAAACATGGCAATCCTGAGCTTCTGCAAAGAGGTGGTCAGCCTAATAGTGTGGCATGAATTCACAAGTGAAAGCTGGGAGTTCACCCGGTCTCTCTCCATTAGGATCAATTCCTCCTTCTCTTCACCATTAATTTAGTGGGAGCAAGCTCAAGTCCTGAATCTCTAAGGAAACAACTGTAGGACTCAGGAGGAAATGTGTCATGTTTCAAAACATTGGTTTGTTCAAGTCAGCATTCTCTTAAGTCACAGGGGAATAAAAACCCAGATGTTTGTATAAAAATATCATCATTTTATTACATTCCACACAATACATCTTCAAAGAGTTTCAAATTTCCACAAGATAGTTTCACACAGGCAACTGGGCAATTCTGGGGATGTCACAGTTCTAAGAGGGTGAAAGTTGGGGGTAAAAATCTTTCAGTGATTTTTTTGGGGTGGGGGGAGGGGAAGGGGAGTCTTTGGTGAATTTTGTTTCAAAGACAGGGCATCAAAATTTCATGTTAAAACACATTCATGTGGAGCGGAGGGGATAATCTGATCCAGGGAGGCGGGAATAGCTTCTGTAATGTTCTCCACCCTATTGATGATCTGGGCATGACCTGGAAATGCAGCAACCATTATTAGTTGCGACAACCTCACTTTAGGGATTCCCCCCTTACAAGCAATAGGCTCCATCCTTCCATAACTATAGGAATGGAGATTCTTACATGATTTCCCCACTAAGAAGCTTTCCTGAGACGGTGGGACCTGTAAGCTACTGAGCACATCCTAAAACGTAATGAATGGCCCGAGCACTGTCTTCAACAGTAGTTGAAGGCACTTAGTACCCTGGTAAGAGGCATTCAGGACATAGAAAGGATTCTGCCCCTGCCATTTTGCAATTGGAAATGAATTATGCTGTTTTACTCTCACATCTCTCTTTCTCAATGCACACTCACTATGACAAATTGTTTTCAATACATTGTGCACTTTTAAAAACAGTTTCTCTACTAAGCAGCACTGTGTGGCATTACCAGTTAAGCAGGCATCTCTGAAATCTGCAGAGTAAATCGCTACATGCATAAAAGCATGATACCTGAATAACACAGGGAGGGCGGAATGAATGTGACATCCCCAGCTGAAATGTGCCATTGGGGAATTGGCTGAGATCTGAGCAACTCCACTCTCTGTTGTGACATATGCCTGCCTACATATATATATATATATATATATATATATATATATATATATATAGCAATCTCCCCCAGTCTGGCAGTAGGATGAAGACTGCAGAAACTCACTGGCACTATTGTCTTTTTTTGGGGGGGGGGCAGGGAGAAAGAGCAGCTCGAGGACTTAAAAGGGATCTGATAACGTGTCCCAAATAAACATGAAAAACACAGATGCATTTTGCCTGCAAATAGATCAGATTGAATGATTCTTCAAAACCACCTTTGTGTGTTATCACTTGATGATCTATACAAGGCATTTTTGTTGCATTACTTCAGAGCAAATCAATAGATGGAGGCTTATTCTGGATTCCATTATGCCTCCTTAGTTACAGATGCAGCGATATCTGGATTTTAGCAAGCCCGCTTCTTAGGGCTTTGATTGCTGGATGTAACCAATGTTTTTTAAGAAGCAGCTTGTTAATAAATGTAAAACTGAATGGCAGGCTAGAAAGTTAATCAGCCATTTTAATGAAACTGGACACAGAAAATGGAGAAATTCTTTGGGGTTTGGGATTTTTGTTGGTGGTGTTGTTTTGTAAATTACTAAGTAAAAATACAAGGAAAAGAATCCATTTTCTCTACCCTCACACAAAATCAAAACCTCAGCACTAAGAGCGAGGTTACTTAAAAAAATAAATACAGCTCCAATTCATGAAAGTACAGCATTTCACATCCACCGTGGATCTGCTTATGTCTATGCATTACTCCGAGGCTGGGTTTAACAGATATAAACTAAACATTCAATATAAGCTTCTCTGTTATAAGGCAACTCGAAAAAGATTTGTTTGTGGGAGGTGGGTTTTTTTTCCCCCACTATAAAACAATGGCTATGTTATCATGAAGTCTGAAGAAATAATAAGATCTTATATCTGAACATCTCTGAGCCTCTCTGAATTCTTCCCACTATCCAAGGTGGCCTTTCTGACTTGTCACATATCTTTTGGTACAGCCTTTCCTTTTCATCATTATGCACCTGCTGATATTAAGGATATCAAATATAAACCCAGCCAGAGCTAGATAAGGCAACAAAAAGCATTGTTCTCTTCCCCAAGTAAACAAATCAGTGTATTTGTTGTAAAAGGTATCCCAGGCCTTCCACAGGGAAAAGAAAAGGACTCCCTGTGAAAGGAGAAGCAGTACGAGCAAATTCAAAAGGATCTCTTCTGAAGAGATCTTCCGTCAGTCTCACGCACACTTACATACATACACACAGACACACACATACATATACACACATACATATACACACACACACAAGCACACATAGACGCACATATGCTTCTAGACTTGCCGTCAGGTCTTGCAAGTTGCCTACTGGGAAAATCAGTCTTTAAAAAGAAACAGGAGCATTCACTTTCAAAGTGATGAGGGGGCAGGGGGTATGTCTCTTCTTGCAATCCAAGATGCAGCATTAGTTAAGAGTTTGTAAAAGAACAAATGGGGTTTGGGGGTCAGGGAGAGAGATGTCTAGAGTTCACATATATGCTAGGTGAGGAGAAAAGTGCAAAATCGAGGCAACAGATTTGAAGTCTTATGTTTTGTTCCTGTTCCACTCTCAGCAGTGCGAGCTGCGGTCTTGCTCTAGTTTTATTGTTAAGGTGGGCTCCACCGCCAGAGGGGCCCCGTTGGTATAGTGGGAGGTTTTGTAGGTGATGGAGTGATCGCTCTTCTTGACCGCATAGCGGAACCGGTGGTAGTGGAGCACAAGGGCCAGCGCGACGGAGACCAGCACCAGAACAGCACCTCCGGCGGCCATAACGTAATACCAGTAGGCTGGGATGGGCTGCACTGACACCGTGTCCACTGTGGGCTCGCTCCCTGGCAGAAGGGTGCCCCCTGGGGGAGAGACAGAAGAGTGTTGCTAGGCGGGATGCATGCAGACTAATAAAAACACACACACATGCTTTCAAGAGTACAAGCAGCAGCGTAAGCAAGGTCTGCATGACCGAGCTTTCTCTTTGGAAGGAATGTAATTTGGGTTTCCAATGAGCAAGCATATTCAAGCAATTTATTATCTAGGCTGGCTGGATTTAAATACAAAAAAAGAAAAGAAAAAGGAATTCCATCTTATACTATGAATGGCCCTCCCCAAATCAAACCAGTCTTGTCTCTGCATGACAGTTGTTTGTCAAGCAATGACAAAACACATCACATTTGTAATTGGTGACAGAGTTTAACTGCAAAGTACTAAAGAAGTTGTGACAGATTCACGGGAAAGATACAAGAGGGGTAAAACATACTTCATTGCTACGCAAAAGGCAGTGAAAAAGATTCTATCAGGCAAGGAGACAGGGTGCCATGCACATAGCTTCAGAGATTTTAAGGCCAAAAGAGGCTGCTTTAGTCATCTGGTTTGATCTCATGCATTATACAAGCCATAGAATTTCTTGCAGTGGTTTCTGCGCCGAGCCCATGATCCTTGGCCTGTTAGCGAGCCTGGAATACACCTGCGTAAATTGATACTACTGAAGACACCACACCTAACAACTACTGTAAACCACCAGTCTGCCTGAAACAGGCTTAACAATCATCTTGGGAGCTCTCTGTTCCTCTATGTTTAACCTTTCCTGTGCCAGCAAAGGCAGGGGAAGGTAGGGATGTCTCACTCACAGGCAGTGTTCAAAATCCTGTTGAGACAATACAGTGTACATCTGGTGTGCATAGACGAAAACTACTTTCTCGCCAGTCCATAAACACACACAGATTGTTCTTCTCAAGTCCACACTTCTAAAACAGTATGACATTAATCCTCAAACACATACTTCTCAGACCTCCCAAATTCTGCTTTTGGAGGCAAGTCATAAATAACACGAGAGGCACTTTTGGAATTTATTTCTTTTTTGGTTACTTGAGGGGAGGAAGTCTCAGAGGAAACTTTCCAAAGTCCTTGTTCTGTTGCTCCACAAAGACATTTTAATATTTCCATAGAAATGGCTGAAACTTCCCCTTGCTCTCCCTTCGTCATTGTGGCTATGAGAAATGGGACTCTTCCCACACAGATGGAAGTGGAAGGACGAGCTTCTTAAGTGGATAGTTTGTGGGCTTCAGTGAATTGGCGTCAACTTATTATTCAGTGCAGGGATAATAACTGTTGCTTGGCAACCAAGTTTGTGTTCTGAGCATGCTCAGAAGAGTTGAAGGAGGAAAACAAAGTGCAGAAGGATGAGCCCTGCTAAGAGCAGAGCAGAGAAGTTTCCCATAACAACCCCACTCAAGTGTTCTTCTAGGGACAAGAAAGGCGGTCAGTGATTCATTGTGTTCTTCTTTGTAGCTTACATTGGGGAGCTGCCTCTTAGACACAAAAAGGTGAGACATGAATAGTAATTAAAACTACAGCCGGTAAGGAGACAGTGGAGGCAAATCCTGCTTCTGTAGAGCCAGAGATCAGTAACCGCTCAAACATTTGTAACCACAAGCAAGAAAGGGCCATTTCATGGAAGCAATGTGCAATTTCTCTTTCCACACACAAGCCACCATCACAGCCAACAAGAACTGAGCCCCTGTCCTATCACAGAGGTCATCGATTGGACGGCAATGGAAAGAAGATTTCTCCACTCACCCTCCACCAAAGACAACTCCATAGTGGGTGGAGTGACATGGGTGGGGAATTGTGGCAGAGAAATTTACACTATGCCTGCTCTCAGGCCCAGCCACGGGTTGGGGTAGATGGGACAGTGGCCACAGGCTCTGAAAAGAAAGGGCCCCGCAAAAAATCTCTGGCAGTGGAGTGGGTGCCAGGATAGGCGGAGACCAGAACAGGGGCCCTTGCACCAGCAACTACACCAGCAGGAGCTGCAGCATCAGTACCCTCTCCTGGAAGTGCCCTCTCCGTCCTCTCAGAAGCCTTGGCCAGAGTCATAGAGAAACTGCGCCACAGCAGGTCTTTGTGCGGGGAGGGGTGTGTGGTGATGCTCCCTGCTGCCAAGGAAGGGACCTGCTTTCCCCCATTTCCCTCACAGAGACCTGTCACAATGGGTATTTTCAGACGTTACAAGATCAAGCTCAACCACAGTCAATTCCCTGTGGTGGGGAATGGTCCCGTAACGTCTGTTGGGGAACCGGAAGTTCCCCCCCAGATGTTTACCACGCTCAATCCCCGCCGGGAATCACATTCACCACGTGATCGGCTGAATCCACGGGGCCGGCGCCGATCGCGTGGTGAAGGTGATTCCCGGTGGGGATGAAGGGGCCTGTCACGTCTGGATGGGGATCACGGCCCGGAATCCCTGCTGGGATTCCAGCCCATGGTCATTTCGGGCGGGCGCTGCGGCCGCATTGGCCGCGGCACCCGCCCGTCTCCCCAGAGGGCAGGTGGCGAGGGAGCGTGGAGGGGACGGGGCCGTGCGGCCGCACATTGCACCGTGCGACCCTGCCCCCCTCCCCGATTCCCCGCCGGGATCCCCAGGCACGTCTGTTGGCCGTGCTGGAGGGAATGATCCTGGCGGGGAATCTCAGGGTTGTTTCCGTGACGGGGCGAAGCCAGCCCGTCACATCTGAAAACACCCAATGAGGTGCCTCTATGGCTCCTGCTATGGCTTCTGGGAGAAGGGAAGGAGACGGCATCGCCACGTGGGTGCTTGTGTGGGACCCTACTGTAGTCCTCACCCCTTCAATCCAGATGCACCCTCTGTAGGGCTGGCCCTGCCTTTTCTGGACAGAAGCAGAGAGATTTGGATGTTAGGATTCTCTATGGGCAATTGTGCACATTACATTAGCCACAAGACGTTCCTAGCACTTCTCTAGGAACTGCTGCCTGCCACCGCAGTTGCTGCCTTGCCAGAAGGTTTGACCTGAAGGGGGAGAGGCCATGACAAACAAGGGTTGAACAAAGGTATTCACCAACCCCTTTCTGACTTGGCCACACACCCACTTTGGAGTACCTTGATTTAACAGGGCTCCTGAAGGGATGGGGCCATGTCAAAGGGGGCAGCAAAGTCTGTTTGCCCTGCTCCTATCTGGAAAAAAATTTTGTCAGGTTATTTAGGTGTCTGGATAACCCAGGGACATAGGGGTTTCACTTGGATCCTGGAGATGATGCCTCAAAACCGAAAGATTCCATGTCAAACCTGTCTGGGTGGGAACCCTGCCTGCCAGCGACCAATATCAATTCCTGGCAGGCAGCAGCCCCCACTTCCAGTCTGCTCACAGGAGCCCCAGTCCCTTCCCAGAAAGGGGCTGCTGCTCTGTCTGTTGTCGGGGGAGAACACATGACAGCTGCAGGCAGACCTGTGAGAGCTCCTAAACACCAGCAGTACATGTAAACTCATGCTATAGAAAGTGTGGGACCACCCTACAACACAGGTCACCTTGCAGGCACCCTGGCCCACCTCTTTGACCAAGTTTGCAAGGGCTCTGCCTGGCCTGCTGCAAGATTTTAGGGTCAGGGATGTTGAATCCTCCCTAAACCCCTACCGATCAGAGGATGCTGTAGTGCTGCCTCCCCTTCTGCTTCCTGGCAGCTGTTTCCATGAAGGGGCCAGGCAAGTTTCTTCTCACAAAACAGGGTAATTCTCCTAAGAGAGACGCTTTCCTAAATCCTTCTCCTCCACAAAAAAGTCATGATTAAATAGTCATGTTGAGATATTCCTAACAATCCAGAGGAGGAGCAAGTAAGCCCTGTATAGTTCCAATCCCAGTGTGTGTGGGGGGTATGGTCTCCGCTATAGCTTGCCACATCAAGTTGGTCGGGGGACATAACCCCCATCTGTTGAGAGCTGGGGGTAAATAACAGGGGAATAGAGTGTTCCGTTATGACCTGTTGTGCACTTCTCTGAAGCAACCAAAGCTAGCCACTGTCAGAGCCGGGATAGATCTACATGTGTTGTCTGTCTGTCTGTCTGTGTGTTTGCACATAGGGTGAGGCAAAGGGACAGGACTTCCGACTAGCGTGAGTTAAAAGGAAGTACACAACCCTTTTTCTCCTCCTGCCACAATGAAATAAAATCCTCCAAACCAGAATGTTTATTTAATTTTTTTGTGGGGAAATGGCCTCATTTTAAAGTGGCTGGTGCACTGAGAAGAAAGTTTACAAAAGAGGCGGTAAAACAACACTGAAGCAATAAGCTGCTGATCTCTTTGGGGAGGGTGTAGAAGTACAAACTGTCCTGCACAATGACAAACGATGCCAATATCTCCACTAGATCTCAGCTTGCCACCCAGGCAGTGCAGGAATGAAAACATGAAGGCATTTTAATCACGGTGGCGCTCGGAACTAACTCACTAGCACTTCAGGGACCAGATCCTCAAATGATGTAAATCAGCAATGCTCTACTGAAACTGAGCCGATTGCACCAGTGGATGATTGGCTGCAAGAGCCCATATAACCTCTAAATTAATTCCTGCTTTAACCATCTCTCCTTCTATCTTCTTATCCTAGTCCCAAGGCTCCTTTTTCCTTCTTCAAAGCAAAGATCACACTTTCTTTAGGTGAAGCAGGAGCAGAACCTGTGAGAGAAACTTGCCCTCTCTGACAAATCAACCATGGCAGCTCTTTAATCTTAAACTATGGGGACTTTTTAGCCCTCTTTGCTGGTGTATAGCATGCCAGCGAGCCTTGTGCATAAGCAACCAGAATTTCCCAAAACAAAGAAAGGGCTGAATATACCCATCACTGATCTCAAGCCGTGCCAGCTCCGAACCACCTCTTCTTAATCTGGTAACAAGGAGGGGGGATCAGGAGGAGTGAAGCACTGGGACACAGAGCAGTGCCTGTCCGAAATACTAAGGGCACAATCCTCCACCATTAAAGTCAATGGGAGTTTTGCCATTCACTTTAATGATGGATGATTGTGACCCCTAAAAGCGCAATCCTGTCCTTATTGCTGTCAATGGTTCAACTCCCATTGACTTTAATGGGTGAGGATTGCACCGTAAGGTGCAGCATCAGCAGTAAAGCCCAGCAGGGGTTTTATTCTATAATTTAAATAGACAGAATTGCAGTCATTACAAAGCTATCATGAGGAATTTCCAGAGATGCAAAATTTGCCCACCACAGAACTGTCTCACAAAAAAACTGCACTTTGGATGTCTCTTCGTGTTTGTATTGAAAATGATGTTTCCAGTCGCTGCAGTTCCAGACTTAATCCTTGAAAATGTGAACCAAGGCTGCGTGCCGATATTCAGGGAGGGACGGGGACTACCATGAGTTGTTCTCACATTAGTGCAGTCACATGAAATCCCCACCCGTGGGTGCGGGGTTTTTAGCGTTATTTCCCCGTTCTCCAGTTAAATCCAAGAACATGATGCAGGGCTCAAAATCCAGCCCTGTCTCGCGTTATTGAATTTAAAGGGGGAATGGGAAGATAATGCTAAAACGCTCATGCACACAAGCAGGGATTTCATGTTGACCACGCTAATGTGAGTTCAACTCAGTGTTAATCCCCGTCCCTCCCCTCCCTGCACATCGGCAAGCAGTCTAAGGGGAAGGGAGGTACCAGCTACCAGAGCACCAAATTTCTCTCCACAAGCCTATCTGTGGCTGTGACAACATTGGGTGCTTCCCCAAGTTTCCACAGAACCCAGCATTTGCGTTGTGCAGTGCTGCTGCCATATGGGCATACTTTTGTTATCTGCTTCCTTGCTCTGCTAGGGAGATGCTTTGCAGACACCTCTCACTCCCCTAGCTTTCCTCATAAGATGGAAATGAGTGCTGACTGTACTGTTCCACAAAAGTGATGGGAAAGTAGAGACAGAAGTTCAGCTTGCGTCATGGTAGCAAGGGAGTCAAAAATTTAACCTAGTGGGTGTGCTCGCCTGTCTGGAGAACAGCATGGAATCCAGGGCCCAGGAAGCTAGAGAGAGGAGCAGTTCTTTCCATTCCAGGCACACCTGGCAGGGAAAGGAGGCTGCCTGGAAGACAATTATGAGTGTGGAGTCACTTGGGGAGTATTGAGAAGGAATCCACCTTTGAAAACAATCATTAGTGGACTCTTCAACAATGAGCAGAATCAGCTGTGAGCAACAGCTGGGAGTGATGGCGAGGGAGGAAGAGAAATGTAGGGTGTTGCTCAACAATAGAATAAGTTAGCACTGCAGTGGAATTTAGGGCTTGTTGCTATGGAATTTGGTCCCTCTGTGGGGTCTCACTCATCAGATACATATTCAGTATAGGAGGCAGGGACCCGTGTTTGGGGAACACATTTTTCACTGTAGGGAAAATGCAGTGAACATGGGTCCCTGGTAGGGAGCATTTATTTGATAAGTAGAACAAAGCACAGAGAGGTTAAGTAACCTGCCCAAGGCCATAGAAAGACTCGGTGCTCGAAATAGATATGCGATGGGAGCAGTCACTTAACCAGCAACAAGCTAACTCAGCCAGCTTCCATAGTAAGGGAATCCTTGAGTAGCTTAAAGGTCCTGTGTATACCACCTCTACCCAAAGGCGTGTGACTGGAGTGTACAGACTCTAATTGTTCCCAGTTGCTGGAATGGTCCTGTGGTCCTTGAGCTTGTGCAGCCTTTATGCTGCTCTAACTTGGTAACTCTGCTGAAGCAGACCATAACTAGCCCAGAGCCACAGGTGACTGGTAATTGTTGAGGGGGGGAGGGAGGAGTGACTTCTGAAAATGGCAGGGGTGGGGGCACATCATCAACAACTTGCCTATGCCCAGAGCTGAGAGGGTGTAAATATGGCTGAGGGCAGAGGTTCCCAGAATATGGGTTGGGACCCTAAGTGGGCCCATGCTCTGTTAAAATTCATCCTCCAATTGTGTTGTATAGGACTATTCTATGGGAAGGATAATGGGGAGGGGGGATGCTGAGGTTGTGAGGGATGAGAGGGAAATATCTTGACTGGGTGGGAAAGATTAGGGTGAGACTCCCCTGGGTGGGAGACAAGGGAGTGGGTGGGAGGAGGGTGGGAATCTTTTGGGGTTAGTCATGATCCCTTGTGGGAGGGGTGGGGGCTATGCTTAGGAACTGGACTCCTCCCTGCAAGAGATGGAGGAGTGGGAGTGAGTGGAATGGGTTGTTGGGGCATAGGGAGAGGTGGGATTATTTTTTTTATAAGTATTTGGATTTATTTATTTTTTGTTTGTCAATGACTATATTCTTTTTCTTTTCTAAGCTAACCACATGTGTAAATACAAAATGTATTGCATCTCTGTATGCCAGTTGGGGTTACCAACCTGGCTGATATTGGAAATACATTGCATGTCTGCTGCTGTCTAGAGTACCAAGTCTCAAAATGGAGTCACACAAGCAGATGTTTGGGAACCACTGGCATAGGGTGTTTCTACTCATTCTCTGTGCTGGGTAGAAAGGGCACGGACAGCCGTGTATGTGGGAGGGGGCTGATGGGGAGGCAAGAGTGGGGAAGGGCAGAGACACACACTTCTACCCACAGCAGCCTCAGGATCTACTCCAGCAGAGCACTCCTGGTCTACCAGCAACACCCTCGAATGGGAAACGACTGGAGGGAGAGGCTATTGGTGGATCAGGACAGCCCTTCCAAACTGCAGCACTTCAGTGCTGATGGGGATGCCTGTGATCTCCAGTGGTGAGTAGGACAGCCATCTCACAGTAGCCATTCCCATGTCTGTGTGTACAAACCTGCATGAAACCTAGAGCCAGGTAGCTGGGTCCTTCTGAGGTTTCCTAAAAGTCTTTCCCCCACAGAACACCATGACATCACGGCACTCCGGGGGAGGGGTGTACATCAGAAAGAGGCAGGGTTAAGGCATTCCCCTCCCCCTTGCCTCGGTGACCTGCCTTCTATGGAACACCATGATGTCACAGCACTCCACGGGGGTGGGGCCTCCCATAACTGGGGAGCCTGACCTGACTGGAACCCGGGAGACTTGAGCAGAGAGTGCACCCGACAGGATTTATTTTTATTTATTTATTTCAATTGATTTTCACCCTGCCCCGCCTGCCACGCAGCCCGGGATGGCTAAGGATCAGTTGAGACCCGGCAGCCTCAGGTCGAGTTAAAGGCCTCTATCACAAGTACAGGAATAAGTGTGGGTGCTGAAACAACCCTAGACACACCTCTCCTCCCACCCCAATCTCAGCTTCTGTAATGAGCACCTTTCAGCTGGGTACCAGAATCTGGCCCACAATCCCAAGCTATAATTACTCCATCACACTTAGCCACTTAGTTCTGGCTGAGGAGTCAGCCGAGACACAGCAAGCCTGTCGAGCAATCGTAGTTAAAAGCATCCCATTTATTTGTGTTACTTTGTAACCAATCCAGCCTGTAACAAAAGCTCTTCTTTACACTGTCAATCTGCCAAAAATAGCCACCAGTACGCTCTCTGCTTTATATTGATGTTATCAGCTCTCCTTATTAAGGGGAGGGGCAGGGGAAGCAATTCAGTATTTTAACTACATCACTCTTCTGGCCTTCCTTAATTTCTCTCTTCCACCTGATCCCCTTTCCTTCATTTCAGTCATTACAACATTACCTCTAAAAAGAGCACCTTTTTGTTTCAATTTGGTTTGTGTGTACTTTATTTTAGGCATAAATTAGAGTTGTGCTTCTTTGCACGTCTGATTCAGCTCGTGGGATCTGAGAGATTTTTACATGTGTGCACCTTATGCTGATTGGCACATGCATCTGTGTCCCACCCACGCATAACACTCCACCCCCTAAACAGATGTATGTTTAGTGATCGCAAACATTTAATATTAAAATCAAAGATTTACTTAGGAGAGAGCAAAAATCAGCAAGGAAAAAAAAGGAGAAAACATTTTCTCTACCATCTCCAAGTTCTAATTTGTGTCTAGCCATGCCAGGAGTTCTGTTCTTCTTGGAAATCACTAAGAGACAGGGTGGCCAGATATGTACATTTTAGAGGACACATCAGAAATACAGGGCTGCATTGGAGCCAGTGCAGCCCTGCAACCTTTATTTCTCATAAGTGTCCTCTAAAATTTACATATCTGGCCACCTCTACTAAGAGATGTGACAGAGTAGGATACTGGTGTGGCTGGGATTCTGTCAGGGTAAGGCGATACATGGCATAGTGAAAGTACATTTACCTAGTCTTCTAAAATTCTGGCCCACTCATGGAGGGGCCGACATAAGCTCCCACACCCACACATTTATATCTAGACTGCTGGGTGTTTCAAACCCTGCTTTGAAGAAGCTCAGCTTTCCTTTATATTAAAGAGGGAAGGGAAAAGCTGAACTAAACTCTTGTCTGCAACATGCCAGGAACTGCAGTGATGCACCTAGTTAACAGACAATGGAGCTGATTGTTGCTGTCCTTGTTCTTGAAAGAGGACTCTCTAGATGTTCTAGAGAGATGACTGGTAGAGACTACAGGTTCCAGCATGCACAGCTGCTTCTTGATCAAAGCAATCGTGTTATGGTTTATTATGAAGGAGAAAAGGCGGCATTCTGAGATTTGTAGTCTCCACTGGCAGCTCATAGTTATTAAAGAGACTGACCTGTGCATTTTGGAAGCACTAGCAGCAACAATGGACTGTGGGCAACATTGAGGTTGAGGAAACTCTGTTTCTTAGGCTAGGGCAGGTGGTAGCCAGCCTGCTAGGACACAGCCTGCTAGGACACAGTTTTTCCCATCCTGAATTTTTAGCCTCTATATTTCTAAGGCTGCATTCACATGAGCATGTTCTCCCAGCTCTTCAATTTCTGTGTCAGAGTGTAATCTGCTAGGTATTCCATGATGCTTCCAAGCTCTTTTTTTTTTTGCAATGCATTGTGAGGTGCCAAACAGGCTGACAGAAGGATTAGTCCCTTCACACAGTATTACAATTGCACATGAAGGAATTAACCCAATTGTTAAACCTTGGTTCCTGAGTTTAAAATGGTTGATTAAACGCACATTACACCAGTGGCATCCAAATAACAAGAAGAAATACAAATACTTCTTTTTAAAAAAAATCCTCTTACCTTCTATTCCAGGTTCCTGCATGGTCCCCTTCCCCCACTTTAACACTTTTTAATGTATTTACTCTCTCAAAACCCCTGCCACGCAGGGAAGTTCTACTACCCCCATTGTACGTATGGAGAGCTCCAGCACACAGGTATGTAGCTGACCGCCAACGGTCATGCAGGACATCTGGGGAGGAGTAGGGAATATACCTATATCTCTCAAGTCCCAGGTTTGCACCCTAACCAGTAGGCTGTAGGTTATATCCAGCCTTTGCTTTCTTGCCGTCTCAGTCTTTATTCTTTTCTCACCTTTCCTCCTCTGTCTCCCACTTTCCTCTTTAGCCATTTTTCATTCTCCTCCTTTCACCATGTGTGTGATTCTCTCCTCTTTTGTCTGCCCCCATCTTTTCCTCTTTCCTTTTTTAGAGCTCCCTCAGTTGTCTGTGCCCAATCTTCCACTTGTCCCCTTTCTGGTTACTCCATCTCTCCCCCAACCCCGCACAAGGGGCTTGGAAAGCACTTTCAGTGCCACTGTGTTCTTATAGGCTATGGCAGCCAAGTGCCAGAAGACGAACCAGTTCTATTCCAATACAAGCTGAAATAGCAGAGAACCAATGTGTACAGGCTGATTCCCTCTTTACTGAGCAAGCAGTGCCATAGTGTTAACCAGGAACAATCTCAGCGTAAAATTTTGTAAGCATCTAGTGATTTAGGTACCGGAGTTTCTCTCATCAATCACTTCAGTTTACCAGGCTTTCAGTTCTAAGCATGTGCACCTGCAACTTCTCAACATCATTAGTATCTCTCTATCACTCCCTATATTCCCTTCACCTTTGTCCATCATAAACCACATTCAAAAGTACAAAACTAGACCAATTTATCGAAGTCAAAGCAATTGTTCAGGTGTTAGTAACTCATTTTGTTATCGTTTGCACTACGCAGCTAAGCCAATTTAGTGCCATCACCATGTGCCCCAAGTGGCCATGTCATGAAACTGCATATGATGAGACCTATCCCTTCAGCATTCCGAGATGAATTATTAATTATTATTCTTATTTATATACTGCAAGCAGTATACTTGGCTCTATACAATCAATACTTATAGACAGGTCCCTACTCCAAGGGGCTTACGATCTAAGAGAGACAAGGGAGGGGGAAACAAGGAAGAGGTGAACATTGGGAGAGATAAGGATACATTCATTAGGTTGATAAGTAACTTAGATACAGGGAACTAATTTAGTAACTTAGTTACAGGGAAGAGATTATGAGTGAGGGGGGAAAGAAGATACAATTTCACTCATGAGGAGCTAGGAAAAGCCTGACGGAAGAGGTGGATTTTCAGAAGGAATTTGAAAGTTGGGAGGGAGCAGAACGAATGTATCCAGGGAGGGAGTTCCAGGCCTGGGGGGCAGCAAGAGAGAAGGGGCAAAGATGTTTAGAGGAGTATGGGGCTCATGAGCAGGCAAGGGTGGAGGCAGAGAAGTATCAAAGCTCCTGAGTGTGGTAGGATACAAAAGCAGAGGGAGAAAGGCCATGAAGAGCCTTGAAGGTAATGACAAGGAGCTTGTGCTAAATGCGTTTGCATAGAGGGAGCCAGCGTAGGGCGGAGAGGAGGGGCTGAATGTGGTCAAAGTGTTGGGCAAGGTGTATGACTTTGGAAGCATAGCGCTGAATGGAAATGAGTGGGGTGAGGTCAGAGCTGGGGAGACCAGTAAGGAGGAAGTTTCAGTAGTCAAGATGAGAGAGGACTACAGCATGGATTAGGGATTTTGCAGTGGCAACAGTAAGGCAGGGCTGGATTTTAGCAATATTATATAGGGCAAAGTGACAGGATTTGGCAAAAGTCTGGATCTGAGGCGTAAAGGAGAGAAAGGAGTATAAGATTAATCCCACGCTATGTGCCTGAGGGACCGGCTGGATGGTGACACCATTAATGAAAATTGAGAGCAAAGTAGGAGGGGAATGTTTTGGGGGAAGATGAGGAGTTTGGTCTTGGCCATATCAAGTTTGAGTTGGCAGTGAGACATTCAAGCAGAGATGTCAGAGAGACAGTCAGTGATACGTGACTGGGTGGAGGAGGAGAGTGCAGGATTGAATAGACAGAGTTACATGTCATCAGAATACAGCTGATACTGGAGCCGTGAGATGCAATGAGTTTACCCAGAGAAAGAGTGTTTTGGGAGAAGAGGACAGGGCCCCGGACAGAGCCTTAGGGAATTCCTACAAAGAGGGGAAGTGATGTATGGAGGTACCAGCAAGAGAAACAATGAAGGAGCGGTTTGAGAGATATGAAGAGAACCACTTGAGAACAGAGTCCTAGAAACCAAGGGAGCGTAGTGAATCCAGGAGGGAGCCATGGTCGACGGTGTCAAAGGTGGCAGAGAGATTGAGGAGTACAGGAATGGAGTAGAGGCCTTTAGACTTAGCCAAGAGAAGGTGATTGGTGATTTTAGCGAGAGCAGTCTCAGTCGAGTGGAGAAGGCAGAAGTCTGATTGAAGAGGGTCAAGGAAGGGATTTGAAAAGAGGAAATCAAGACAACACATGTAGACAGCATACTCTAGGAGCTTGGAAGCAAAGAGTAGGAGCAAAATGGGGCAATAGTTGGAAGGGTCAGAGGGATCAAGAGTGGCCTTCTTAAAGACAGGGGAGACAGTGGTGTGTTTGAAGGCCAATGGAAATGACCCAGTAGAGAAGGAGATTGATGATGTGTAGTAGAGAAGGCACAGCGGTGGGGGCAATCACTGTTAGGAGGCAAGAGGGGATGTGGTCAAGGGGGCAGGTGGAGGAGTTGGATGAAGAGAGGAGGTAGGTGACCTCATCAAGGGAAGCTAGGGAGAAGGAGGGAAAAAAGAGAGCGGCGGGGGAATAGCAAGGAAGGAAATGAGGGAGGGAGAGGGTTGAGAAGCAATAGCAAGGTGGAGTTTATCGATCTTATAGTTGAAAAAGAAGAGAAGATCTTGTGCACAGAGAGGAAGGTGGGGGAGGACAGATAGGCTACAGAAGGGAAGCAAATGTTTAGAAGAGACAGCGGGGGTAGCGGGAGTGAGATTTGATTAATGAGGAGTCATAGCAGTCTTTGGCTAGGGAAAGGGCATCACAAAATTCAGAAAGAGCAAACTTAAAGTGGAGGAAGTCAGCAAACTCATGAGATTTCTGCCAGAGGCATTCAGCAGCTTGAGAGCAAAAACAGAGGTGGCAGATGGTAGGGGTGAGCCAAGGACAGGGGTTTATGTGATGAATAGGATGGTTCAAGAGGGGAGCAAGGATGAGTTGAAGGCAAAGACAGCAGAGTCTGGGCAGGTGTTCCATAGAGTTCTCAGCAGAAAGGGTTCACATTGTAAGGATTTCATGCTGGATGCTGATCAGTGAGGAATCCATGTCCACAGCGAGTCAGTGCCAGTGGGGCCACTTTTCTCCTAACAAACCAGAGGCTGTTCCATTCAGTCTGCAGCATTCCCAGTCCCTTGCCAGCCAGGAAGGCTGCTACAAGACCAAGAGGGCTCTGCTGACAGCAATCCTAGGAGATCACACATGTTGTCATCCACTCCCTTGCTACCAGAGTGAATTACGCATGCAACAGAGTTCTACTTGGGCCAGAAATTTGGGCATGAGCCAAGCGCTGAGCGAAGTCCCTTGCAGCTGGACTCATCCAAACCCAATGCAATTGGACAGCCACACTACCCACCACCACCAAAGAGCATCATAATCTGGACCACATCAGAAAGGGACAGTGCTAAGGGGGTTCACCTCCCTCTTTTGCGATGTCACAGCACTTCTCTGGGGCTAGGGTGGCCAGATATGCAAATTGTAGAGGACACTTGTGAGAAATACAGGTCGCAGGGCTGCACTGGTGCCAGTGCAACACGTATTAGCATCTTGGACAACTTTGCCTATCCAGCAACCCTACTGGTAACACATCTGTGGCTTGGACCTTAGGTGCCCATGCAGGCCCTGAAACACGTATTTTTCATAAGTGTCCTGGGAAATTTGCGTATCTGGCAACCCTAATTACCAGTGAGGCGGTGAGTGTTAGATAATTAAAAAAAATGAAGCTCATCCCGCCCCCCTGACAGATGTCACCTCATGCTTTCCCAATGCCCCAGCATCCCCAATGAATCAGAAACATGTTTAATGGGGAGGGCACTAGCTCTGAATTTCTTTCCCTTTTGTTTCATTCTTCAGGTTTTATCAAAGTGAGGAATCCCATTTTCTGCTTTCAGGCCAGCATTAAGCTATTAAACGCACCATTTCACACTGTTTCTCTTGTACGAGATGTCAGCTTCCAAACTCTGGGTGACAGTTCTCACAATTCTATCCCTGCCCCTGCAATTGGGCCTGCTGCCACCCGTACCTTGCTAACAGCCTGAGTGCAGCCACTGCCTTGGCATCCTGATGCTGGAAAGAAACCATCTTAAAGCTAAAATAAATCATTGCCACTCCATTTCACTTTTAATTTACTACTGACTTTCTGGTTACGCCTCTCGGTGGTTTCTTTTTGCTCCTTGGCCCTAGATTTAAAGCTTCGTTGCTCCTCCCTGGATGTTGCAAGACATCAGAGTTTATCTCCTTCCTATTTATCTCTACTATGGGTTGCCTAACTTTACCTAGACAAGAGACAGCAAAGCTTCCGGTCTTTAATCACCACGTCCACAGAGAATGTATAGGCCAGCACCACCTATTGTTGGGAAGGCATATTGCAGATTTGTAGTTCCTCTTGTCTAGTAACAGTACATGTTAATTTTTATACACACCAATTTTAAAAATAAATAAATCAGGAATGGAAATCATGCTGTAAGAAAAATGACTAAACTAAGTGCAATTTTACCTGGAAAGTAGAATGAGTTCTCACCTGGGAAAGCTGTGATGGGTTCTGCAAAGGAAAAAAAATAAAAGAATCGGGTTTTAGAGTGATGGGAATGTTTAAAACAAATAGAAGATCTTGTTTAAATGCCTCTGGTGACTTTTCATTGATATAAGGCATCAGTGATCCCTGTGACTTTATGGGGAGTTCAGATTCACAAAATCTGAGATTCACTGACCCCTAGGCATCAGTGATCCCTGTGGATATATGGAGAATTTAGATTCTCAAAAGCTCCTTAGTGAAAGCAGGATTATTATATAGATATGTGGATTTAACGTTCTTCTGAAGGCTTCTCTTTCAACCAAAGATTGGTCTGAGCCGCAAACTTGTATTGAGACCCGGACAGCATGCGGAAAGAAGTCCCTCAGGTTCAGATACGTTTGGATCCAGAGTTTTGGTTATACTCAATATAGGGACAGGAACCTGCAGCAAAATTCTGATCTGGATCAGGGTTAAGATTTTGAAAGATATATGAAAATCTTCTAAGATATTTGGAATTGGGATTTTGGTTCATGCTGATCTCTGGGTTCAGTGTTCTGAGGAAGAGGTTATCCCGCCACTCACTGTTCAAATAAACAAAAGAGAATGATTTCCAAGTTTCTTTGAAGAAGTGATCGGTTACAAATTATTGGATCCAAGAAGCAATAATCAGTGCTCATTGCTGATTACTTTCTCAGAAAAGTAACAGATTCCTGATTATTTTTAGATTACTTCTGTATTATGCCTGTGAGTCACTCGACCAGACTGTGGCTGTACAGAGTGCTATGAAATCATTCATCACTCAGCTTCAGAACACGAATGACAGCTTTGTCAAAGGGAAAAAAAATCATTGTGAGTTATTAGAGTTCTTTTTCAGGTTGAAAAGGAATCCGATTACTTCCTTGAATTACATTTTTAAAACAGTAAACTGTTACTAGAGTCAGTCACTCTCGCAGTCCTCCTGACAAAGGAAAAATGGTAGCGTGCATGTATTATCTCAGAGTATTTATGGCTTTGTTGCAATGGGCTCTGTATCCAAGATCTCAGCTTAGCTTTTAGCTTTTCTGTTTCAATCCCTTTTTGAGACAGGCTCATAACCAAAATAAAACTACCCCCCCCCTTTTTTTTTTAAAGTTACAAGCAAATTGGTTCAGTAGACTGAAGCAGCTGAAAACACCTCATTTGTCAAATTTGATATTGCATTTATTTGGACACCACTAACTCGCAAGTGGCTTTGTTGAAATCATTTAAACTATGGCAATATAAAGAGCAAAGCAAAATATTTTTAGTGGGGGGATTTGGGGTATTTTAAAATAATTGGAAAAATGTTATTAGCATTACTGATCCTTTTTTAGGCATGAAAGCTGAGAGATTAAAAATTGTCAAAATGTGAGCACATAATATTTTACACTTGAAACTTTAGCTCTTTTGGCAGATTAAAGAGGCCAAGTCATCATCAGAGTCTGAGAAGAACCATAGATCTCAGAACCACAGCGAGGTCAGAGGTGCACGTCCTAATGGGAGAAGAAACACCCCTGTCGTGCTACGCTTGGAAGGTGTGTGTTGGCTAGACTTCCCACTTGGGCACTTTAGTACAGGCGCAGAAGAGTAGCTCCACCAATGCAGACCTCTTAAGGGTCATGGATTAGCTCTCTCTACACTGCTGCATGCTTTGGAGCAGGTTCAACTCCAGTAAAGTCAACAGAAAAACTAACATCAAGTTCAGTGCAGACTAGATGTGGTCCCTGAAAAAGGACACAATTGTTGGTCAGTGTTCCTGTGCTCAGGGGTTAGGATCCTCTAGCCTTCAGACTGAATCAGGCCCACAGCTTGTTTTTATTTGTCCTTTTTCCCATTCCCTGACTGCAGATCCAGTCCTTACCTGCAAGCACTGAAAAAGTGAGCTACGGGGAAGGAATGGAACTCAGGTCATGCACTCACAGCATCCAAATGGCTGTTTTTTATTTGCCCCCTTTCCAGTTCCTACCTCCAAGCACTAAAAAACTGGGCTCAGGGTAAAGGAGGGCATGCACACATGGATAAAGGACAGATTCATGGCACAGATCCATGATCAAGACCTTCCACTTCCTGAACTCACTCCTTAAGCACTCTCATCCCAACTCCTCTCCAGACCATAGAGCAAGTACTACTTTTCAAAATGGTCCACAGGAGGGACAAGGTTTCCCACCCCTGCCGTACAGGAGAGAAACCTCACTCCATGGATATCTCCCAGTCTGAACAACACTAATTCTATGCCTTGCGTAGTTCATCTCCATCTACTTTTCCAGAGCCCATGTTGCTGCAATATTGATGCCAATAGAACTAAACAACCTGGCTGACTCTGTATCCTGTATTCTTAAGGTGATTGTCATTGTATAAACATAATAGATGGGAGGATGGATGGGTAGGCTAGATAGATGGATAAGGCAGAATTACCATTCCACCAGCAAACCACTAATAAAGCTTCTTTAAAGCTTTTTGTTGCTTTGTGTTTAATGAACCTGTCTATCTGGCTTTTGCTCTGGTTTGGGGGATGATGTATTCTAGTACAATAATCCATTTTATTAGAGTGGTGTTAACAATAAAACTCCTTTACTAGTTATTTCTCATTAAAAAAGCTCCTGTTGAACTCATCAGCCCCTCCAAACATATAATGTTGACTGACTGCTGATTTCCCATCCCTAGACAGAAGTATTTTCCTTCTGAATTTTGTGCAAGTTCTTTTTGCATAATAATCTGTATCTATTATAAAATATATATGGTTTATTGCATAACCAATTAGGTCATTGCAAAAGTTAAAATAATACATCATCATCAGAGACAATGGGTATTTTCAGATGTTACACTGGGACGATTCACCACAGCGAATCCCCGGTGGGGGTGAATGAAACAACCACCCCCCGTGTTCAAAAAATGGCCCGAATAGATGTGCCAGCTGATCCCAGTGGGGATTCGGGGCGGGGGAGGGGCCGCGCGGCGCACCGTGCGGCCACACGGCCCCCCACACTCCCTCGCCGCCCGCCCTCTGGGGAGACAGGTGGGCGCCGCAGCCAATGCAGTCGCAGCACCCAGCCGCTTTGACCATGGCCCGGAATCCCGCTGGGGATTCCGGGCTGTGATCGCCAGCCAGATGTTACTTTTTATTGCTTCCTGCCGGGAATCACTTTGACCATGCTTTCGGAGCTCGTCCCACGGGGAGCCCGGGAAGCATGGTTGAAACTGACCCCATGTGGGAATCGGCCGTGGTGAACATCTGGCGGCCGCCAAACAGACGTTCAGGGCACTTTGGCCCTGCAGTGAAATTGACCGTGGTTCACTGTGATTGACTGTGATCTCGTAACATCTGAAAATACCCAATTATGGTAGTATTAACAGAACACAAGGTAAAATACTACAATCAAACATAACATTAACAAATTCCAAGCTATAAATTAACATCTATTACTTCAGGTAATCCATACCTTGAACTCCATGGACATCTATAGTCCCCTCCTGCGATACTAAAACCACCAATACCTGCATTCTCTGATCACTAATTTTCCCTGACTTCCTTCAGAAATAAAGTGCAATCTAACTGAAATCCAAGCTCTCGCTACAACTCAGGGAGCAGCAAAGTTTCAGGATCCTACAGGTTGCTTACAAGTGTCACCACTTTTCCTCTGCTCCACAGTTGTGTTTCATGCAGATTAGCTGCTTTGCTAGGAGGTAACATGCTCTGTTTTCTCCCCGCCTCCTACCACTCTCACAAAAGGAGGGGGATGGGAAAGAAGGAGATGTCCCAGCACTAGGGAAGCAAAGTCTTCAAAGTATTCTCCACTAGTCTTAGGGAAAACTGCTGCTGGTTGTGGTTGGTGAAGAGATGGCTGCAGGAGATGGCCCAGTGTTGGTGTCTCCTCCATTCCCTACTGCTATGACAGTGCCAGGAACTCCCAGCAGTACTCCAGGGGGAAAAAGATTGTGGGTGACCATAGCAGGGAATGGAAAGAGTAAGAATGTCCAAGAGTCAAAGGAGGGGGCACAGATGAAGCCATCCCTTACCTCTGTCTCTATTCCTCCTCCACCCATACCCCACATGCATTAAAGAGATGAAGCGGATAGTGAAAATGTTATTTGAGGTTATTAGTCTCTTGATCAGATTGGAAGGAGAATGTTCCAGTTCAGGATCAGTTTGGTTCAATTCAGTTTGGGGTGCACATCGGTTCAGTCTTGGTGTCTGTATGGGAGTCAGTTCAGTAGAGCTTTGGTGGGTTCAGCTAGATTGGTTTGTGGTCAGTCTGGTCCGTGGTGTGTCTGGTTGGGAGTTTAGTTCAGGATTTAGTCTATTTGTTGCTTCGGTCTGCTCATCTGGGTTCAGTCCAGTCTGTGGTGTGTCTCGTTGGGAGTTTGGTTGGGGTTTTGTCGGATTGGTCTGGGTTCGGTCTTGTCCGAGGTGTGCCCAGTTCAGATTGGTTTGGCTGGTGTACCAGGAGGTTGCGGGATGTAATAAAACAAATGACAAGGAATGTCAATTGTAAACAACAGCAGCTATTAATGGTTAATAAACCAAAAAAAGTGGCAGATGATTATCTGAAAGAAAGAAAGGCTGGAACGATGGGTGACAGTAACCAGAAGCAGCTGAAATGATGGAGAGCTGGGTGGAATGATGGGTGAGAGGACACTGGGAGTGGCTGGAATGACAGGGAGCTGGGTGGAATGAGGGGGACAAGGCCATTCCATCTTCTCCTGGAGTCCTTATACCTGTCATTACGCCCTGTCCCCATCATCTCAGCCACTCCTGGGAACCTAGCATCCATCATTCCACCCAACTCCTCATCCTTTCAGCTGCTCCTGGTGGCCTCTTATGTGTCATTCCACCCAACCTCTCATCATTTCAGTTGCTCTCGGTGTCCTTGCATCCGTCATTCCAACCTTTGTTTCAAATAATCATCTGTCATTTTATTGGTTTACTGCCCAGTAGGGTGGACCAACATTCCCAAAGACCCATTACTTTCAGTTGGTATTCCGGTTGTCTCTGTTGTTTCAAATTGGCATTCTTTAGTATGTCCTGAACCAGACCTATTATTTCCAAACCGAACCAATCCAATCACAGCATACCAGACTGAGTCTTCCTAAACCGAACCAGACCAACCCTAGCGAACCAAACTATTCCCTTTACTGATCCATACAACCAGACTGATTGTCCTCAAACCAGACCAATTCCCTCAACCAATCCCTACTGAACCAGACTGATTCTTCCACACCAAACCAGACTAATCCATACTGAACCAGACCGATTCTCCTCTACCAAATCAGACCGATCCATAGCAAACCAGATTGGACTGAACCAAACATATTCAGTATCGGAGCAGGCTTCACATCCAACCCAACAGATGTGGATTGGATGAGCAAAATCTGACAGATATAACATTATAGTTGAATATTCCTTTCACTTCTAGTGTGCGCACTTTGCCTGAGAACACTCTCCCTTGTGGCAAATTTTATGTGTGGAAGTGCTACATGGCAAAACATTCCTGCAGACACACCCCTGGAACATCCTGCTGTGCTGCATGCAACAGGGTTTCCCTGTCTGGGGCTGGGCTACTAAGAGGACACAGATGTTTACATACCCATACAATTTTCCAGAGAGATGTCAGTGCCTATCCGGATATCATCAATGGCAATCTCTCCCGAATATCCTTCGCTTATAACTCCCTCAAATACAATCTAGGAGCAAATCAGAGCAGAAATGTCAAAATCAAGCTTCAGTTCCCAAACAGCACAAGCAGTTTTTATGTCCTCGAAAGGAAAGAAATCAAATGTGTCCCTCCATCCTAGCAGCAGTGGGATAAACAATAGCAATGGATTGTATCCAGAAGTCTTAACTCTGCTTGGTTTTTTCATTCCTTACTCAAGGCAAAATTCCCAGCATAGGTTCTGCTGCTGTAAGGACTGACTAAATCTGAGAAAAAAGAGTTCATGATTTGATCTCCCAATATGCAGCTTGTCCAAATGCACATTTCAGGAAATAAGAAAAGGCATCAGTCAGTTGTGGCTTCTGTTAATTAGATCCTCAACTGGTGTAACTCAACAGTGTTCCATTGAAGTCAATGACTTGCATCAATTTACAGCAGCTGAGGATCTGACCCATCATATTCATCTCATCCACCAATATCAGGCCATGATTAAAAAGGTGGGGGGAAGGAGTTAGTCTTTGTAATGCATTTACAGTGCTGATTCCATTAATCTTGTATAATAATTATTACTATCATGAAGAAGATGGGCTTATATATATATATATATATATAATTACATTTTCAATACTGAGCAAAAGACAAATCCCAAACAGGTAGGCTCTGCAAAATACTTAGTGCAAACACTTGCTTTATTTAAAAAGTCCTCTGTTAACTAATGTCTGTACATCACTTCTAATGCACAGTGAATATATGAATGCTAAGCATCATTATCTGACTGCATATTATGCTTATTTGTGCTTTATTTAAGAAAGCCAAACACACACAAACCTGCGATACAGTGGCCCTGCACTTAATCAGTTTGCTTTACATTTTGAACCATCGTTACCTTTCCCGGTCTGTCCCTCTCAACCCAGACAAAGCTTCCGGTTAGGCTCAAGGGAGGTCTGCAGGGGTATAGACTGCAGGATCAGGCCCTTAGATATGATTGCCACCTATGAAAATTTTTAAGGAACACTTATGAAAAATACATGTTGCAGGCCCTGTATTAGCACCTAAGGCACCAATGTAAGCCCTGCAACATGTATTTTTCATAAGTGTTCCTTTAAAAACTGCGTAGGTAGCAACCCTACCCTTAGATATATTCCTTTCTGTTTTGGACAGAGCTGGAATAACAACAGCAGCCTATTTTCTGTGGCAAACTGACCCATTCATGTGGGTCTGATCCTATTCCCACTGGCTTCAGTGGGCCTTTTTTCCATGCTAACCATTTGTTTTTGCTTTGGTCCCAGTTGTTTGACAACTGTCTGAATCCACAATGAGGCCTAATTTCTCAATTGCCCCCCTTCCCCCTCACCCATAAGTAAGAAATGGTTGTTTGCTTCTCTCAACCTCCATGACCCCATCACCCTTTCCCTTCAATATAGGCACCCCTTTGCACCCTCTCTCTGATGGAAAGATTTGTTTGTGTTCAGGCTTTATGGCTTTGTGTCTCCTGCCAGATTACCTGATAATAATCTAAAAGGGAGAATAAAACAGGAGAAAAATATTTGCAAAGGGGAGATTTCAGGAATATAAAAGGCAAAAGTAGGAACAAAGACCCTAAGTCTGTGTAGAAAGACAGGCACATTCTGAATAACAAATAGAGTGTCATTTAGTTTCTATAGCAACACGTGGAACACAATGAAGGGAGCCCTGCTCAACAACGTTCCCTAATGATGAATGAGCGGGGCCCTTTGAAATACTGAAATAAGTATCACTAAAATCCACTTGAATCTCAAAACAACCTTTCTTTATCAGCTTACCTGATACTCCATTTCATAGCTGGGCAGAATAATCCGACCTTCTCTCCACTCATCCCCTTGGTCCCCCCTAATGATCCACAGCTGCTTGTTCTCCTGACTCGCTTTCCGCAACACCTGGAGCATTAGCCCGTTCCCACCTGATGCTTTGTACCAGAACACCATGCAGACAGCACTCCTGGGCAAGTAGATCCTGGGGCTCACAAGTCGGGCGTGTTGGCCCTCCCGCCTTCCACTGCTCTGAAGCCTCAGGTAATTCTTGCCATCTGTTGAAAGAAAACAAAAATCTCCAGTTTGCATCTGGAATGAAAGTGGCACTTCCTAGTTCTCAGCTGGAGCCTACAGTAAGTTCAGTTAATGGCACTTTGTTATTCTTGTCCATAGGAGCAAATGCTGGAGTCTGAGTGCAGTGGTCTGGAGTGTTGGTAATGCAGCATTGGTTCTTCAGATTCCAGCTGCTAAGGGCAGGGAGAACAAGTTTCAAACCTGGGCAGTTAAATTAAGGTGCTGATTTTCTCACTTAGGAATGAGAAAAAGGATGAAGAATGAGACTAAATAGGGTCTTTAGGTCCTCCTCCTCTCCTTGGTTGAAGCCTTAATTGGATGCTCCAAGTTAAGCTCCCATGTTTGCAAAAAGAGTCACAGTGTTACCTGTGCTTCACCTAAGACTCCTTCCAAAAGATAGCAGTTGATAGTGTGTTTTATGGGGCTCTCTTCCTTAGGATGTGTGTGGGTGCCATTAAGGAGAACAATTTTTGAGTGCCACACACAGATTTTCACTTTTTTTTATTGGAGTTGTTTTTTATAGGGTGTCTTCACATGGACAGTTGCCCTGTCTCTGCCCCACCTCACCTCTGGGAGGGTCATCCATTTAAAGGTGGCCTGCCAGAGGTGTAGGCAGAGCAGAGGTGGGACAGGCTGTCCCTGCTCCGGGGCTGCCCCGCCAGCAGTGCTCCGGAACATCCTGGAGCACCACCAGCAGAGTGAGCAGCTGAACCCTGGGGCACTGGTTGGAGGCGAAGCTGCGTCCTTCTGCTCGGCGGATGGATGCTGCAGCCCTGCTCTCGGATGGCAGTTGCCCCTGCAATGCCATAGCATTGTGGGCGATCCACCTGCAATGCTATGGTGTCGGGTTGAGGTGCCATGTCCATGTGAAAATACCCAGAGACAGCTTCATCTTCAGGTCCTCCTAATATAAGACTCCTGAAAATGGGTCTCTCTCTTTTTGAATATTTGGATATGGAACTTAATTTCTGTTCATTGTTAACTTAAAAATATGACAGAAGGAATAAAGATTCCATTTTTGTTGTTTGTTTCTATATATTTATTTTGCACAAATGAGTTCAGAAAACAAGGCACAATCCTGAAGCTACTAAAGAGTTTGTGAGTCCCATTGATTCTTTTAAGAACTTTTGAGATTGCAGCCACAAGTCATGATTGTGACTCTACTGAATTCAATGATTAAAGTCCCACTGACTTCAAATAGCTCAGGACTGCAGGCATAGGGTGTTAATAGACGTGACGGCGGAGCGCCGCTGTCACAACCTGACCCAGCTAGGGAACATGTTGGCAGCACAGTCCAGACCCTGTCTATCAGCAGAACAAACATGACGGCAGCCAGGTCTTACCCTCAAGCTGCACCCAGCACCCTGCACCCCCCATGACAGGCAGCCACGGTGGCCAATGACAGCCGCCATGGCAGCCAGTCATGTGATAGCCCACTTAGGTGGCCGTTGCCTGGGCGTGTTGGCAGCTAGCCATGGCTGTGATCCCAGAGGTCTCCAGGATCACAGCCTGGGCTAGCCACCAACACGCACAGGCGCAATCACAGGCCAGCATGTGGTGGCCCACCAACAAACATGCAGGTGGTTTGTGAGCCAAAGTGGGCCAAAGCGGGCCACTGTCACATTTGTTAACACCTATAGTTTCTTAATCAATGGAGCAAGTACAGTCCAAAGTAAGGCGGCACAGCTCTGCACCTTTGGCCCCTTAGAAGCCAAAATTAAGGGGAGGTGGATGAAATTAAGGAGGGGACCATCCCTCAAACCCTAAATTTAGGGAGGATGCATCCCCTCGATTCAACCCCTACACATTCCAATTTTTACACCCTTGCTCTTAAGAATCCCAAAGACGATTAATATAAATACTATCGATAAACCTGCTAAGCAACCATAAGACACTGCTACTCTCATTCAGCAACTGTTTGTGGAGGGGTACGCACAGAGAAGTGGCTGATGAGAGGGAGAACTAGAGCTGAAAATTTTGTGTGTAGGTCGTAGGAAGAGACAAATCTACCCATGCCAAATATGTCTACATTCAAGCAAACTGGAAAATTCAAGTGATATTGTAGGGAAGGAGAGAGCCTAAGCTGTATCAAAAGCACAAGTCCAATGCTTTCACCGAGACTAGTACCTGAAAGAGAAATACCCGCTGTATAAATAAAGAGGTATTACACAGTCGGAGACAAAGCAGTAAGGGAGATGTCTCTTTCACCAGCAACCATAGCATGGAAGGCGACTGATAAAGAAACTGAAAAGCTTAAGGCAAAGATTGACATAATTAGGACAAGTGAAAGTGCAGTAATAGTCAGAAAAATTGACTCGGTAATAATGACATTGTGGTGGTTCATATATATTCTGCCTCAAATTTGCTCAGCTTACAAGTCAGGAGTTGATTTTTTCTAACCGCCAGCATTACAGACTCATCCTAGGACTGAGATAGCAAGCTGTGTTCTTTCTGTCTCTTTTCATCACCAGCAGTAAATACTCGGCAATCAGAGCTGAGCTGACAATTTTGTTGATGATATGTGAGGCAGAATGAAGCTTAACGCTCTCTCTCTCTTTTTTTTTTCTCCTCCCGTACTGTAGGTGATTGGTCCTGAAGTGCAAATAGTAGAATAAAGTTGTTTTTGTCAGTAAAGTAAAGCAAAGATGACTCAAAACAGTCATCAGCACAGGGAGAAGGTGCACTGAGGTAAAAGGGGCCTTTTTTCCCCCCACATGGGGCAAAGTTTTAAAATATAGTTGAGGCACCTATGTCACTTTGAAAATGGGACTCCAGGTGCCTGAGAATCACAGGAATATTCAAAACCTTTTCTATTATAACTCAACTCAATATCCACCTTGGAGACACGGGCCAGGCAGTGGAATCTGGGAGAGAGCAAGCTCTAGCTAGTCACACTAATAACTGGACTTGGAAATGCAATTACTAGCTGTCATATTAGCAGCGGTAAAAGACAATCTTTAAGTGCACTGATATTACAAGGCCATGGGGGATCAAGAAAGGAGGAATTTTTTCAAAAGCACACCTGGCAGGCAGGTTCCTAACTTTCATTGACATATAGTCCACATTATGATGAACAATTAATTTGCTGTAGTTGGACCTTCTGTTTTACTCCTGCAACGTTCACATGAACGGAGTGCTGCTAAATCAACAGTATTAGGGAGGAGGAAGAGAAGTATGTACTCCTTTACGAGTACATGCTCCCCTTCACTTTGTATTTTGAAGTAACTGTTTGTGTGAACAGTTATCAGGGTGAGGGTGGCACTGGCAACCATGGTTCACTGATCGTTATGTCTCAGCTGGGGGGAAACTGATACAGTTCTGCTTGGGTTTACACTGTTTATCAGAATGCTACTGAAGTGGAGTAGTGACTTTGATTTAAATAAACTGAAGTAGTTACTTCCGTTTACCTCTCCTCATCAGAATCCGGTCTTAGCAGGAGTTGAGTGCCTATCTGCTATTTGTGGCTTTGAAAATCTCCCCCAACTTCTTTGTCTACCCCATCATACTGAAATAAGTTCTGTCAAACCAGTTGTATGACCCACTCTATGCAGTAGGACTAAGATTTTCACATGCATTGAGCTTACAAGGACAAGTCTACGGCCGTACATCATCTACCACGTCTCTTGCCTTACCTTTAGTCAGATTCACATGGTACTACAGTAGAAACCTCCTTATCGTGACACCTTCAAATGACTTGCTTTTTGTCTGGTTTGGAGATGTGTCCTGATAAGGGTTTTTCTACTATAATGCAATACAGTCTATTTGAGAGCTGTAGGGGACAGCAGCTGCAGAAAAAGGAATGATCCAAGTTAGAGAGATCTGGATGGATTAAGGGGCTTTTGCTCTCTTACAATGTCGGTGTATGTCACATCAGGGACCTGTATTCACGGTGTTTTCCCCATTGGCAGAAATGCAGTGAACACAGGCTTGCTGGTCACAGTGTATTCCATGTGACAGCCTTCTTTTCCTTTCCTTCACTGCCACATTGTTAATACTAACTTAACATGATATCCAGAGAGCTATTGTTTCACCTCTGTATTCTGTCCATTCCGTATAGGCTGCTTTAATGCTGAGGGATGGAATTTTGCAAGAATTCATCAATGGCTTTACCTGTCTCCCATTTTTTTTTTACCAGATAAGACCAAAATTGGGTTGACACTAAAAGCTTTTGGCAATCCTGCCCAACATGTTTCCAAGAAAAAGTGGCCTCTAGATTCACAGAGCTCTGGTTCCATGGGGACATTTTTCAAGAGTAAAAATGTTTCATAGGCATTTGACATCATCTGGGAGTTAGTTGACATGAATGGGAGTTAGCTGACATCAATGGGAGTTAGGAGTTCAAATGTCACTTTTGTCTTTGAAAATCTACCCCAAATCACCTACCTATAGTCAGCCTCCTCAAAAGACGTTCAACCAAAAATTCACTTAATCTGCCGTTGCGTTCACTGAATTAAGCTGTAAATGTGATCGAAGGCTAATAAAGCCATGTTCATCTGTAGCACTTCTCTGGAATTCTTTAATTAAGATGGAATCAATGTGGTAGGGAACTTTAGGCCTGGGGGCCAAATGCAGCCCATAGCTAGTTTGTATGTGGACCCTTTCCAGTTCCTGGATTTGGCCTAGTATCCAGTTCCTACCCCCAAGTGCAAAAAACAGAGCTCAGGGTAAAGGAATAGAGATGATGGCATGCACACAAGGATAGAAGACATATCCAGAACCATGGTCTGGACCTTCCTCTTCCTGGGTGCACCCTTTAAGCATCCCTGCCCCCAACTTCTATACAGCCCTCACAGCTTGTACTAATTTTCAAAGTGACCCTTGGAAGGGAAATGGTTTCCCACCTTGTGATAAGAGTAACAGAAACATATTTTACAATCCCTAGCTTGTCAAAGGCAATTGTCCACTTCAGTACAAAAATCAGCTGATCAAGGGGCATTTGCTTACTTCTGGTTGAATGAATCACTTGAGGAAGTACCGTGCTGTTCACTAAGGGAGTTAGTGATTCACCTTGGGGTGGTAAACATTAAACAAGTGGAGGAAGTAAAACGAACAAGCTGTACTTCCTGCAGTTAGGACATATGTAACCAGTCACCAAGGTCTCATGGATTCAGTTCAATTCCTCTTTCTATAATTGACTACCAGCCCCTTCAGAGAAGGGGAAATTTAAAAAGAAACCAAATAATTATTGCAATGCTGAAAGCACTTCTCTAGCAACTCCTTCAGTCACGAATGAAACCACCCCTTTGGTTACTGAATTTTCAGCACTTTCTAAAAATGAGAGATTTTGTTTCTTTCTCCCCCTTCCTTCATATGTTGTTTGTTCATAAGGCTATGAAGGTGAGGTCCTGTCCCAAGAGAATGCAATCCAGAGAGTTTGGTTGCCATGTTGGTCTGAAGTGACAGAGAGACAAAGTGGTTCAAATTTATTGGACCAGCTGTTGTTGGTGGAAGTAAGCAAGGTTTCGGGTCACACAGTGCCCTTCCTCAGGCATGTAGCATAGCCAGTAGAACTACACTGAGCAAATGTAGGGCAAGTATATATGAGGGGCATGGAATGGGTGGGAGTGGACAGAACAAGGTGGGAGGAGGGTACCCTTGTTCTATCCACTCCCACCCATTCCATGCCCCTCATATACACCTGCCCTACATTTACTCAGTGTCTCCCATGTGAATGCCGTGGTGGGTGAGTGGGCATATGTGCTTGCTCCTGCAACCCACACTCCACCAATCATTGCCCATGCACAGAGCAATTGGTCAAAATGGCGGTTGTTCCGCGTGTGGAGATGAGTGTGCACCCATGTACACGCACACATGTGCTGCCCCCGCACCGGCGCTCACACCGATCCCCCCACAGCCTGTTTAAAAAGGGCCTTTGTAGTTAAACAATAAGGCAAGTGCAATATAATTATAGATGTATACCAGCTGCAAGAAAGGGTGAGAGCTACATGGGGAGTTCTGTCAAAGGGGATCTACCATAAATAAGCTTTATGATTTCAAGGGAAGGAAATGTTTTCCTGCAAGATCAACGTATGGGTAAATTAAGTAGCCGGAATAAGTGTATTGCAAGCCCTTGCTTTGTGTACATGCACACATGCTGTAGGCGCTCGGGATCTCTTATAATGAGATTGCACACAATTTATGGGGGCATGGACCATCTTATTATGTGTTTGTTCAGAGCCCAGGAAAAACAGGGTCTTGAACTGTGACTTGGGCTCCTACGCATGAATACAAATAATAAAGTCACCATCATCAAACAACATTCTTTTCAGTAAGTTCTATTTGCTTACCCCTCAGGCTTACTTTGGCCTGTTACCTGTTCTTGTTTCCCTATAAAAGCAAAGAAACTTCAGAAATGCTTCAAAAAATAATCTAATATTCCTTCCACACAAACACTTTCAGAGACGTACAATTCTCAACATGAGTCCCATTTCACTAAGAGCTAATGCCAGCACTAAATGCTCTGAGGACTGTGCTGCTGAAACTCTTTCAGAGATAGAGTTGGTCCCAAGTGACATAGAGACAAAGTGGTTCAAATTATATCTTTTATTGGACCAACTATTGTTGGTGGAGATAAGCAAGCTTTCAGGCTACACCGGGCCCTTCTCCTCAGGCATGTAGCATAGCCAGTCAGAAATATATAAACTGAGCTTATATAAACTAAGCAGACATTTTACAGCTGTTTTGTAAATATCTGCCACAATTCTCTCTCTGTTTACCCCTCTCCCACCTGCCACCTTGCTCTGTCCACTCCCACCCATTCCATGCCCTCTCATATATACCTGCTCTACATTTGCTCAGTTTATATATTTCTGACTGGCTATGCTACATGACTGAGGAAGGGCCCTGTGTGGCCCGAAAGCTTCCTTATTTCCACCAACAACAGTTGGTCCAATAAAATATATGATTTGAACCACTTTGTCACTCTGAAACTCTTTCAGAAACACAGTAAACTATGGAAATGTTTCCTGTGGTTATAAGGGTTCATGCTTGCTTCCTTTGGGGGTGATAAGGAGCTTTCTTGACCTATTGGGGCAATACCAAATGCTGTGATCCACAAGAGAGTTCATCGTTTCGGCAATTTCATGAACTTCTACCTGCAGCCAACAGTGGATCTGGTGGAATGTGCTTCTGCACTTTATAATATGTTTTTGAGAGACTAGCATGGCAAAGGCAGGCATTACTTGCTATGTCATTTGGACATGAAATTGGTGGGTGTCTTTAATGGCTGGAGGGACCCTAATGAAAAGCCTTGCGAATGTGCTGAGCCAACTAAAAAAGACCACTGCAGAGCTAATTGCTGAAACAGCATGTTTGAGACAAGCTCTTCCAGTAGTTTATATTTTTGATAGAGTTAATGGAAGGCTTCCAGCACTGAGAAGGCACCAAAAGAAAATCTCTTCTGTTGCTAAAACATTTGAAGAAAGACGGCACAGAAAATGTGATCAATTCTTTCAGAATCAGAAATGTGGTTCAGTCAACCTTCCGACTTCTTTAATTAAAAGCATCTGTTCCTGCTAAAGACACGGTGGAAAAGGCTACTGCAAAAACAGAATGAAAAGCTCAAAAGGGCAGCTCAGAGGGCAGCATTTGTTCATGCATTTTAGCCTACCATTGCTTCTGCAACTAGTGCTTCTCATGGAGATTTATGGATGCATATGGCTTTCATAGAACAAGAGCAGCATGAACATGCAACTGACCAACCAATAGTATGATCAATTGTATGTGCAATATTAGCAAGTCCCGGATCAATCACAGGACTCATCCTCCAGACTAACCATCTGGAAATCCAACAAACCATCTGGCCAACACACATTTCTTTTGGCTAACATATTCCTCTCCCACTTAGCAGGCCATCTGAGAGGATATTTAATGCAGCAGGAGATGAAGTCTCACCACTCAGGTCATGAGTCAGGACAGCAGCTTATCTTACAAGGTCGATCCCTCTCTGCTTGGCTCCCCAATAAATAACAACTGGTTTCCAAAGAGGACAGCTACACTGAACGGTCTCAGCAGTGCATATGGAGGCTTTCCAACAGAACACATTGTGGAGGAGGAATGTCATTAATTACAGCAATCTCAAGGAGAGGCTGCAAGAATTTCCTCTTCACTGGATCTATTAACTTACAACTGCTTCATCTATGCAAAATGCAGCTAAATTCTATTCACCTGCATCTCTTCCTCAGGACACTGCACAACCAATTCCTCTGCATTTTGGAATGAAAGTGCCACATCCCACTAATACTAGGGTTGCCACCTCTCATGGGTTTAACACTGACTCTCCTGTTTTGACCTATAAGAGAGTCAGGGTAAAAGCCAGGAATGGTGGCAACCCTAACAAACACTCACCTCATCTCTGCAAACACAACCTCTCGTTCAGGTTGACATCCTCAACTGCTACCGGCAGAGCTTTGCTTCTGGGTTTTCCATGGCTACATCATATTCAGAACTGCCTCTTCTTTTTTTTAAAAAATATACATTTGCAGGTCTTCACCTTGTCATCCATATATTTATTTATTATTTTATTTTATGTTTTGATCCCACACTATCCCAAGGGCTCAGGGCAGATGACAATATACAGAAATATATTTCAAAATACACAGATATAACCAAGTAAAAGCCCCTATCCCCAAGCTCCCCAAATTCTATCCCTGCCTGCCAAATAGCAAAGTCTTACAGTGCCTCTAGAAGATGAGCAAGCTCAGGCTTAGATGATCCTCAAAAGGAAGAGACTTCCATAGTTGTAGGGCAGGCACTGAGTACACCTCTCTGCAAGCCCTTGCTGTAGGCATATAAATTTGATAGGTATATGGTACATTGAAGAGGTCATTTTAACATACAGGGAAAATGTTCTTGTGAGTAAGGCACTGGATTTGGCCTCAGGAGAACCATGCTTATTTCTTAGTTCCACCATAAGCTTTGCATAGAATATCAATAAAACAGTTTCGTTCACCTTTACAGCATTAATGTTAGTCCCTAGCTTCAGTGAGAGTTCGGTTCACTTAAATGGAACTTGTGCTGGCACAAATCAGCTGAAGGAGCATACTCTTGGACCTCATTCTGACGTTCGCTTAATTCGCACAGCCGTGGTGGTGGCAACGTTTGATTTAAACCAACGTGCACTTCCGGGTTGGTGTGAATTCAGCGTTATGCGAACTGGTGGAGTGCGGTTTGAAAAGCTGCTCAAACCAACGTTTTAAAAAATCGGTATAACACTGAATTGTGCGCACTGGGTGCATTCACACCAACCCGGAAGTGTACGTTGCTTTAAACTGAACATTGCCGCCGCGGTGGCTGTGCTTATTAAGCGAACGTCAGAATGAGCCCTTAATCTAAATAATCAGTGACTCAGTATCCCATCTTTAAAATGAAGATAACATTCCACAGTTCGAAGAGATGTTGGGAGGATAAAATCCATGGATGGTTGTGGAGTGCTTCTATGCTACATAGGGTATTTTCAGACGTTACGAGAGCACGGTGAACCACGGTGAATACCCACCTGTGGTCACCGTGTCTCGAACATCTGTTTGGCAGCCGCCAGATGTTCGCCACAGTGAATCCCCACATGGGGTCAATTTGAACCACGCTTCCCGGGCTAGCCGGGGGAATGTCCCGGGAAGCGTGGTCAAAAAGATCCCCAGTGGGGACCAAGAAAAAGTCACGTCTGGCCGGTTGCCACGGCCCGGGATCCCCGGCAGGATCCCGGGCCATGGCGCTTCCAGCCCGACGCGGCGGCCGCAGTGGCCCCGCCGCCCGCCCGTCTCCCTGGAGGGTGGGCGGCGGGGTGCGTGGAGGGGGCGGGGCCGTGCGGCCACACGTTGCGCCACACGGCCCCACCCCCTCCCACATTCCCCACCGGGATCCCCCCGGCACGTCTGATATGGCGTGACGGGGTGACCCCGGCGGGGAATGACAGGGTTGTTTTCAGTACGGGGCCAAGCGGCCCCGTAACGTCTGAAAATACCCATAGATGAGGGTCATACATATACCGTAGAGATGGGCATTCCAGATTTAGATTAATCCATAACAGCCTGTTTAATCCAAATTATGCCCTGCCAGTTCCAGAACTAGCATTCCGGATCTGGATTTCCCCACCCACCCACTAGAGTACTGGAGTGTACTTACCAGCCTCAGAGATTTAACTGAAGCTCCGCTGACCCACTGCTGCTGTGGGGGGTCAGGTCTCCTGGCAGGCTCACTCGCTGCGCACACTCCGAGTTCCCAGTGCCAGATTACGCATGTGTAGCCCTTTTCCAAAATGGTGGTGGCAGTGTTGCTGCCATTTTGGAAAGGGGCAGCTGATCTATAATGCTCAAAATGGCTGCTGCACATTCACAGATGCCAGCTACACTGCCACTGCCATTTTGGAAAAGGGCTGCGCATGCACAAAACGGCCCCGGTGGCCATTTTTCACATGCGCGCTCCAAAGCAGGGAACTCGGCAGCATGCCATGGTGCTTCCCACAGCAGCAGCAAGCCGGCGTGGCTTCAATCAAGCCCTCTGAGGCTGGTGTACCCCATTACAGGGCCCCAGGGGATGTGAGTGGGGGAGGTCGGACCCACTGCCCCAGAAGGCTCTATGGATGGGAACACAGATCAGTTTCCCATTGACTTCAATGGGATTCGAATTTGAATCCATAACTAATTCGGAAATTACAGATCCAAATCAGGAACTAATCCAAATCCATAATTCATACCGCATTCACACCTTACGGCAGCGCAATGGCACTCCCATGAGGAGAAGACACGGCAAGGGAAGGAGGCAGAGGCCATCACAACTTCCAGTGCAAAAGGGGTTTTACCGCAACAATACTGGCGAATGACAGGGCTGGATTGTGGAGTGCTTCTATGCTACATAGATGAGGATCATACATATACCGTAGAGATGGGCATTCCGGATTTAGATTAATCCATAACAGCCTGTTTAATCCAAATTATGCCCTGCCAGTTCCAGAACTAGCATTCCGCTAGAATACCCTGTCATTCACGAGTATTGTCATGGCAAAACCCTGTTCGCACTGGAAGTTGTGATGGCCTCTGCCTCCTTCCCCCACCATGTCTTCTTCTCGCGGGAGTGCCACTGCCATGCTGCCGTAAGGTGTGAATACGGTAACAGTCCAGATGCCCATCTCTAATATGGATGGGCAGTAACTTTGACACTGGATTGGAATCAGTAAGCGAGGGGCATGAGTTATGGAGGCCCCGTCTGGTCGATCTTTCTGGGATGAGTTTCAGGAAGTGACGCCGGCCGATGCGCTAAATGTCCTGGGGTCTGTTAGAGTCACAAGTTGTGAATTACATCTGTGCCCATCCTGGTTGGTGAAAGCCTCCAGGGAGACGTTGGGGACGGTGCTGGTGAGGGTAGTGAAAGCATCCCTTCGGCAGGGGAGGTGTCGCCCAGTCTCAAGGAGGCTGTGGTGCATGCCCTGCGGAAGAAGCCATCTTTGGATGTGGACACACTCGCCAGCTACTGCCCTGTCTCTAATCTTCCCTTTTTAGGGAAGGTTATTGAACGGGCAGTGGCACTGCAGCTCCAGGCGCATTTGGACAGCATCGGTTTCCTTGACCTTTTTCAATCTGGGTTCCGCCCCTGCTACGGTACTGAGACGACGTTGGTGGCCTTGGTGGATGATCTCCGCCGGGAGATGGACACAAGATGTTCGACCTTTTTGATCCTGCTAGATCTCTCGGCCGCTTTTGACACCATGGACCATGGGCTGCTGTTGAGATGGCTGCCAGACTTGGGGGGTCTGGACGGGACTGTCCTTGGATGGTTC
>QEPC01013957.1:383157-426004 GCA_003113815.1 Sphenodon punctatus
GGGGGGCAGGGGTTGGAGGGGAGGGGAGGAGGGGAGGGTAGAGAGGGGAACTTTGGGGGGGGTAGTTTTAATTATTCATATTGTTGTTTTTATGTATTTTATTGTTGTTTTAACTGTTGTGAGCTGCCCCGAGATGCCGTAGGCATCAGGTGGCGGCCAATAAATATAAATAAATAAATAAATAAATAAATAAATATACAGTGATAGAGCACTATTCAGTGTTTGCAGAACTGTACCATCTCTCTTTCAATGACAGGCCTCCCATCCAGAAGCACACTATTTTTAAAAAATAAAATCAGTCATCAATGAACCTAATATTTATATCAGCTGGAAGACTACTTTTGCATGGATATTTTCTGAATTTGATTACTTGCTAATTAACTTGCCAAGATACCATCATTTTATTCTCTAAATCAAGCACCATGTATAAATCAAAGAAAGATGCATAACACTGCAGGCCTGCAAAAAAATAAAAATAAATTTAAAAAATCAAGCCCTTAATCTAATTTTGGAACGGGAAAGATGATCAGTTCCATTGCTGTGATCTCTTTTAATTAGCCCTGATTTCCACATCTACTCCTGACTGGAGCTGTGGGTGCCCAGCACCTCTGACAATCAGATGATAACTGCAGCCTAATGTTTATGCCAAATGATTTGCTCAGCGCTGTCTGAGGGGAGATCAGTCTTCAGCTGCTGCATAGGAGAGCCAACTGTGCGCTTCCTTATTTCTCTTTGCAAGCATCCCACATTGCTGGGGCATGCACAGCAGCACCTGTAGGACTATGACCTCCTCTCCTCCCATTCCTGTGGTGGGCAGGAGTAGGCAGCACAACAGAGTCAGAGCACTTGGGGTCAGGCATAGGGCTGGCATAGATTTCTTCTCTACATAGCAAGGGGAGAGTCGGGATGGAATCTAACTACTCTGACGTTCAAAGGCATAAGTATGGGATGTGGCCTGCTCCTGGGACAATCCAGCTATACACCACCTCTTACTTGGGATTTGAGGAAAAAACACACTTGAACCCTTCAGGATCAGGTTTTATTCACTCAAGTAAGGAGTGTTCACATGCATGGCTCTGAGCTGAATCAGTGGCAAAGCTCCCATTTATTTCCATGCAAGCAGGTTTGCATTTTAAAGGCCGAACTGTTATGCTTTCATTTACACTGCTATCAATCCAGCAATGTGCTTACTTCCATAATCATCACTGAAGATGGCACAGCAAGTTTTATCAACACTTCGGAGTCTCAACATACCTAGGTTAAACTTGGAACACATGAACTTATTTCCTGGTTCCTTAGACCATGCCCCACTAAAGCCAACAATGCTGACTTCTGGTTTGACACTGGTTTATGAGCCTGCTACTCTCATTAGCATTTTTCATGTCCTAACTGACCCAAGTCTTTTATCTTAGAGGGTAGAGGCTCATGCAGATGGAGCTGAGGTCCCCACTTCAAATCCCCACCTTGACCACCTTTCCCAGGGTGTAATGGTTACACAACATCAGACCTTAACAGACTGGCCAAGACCTGATTGTGTTGGAAATGGTGGTAAGCTCCTTCACTGCAGCTAATGGGAAGCATCTGTTAAACTTTACAGATCGAAAGCATGTGAAAATCCTCAGGAGAAAAATGTTTGCAATCCCTCTTACAGCCATGGCAACTGAAGTCAGGGTGTTCTGTTGCCCTGGATAACAGCTGGAATCCTGATGGGTTTCTGCTGAGATGTGCAGCTTGGCTCCACTTTCACCAATAGGGGTCATTGAATGAGAGCTTTTAGGGGATGTCATGGAGTTAATCCATGTTAGCTACATGGATTAGGAACTCAGTGCTAAAAAAAGAAACTTGAAGCTGCCTGAAAGAGTATCTTGGAAATAAAAATAGTGGGGTGTGTGTGTGTGTGTGTGTCTTGTCAGTCTTGAAGAGCAGCTACCAATGCCAAAGAGGAGAAACGATCGCGTGCATATGCAGGCACAAATATAAAACCCAGTCAGATGATACACAAGGAATCTGAGCCCTTCCTTCCACAGGCTTTTCCAATTGCATACTTTTCAGATTATATTTCAACATGAATACTTCCTTCCTTATCTCTCTATTTTGTGTGTGTGAGGGAGAGACATGGTGCACTTGGTGTGGGACAGTCCTTCCTTTTCTCACCCGTTAGGGGTTTTTTTTTGTCCTGCTAAACGATATTGGGACCCGCTTGATCGACAGTCCTAGCCAACAATACAGTGTCACAAAACTAATAGACTGTAGATACTAAATATTACCCAAAACTTACAAAACATGGTTTTTATTGGTACAAAATACTGAAGTAAAAACCATTTATAGTGACATAATATAATGAAAACTCCAATCTAAATAAGACAAAAGCAATGCTGCAAAATAGATGTCTATATAAAAACCAATATGTTACAAGCGCATAGCTTTTCTTCGGGGCTTTAGGTCTCAAATGACAGCATTGCAGAACAAGCTTATTTATGTTGTAGTTTCCATTATATTTCCAGCTCTGCATCCTCACTCCAGCTCTGCAACCTCTGCATGATCGGTGCCAAAGCCGGGCGGCTTTGCTTTCCCACGTGACAAAAGCTGCACAGCATTTGCCTCTCAGAGTCTCTCATGGAGGCAAAAGGTGCCCATTTTGTACCTTCTGAAAGTGTCCATGTTTTTATAGGTTGTGGGTATATTTAGTATCTTCAGTCTATTAGATTTGTGGCACGATGCTATGAAGGAACCAGAACACTTTCTATATGCCTTTTAAAAGCACAGTGTGCTCCTTTCTGTGGTGTAATGAAGTGCTCCATGCAGCAGCACCTTTCAGAGCATCTTTAGACAGAACAGAAAAAGGGTGGCTAAAACACTGGACACATGTTTACCTGTTCTGTGTAAGCACTGCGACGTTTTTCTGCCCCTTCTTTGCCCCACTTTAGCACCTCATTAAACACTCCTCTGCTGCCCGGATGTTTTCCAAGCTGCAGATGAGGGTTTACAGCATGCTCATATTGCGTCTAAGCAAATGTGGGGTGTGTTTATGCTGAAAACGCCCACAATCTCCTGTTTCTGGTCATAGAGTACAGTGTTTTGGTGATGGGACATGTTCTTACTCTCTATGTCCGGTTTAGCTCTTTGGTTCTCCCGTGATTCCTTGCATTTAAAGTACCCCCACCCCCACTTAGGAGCAAAGGGTTTTTCTTTGCTGATATGTGTTTCTGATGGGCAGAATAAGAAACCTCGCTCCTTTCTCTCCTTCTCCCTGCTTAAGAGCAAAGGGATTTCTTTTATTCATGTGAAAGACACATAGAAAGAGCACATTGACAGGGGCTAGGGTGAAATTTTGGGGAGTGTGCACACAGAGACTGTGAATGCGCAGAGGAGGTGGTGAGGGGAAGCAAGCAAAGGAGCAAAGGGATTTTTGTGGCAGAGAAAATAGAAAAAAAAGGAAGATGTTGATTGGAGGAAATGTGCTGTCAATCATAAATGTAACACCTACTTCCTGTGGTGAGGTTACTGCAACCTGATAGGGACTAATATGTCACAAATGTCTACCATGTGGCTTGATGGGATGCCATCCGGGACACTAACAGGAGGCTGTGCAGGCATCCTTCCATCGGGGGGCAGTAAGAAACACCGATTGCAATTGCATGTAAGAAGTGCAACATTGCAAACACGTTACTAGAATGTTCAGAGAAGGGTGTCAACACACATTGAACACACATTCAAACACCCACTTCCATTCTGTCTAGGCTGCGCAGGCATCCTTCCATCGGGGGCAGTAAGAAACACCCATTGCAATTGCATATAAAAAGTGCAACATTGCAAACACATGTTCACTAGAATGTTCAGAGAAGGGTGTCAACACACATTGAACACACATTCAAACACCCACTTCCATTCTGTCTAAAGCCACCTTCACTTTAACTTTTAGGGTCTCCTATAGCTCTGAACCCACCCTATTAGCATTTGCCCTGTCCTAAATGAAGCACAGCTGTTCTTTGCCCAACTGCTCCCCCTCAGAGGCGAGACCACCCGAACAGAAAGGACTTTTTATTCTTTCCTGCCTGAGGCCTGATGCTGCACTTCAGAAACACAAGCAAAGCATGGAAGGGTGTGACTAGAAAACCATCATAGGAATGAGGGCGTGTGAACCAAACAATATGGCCATTCTGCACCTAGTCAGCATGCCACAAGGGGATCCTTTCAACAGTATGGCTTTCTTTTTAAAGTTGGAAAATGAGCATAAAGCTGGTTCCGTTTGTGGTGTGTTTTCTTCCTGATTTCGTCACACAGAAGCAGAGTTGGACTCAGCAGCTCCTTTTAGTACAAATTATTTCAATACAAGTGGAAACTAGACATACAACCCAAGCGGCATGCCCTTGGCTCTGTTTGACACCCTCAGATAATCCACAGGGCACAACACAACACAGGGTGTTTTCAAACATGACTGTGCTTGGGCACTGTCAGAGACTTTTCCCCCATCTGGAGATTAGCTGCCACTGCAGCCAGGGTCCTGAAAGGCCCTCAAACTAATGTGACAGGGGTCAGGCCACCAGAGAGGGTGGGGAGATGCACGGACATAGCCACCTGGCCCTGCTCCCATGCTACACACAGTGGCCTGACCCCCTCCCTGATGGGTGGCTATGGCAGCCAATGATGGCCACCATGGCACTTGGAAACGGTGGGGACTCTGGACTGGGTCAAGGAAAGTGGGTTTTCAAATGGGAAAGCCTGCTTTACTCCCAGTCAGGTGGTCGGATCCCAGCCATGATGGAGACTAGTGCAGGCTGTAACTCTGAGACTTTTCTGAGTCACGGCCCATGCTTGCCACCACCACGGCTGGGATCTATCCCATACCAACATCTGGCGTGGGTAAACTAATGTGACAGTGGCCCCCATGCCAAAGCGTGGCAATGTGGGCCACCATCATGTTTTAAAACTTGCACAATGGCAGGGCCTGGGCCTACAATGTCAAGACTGCAACATGTTTCAGGCCACGTTCTAGCGAGCAGAGGTATACTGAAGTAACTACTCCTCTTCAATAGTGTTCAGACGAACAGTGTAAACTGAAATAGCTACTCTGATTTAATTAAATTGGAGTAGCAACTCCATCTCAGTAGCGTTCAGACAAACAATGTAAACCAAAGTAGCTGCTTTGATTTTAATTAAATTAAAATAACTGCTTTCCTTTGGAAGCATTGCATTCAGATGAACAGGGTAAAGCAGTTCTTTGATTTAATTAAACTGAAGTAATTACTCTGCTTTTGTAGTGTTAGGGACAATTTAGTAAAGTGATATCTTTTATTGGACCAACTACGGTTGATGAAGGTATGCAAGCTTTTGGACCTCCCAGAGTCTTCGTCAGGCTACTTTGATTTATTAAAATGAAGTAACTGCTTTGGTAGCGTTCAGATGGACAATGTAAACTGAAGTATTTCTTTCTTTCTTCACATTTATTGGCCACCCCCTCATGCCCATGGCATCTCGGGGCGGCTCACAACACTAAAACAACAGTAAAATACATAAAACAACAGTATAAATAATCTAAAAACTACCCCCCCAAACATTTCCCCTCCCTACCCTCCCCTCCCACCCTCCCTTCCGAAGGCCTGGGCGAACAGCCAGGTCTTACAGGCTCGACGAAAGGCCATCAGACCCGGGGCCAGGTGAGCTTCCTCTGGGAGGGAGTTCCAGAGCCGCAGCCCGGCCACCGAGAACGCCCTCTCCATCGTGGCCGCCCGTTTAACACGGGGGACCTCCAGGAAGGCACCCCCGGCAGACCGCAGGGGCCACCCTGGGGCATGGAAGGCGAGGCAGTTCCCAAGGTATGAGGGACCCAGTCCGTATAGGGCTTTATAAACCAGCACCAGCACCTTGAATTTGGCTCGGTACACTATAGGCAGCCAGTGCACAGTGCGGAGCACAGGTGTAATATGCTCCCATCGCCACGTCCCCATGAGGAGACGGGCGGCTGCATTCTGCACCAGCTGCAGCCTCCGAACCAGAACCAAGGGAAGTCCCACATAGAGCGCATTGCAGTAGTCTAGCCTTGAGGTGATGAAGGCGTGAATAAGTGGCCAGGACGGACCCAGAGATGTATGGGCGCAGCCTCCACACCAGAAAGCTGGCGAAAGGCGGCTTTAGTCACCGCCTCCACCTGCTGATTCAGACAGAGACCCGGATCCAACACCACCCCCAGACTCTGAACCTGCTGGGCTATGGGAGGGCAGACACACCTCCCCCCCACCAGAGGAGTTGGCACCTCCCTCGCCCTACCCACCACCATCACCTCCATCATATCAGGATTGAGCTTCAGTCTGCTCTGCCGCATCCAAGCCGCTACAGCCTCCAGACATTGGGAGAGCAACGAGACAGCAGGACCTGGGTCGATCGAAAATGAGAGGTACAGCTGAGTATCATCAGCCTTTGGTGACAACGCACCCCAAACCCTCTCACAATCTTCCCCAAGGACTGTATATACACATTAAACAAAAGCGGAGACAGGATCGAACCCTGCGGAACGCCGCAGGTCAAGGCCTGGGAGCTAGATGTTTCAGCCCCCAGCACCACCCGCTGGCTTCTCCCCGAGAGCAATGAGTGGAACCACCCAAGGACAGTCCCGTCCAGACCCTCCAGGTCTCGCAGCCGTCTCAACAGCAGCCCATGGTCCATGGTATCAAAAGCGGCTGAGAGATCTAGCAGGATCAAGAATGTAGAACATCCTGCATCCATCTCCCGGCGGAGATCATCCACCAAAGCCAACATTGCCGTCTCAGTGCCATAGCCAGGGCGGAACCCAGATTGAAAAGGGTAAAGGAAACCGATACAGTCCAGGTGCGCCTGGAGCTGCAGAGCCACCACCCATTCAATAACCTTCCCTAAAAAGGGGAGATTAGAGACGGGGCGGTAACTGGCGAGTGCGTCCACATCCAGTGAAGGCTTCTTCAGCAGGGGGCGTACTGCAGCCTCTTTGAGACCGGGCGACAACCTCTCCTGCCGAAGGGACGCGTTAACCACCCTCGCCAGAACCGACCCCAATGTCTCCCTGGAAGTAGTGCTGTGCCAATTTTCTTCCTAGCTAAGATGTAATGATCACTGAACCAAGGTTGCTAACTTCACGCTGATACGCATTCACATGAACAGTTACTTCAAAATAAAAAATGAATGGGAGTATGTACTCCTGATTTCCCCCTAAGTACATACTTCTCTTTCTACTCCTGAATAATTTGGTTTAGTGCTCTGCTTGTGTCAACGCATCAAGAGGTAAAATTGAAAGAGCAACCTAACCAGAAAGTCTTACCAAACACTGAAATGAAAAGGAATGTAAAGGAGCCAGCCTCACTGTGAGAAACCGCCTCAGAGTCACATACTAACATTTGGCAGTGTCTGGTTATTATTGCTGTGTGACATTTAAGGCCACTTTCACACATTACACGTTATTATAATAACTCGAGATAATACCGGGTACTATAATTCCCTAATTTTTGTAATGTGTGAATGCACGAATCCCCTTTTATGAAGCGAGATCTCGGGTCGTTGTAAGAGCCTGTGTCTGCTTTCTGACGTTATGCTGGGGTTGTGGGGGGATGGGACTTGCACAATTACGACTCTGTAATTGTGGGGTTAGTGCCTGCGAGAATGCACTAATCCCCTTTTATCACATGAGAACACACGTCCTTGTAAAACCTACATTTTGGGAACCCAGTAATGCATGAGTGTTCTTGCATAATAAAAGGAGAATAATGCATACTCACAGGCACTAATCCCCACAATTACAGAGCCACCACTGCAATTGCGCACGTTCCCTTCTCCCATGTAATGGTGGAAAACAGCCACTGACTCTTACAATGACCCAAGATCTCGTAGCATAAAAGGGGAATAGTGCATTCACACATTACAAAAATTGGGGAATTATAATACCCAGTATTATCTTGAGTTATTATAATAGCCCATTTTGTAATGTGTGAAAGCAGCTGAATGGCTGTATGAGGGTGGGAAAATCCAGGGTCCTAGCTACCGTGGAGTAAGGTGCCTCAGCTGAGCCTGGGCCCTAGACTCTAGGAGGGCCCTTTGCAAGCGGCCTATTGCTAGGAAATTTCCAGAGTGGTTGAGTGAGGGAGCAGGACCAACACTCGCCCCCATCCACTCTGAAAATTTTCTAGCAACGCTCATGTTGCTTGCAAAGGGCCCCACCAAGAAAGAAATTTTCAGATTGGGAGAGGTGGAGTGTTGGCCCTGCCCACTCCCCAGCACCACCACCTTCGAAGTGGGAGGCTAAGGCTGTCTGGGAGCTCCCTTGAGGGGGCCGCTGGTTAGGGAGACCCTGCCCCCTTGCCCTTAAGGGGTGCCATAAATGGGACATGAGCCCAGGCCTGTCACAGCCATGCTACTGCACTGGGCAAATCACGTCATCTCCCTATGCCTCTGTCCTATGCCCATCCTTGGCCTCTTTTCTTTTTAGATTGGGGCTGGGACTATCTATAAATATGGGAATGTACAGTTTCTAAAACAGCAGAAATCTAATTTCATTATGAATTTATGGGTGCTGCTGTAACAACAACAACATATAAAGAAAGCCCTCTTTTGGAGTTGAGTCAAACCCCATTGAAGTCAATAGAAAGATCTCTACAGATCTTTGGATCAGGCCCTAGAAGCTTGAGGGATTGAAATATATAGCAGTGCACAAAGTAGAGTGAGCATCTTAAAAAAGGAAACGTCACTCCAACAAGACAAAAGAGAGCAGACAACACTGGGGAGATTCTGACGTGCATGAATGCATAGAAAAGCCTCCGATTTGCCTCTCTGAGAAACTGCAAGAGGCAAATCAGGCATGGCTTTTACATGTGGAAAAACAAAGTCATGCAGCTTTGGCAGTGATCATGCGGAGGATGCAAAGCCTGAAAATCCAGCTTTGCATCTCCCGCATGATTGGTGCCAAAGCCAGGCAGTTTTGTTTTTCCACGTGATAAAAACCACGCCTGATTTGCCTCCCGAATGGAGGCATGTTGGGGGCTTTTCTGTGCATTTATGCACGTTAGAAAGCGCCCTCAGTCTGCACAAGCATCCTCTCTAGCAAATTGCCCCCACACAAATGCGCACACATACACAAACCCAGTCTTTTAAGGGGGAAAAAAGCCAATTAATTGTAGGAAGTCTCGGGGGAGAGGAAATGAAATGAAAAATTGAGTCTGAGTTATAAAAATAAGTAATTTTTTTCCTACTTGCAGGAGGCTTATTATATTAATTAAACATTATTACAGCGAATGAGATGGGGGAGGGTTATTAAGTCTGGGACTGGCGGTAAGTGTTCTCTCCTGTTGCCTGAGGCTCCAGTGATCTTCAGATATTAATCTTCCAAAGCACTCAAACACTGAAGAGATAAACACTTGAAATACGAAAATGTTTTTCTCCGTGGCAGACACTGTGCCCTTTTGTCAAACCAAAGAATTTGTCAGGTGCTCATAAAGCCTATGCTTACCCACAGTATCAGGATGTTTTGAAAGCAGGTTGGTTGCCCCATTGATAAATGGAGACATTTAGAAATCTGGAAGTAAGCTGTGATCCACAAACCACTAACTCTGGAGTAGCCCCATTGAAATCTAGAGTTGCTTGTGGATTGTGCCCTAAGTGGGTAAGAATGATAACATGCGAGAAGAAATGTGTGCAGAGATGTAGTGGATTCACATCTTTCCCTATACCTCATACAAATAATATTTTTCTTTTGGTTTTTGCCTGTCAGGTTATTACTGTCCATCTTCCCACTGGCCCTTAGAGCAGTCAATCTGGCTAACACCTATGACAAATGACTGTGAGGGAGAACTGAATGGTTAGTTTTTGAAACTCAGTCCCATTAGGTAGGAGCCAGTGTAAAGATGAGAGGGATCAGCTGGGTATATCAAATGCTCATGCTTATTACACACAGACATTACAGTGATTAGCAAGAGTGCACCCATGTGGTCTAAGGGATAAAACCAGAGCTGTGTGAAATATTCACCTCAAATACCAAACCCGTTCATAGTAAGCCTTGGATTTGCTGCGTGAAACCTTGACACATGGGCATGAAAATTGAGTGAGCATAGGCAAATGTTGCTTGAAAGGTGGCAAATCTCCCTTCATCTCTCCACCCCACTCTTCCAAATTCATCTAAGGAAAAAGACGACACAGTCCCAGAGCTAGCTGCACATGAAGAGGAAAGAGAACTTGAGCCTCCAACCAAATCTAGCTGGCCTCCATCCCCTTCAAAACAAACTCTGTGCAGATTAGTTTATGAAGGGATGTGCTGCCTGCACATAGCCTAGCCTAGGCCACTTTCACGTTACCTGGGAGGCAGGGAAACATGTGTGATGGCAATTGCAGCCCCCCTCCCATCTTTAGGCCTTTCATCTGGCCGCACAAATGACTGACGTCTACACTATGCAACCATGGGGACTGATACAAAGTGCTTGCACGTACCATGTGCACACCATGTGTGAAGTATACATGCATTGCACATTGTGTGCATATAGTGCATGAACATTTTGCACTTAGCGTGCAACTGATACCCACACACAACCTGTGCATGCATGCACCTTGGATTGGGCCCATGGTGAGCACATTAGCTGGAGAACTGTCAACCATAGAATGATTGTGTGTGTGTGTGTGTGTGAGTGTGTGTGTGAGAGAGAGAGAGAGAGAGAGGATACAAGTTGTTTTTACTCATGGCAGGCCCAAGTCAGGATGTTAGAATCAGGATTCTAAACCAATTCCACACTTTTCTACATCTCAGAAGACTAGGAACCAGACTTCTAGCTTATGTCTAGCTATAGTGGAACTTTATGTTAACTTTATCAGAGCTGGTGTGAATATTGTCTCATATTTGAAAACCTAGTCCATGCTTTCTTTATTTGCTACCTAATATTTGTGAATTTGGAATTGTTGATTTAGTAATTCAGTACTGAAACAAAACAAAAACTTGATTCTCTTTGGTTGTGACATTAGCTGATAAAAAAATCGAAACAAAAGTAAAGCAATCAAATGTGGAGAAGTTGAATTAACCAAATTGAGCTACAAGAAGCCAAAATGGCTGAAGCGGAATGACAGGAAGTTACATAACTGACCCAGGCAAAGTTGTAATAGCTGTGGTTGAAGTAATCAGTCCCAAACTCTTGCTAAACCTGAAGTCAAAGTTCTCAGAGGATGCACAACCAAATCTCTGTGTTCATTAAAGAAACAAAAATCTGAGTTGGATTCACAAACTCAAAGAATGCTATTTGCTTCAGCTGTACTGTAAATAGAAAAAGAACCAGCAGAAAGTATCTCCATAGATATAGCCAAGGTAAACAGACATTCAGGAACATTGTAATAATCTGTCACATTTTTCCATGCCCCAAATTCTGTACCCTTCTTTTCCTTTATATAGTCTAATAATTGGCTTACCAGGAAAAAAACCAGTTCCAGGTCCTGGATTGCCTGTCCGTGTGATTCCAGAGTGGAAAGACCACTCCATCCCTGTAGCAGAATCATGCAACCAACCACAGACATCTTGAGGAAGATCAAAGTTACAGTTGAACCCTGCAGGGAGCTGGAAATCTTATAACAAGAACAGAAGAACAAAATAAAAACAGGATTAAAGAACAGCCTGCCATATAGCAATGCTATTTAAAAACTAAAATAGCTGGCAAGTCATAAATAGTAAAGAAAGTGTGAAATTTCTCTCTCTCTCCCTGTCACTTTTAACCCATCTCATGTTTCATCATCTCTGAGAATCAGCCTTGTGTAATGCATCATCAAAATGCTCACACCAAGTCCTTCAGCTAATCCACTGAACCAAGTAAATATAAATGAAGGCACCAAATGTTGCCCGTCTCCAGCAGTACATTCTCCTCAACCCCAGGAGAAGAGTGCACCTTCTTAAATGTCAAAGAAGAATATTTCTTGTGTGAGCTTCTTGCGCAGCACAGTTCCATTCTGGAGAAGTATCTCAAGTGGCCCCAAAAACCTGGCTATTGAGTTATAGGTCTGTATGCTAGTGTCACAAGACAAGAGGCTCCCACTCTCCCACTCTGACTGCTGACTCAGCAGCCACAGTAACTGCTGACATCAACTACAGTCTAGTGACTCAGACACAAGGCTAGGAGTTAAGAGACCTAGGTTTTAGTCCCATCTCCCCATCTGTGAAATGAAGGCGGTGTCCGCTTCTGTCTCAGAAGGGCAACAAGTATAAGTATATGAAGCAAACTGCCTCCTTCTGAAGATTAGACACTAGTTTCTGGGATACTGGGCAAAGAGTCAGAGGATACCTGCAGATGGAAAAGTGGAAGTTGCAGGAGTGCTGGAGAAGGAAAGCTGGAGGCAGCTGCAAGGAAAAGATTAAGAGGGAAGGCTGGAGACAACAGGAGTTCTGAGGAATAGTTTCCCAAACAGTAGCTTGACAAATGACACAGTGACCCGCAAATCACCTACTCGTCAGTTCAGTGGACACCAGATATTTGCCCACTTCTGCCTCGGAGCAGGCAGCCAGCTACTACTAGATGCATCATTTGGAGAAAGTCAGTGACACGCCATGGACTAAGGCTCACCCAACTGGGCTAATCAGGGCTAGTGTGCGCCCTCCCGTCTACTAGGCCCAGTCCCACTGTGATGTGAGATCCAAGGATCAGGCCTGGAAGAGCTCATTCACCCTGGCTGCCAAACAGTTGATGGGAAGCATGCGGTTGATGAGATGGGGGAGAATGCTAACCCAGGCCGCTAAACAGCTGCTTGGGGAGGCCCTGAGGAGTGCGCTCACTTGGGCTGCGGTGAGCATGCTCCTCTGCCCTCCATCAACTGTTTGGTGGCCCAGGTGAGCATGCTCCTCTGCCCACATCCCCAATCAGCTGTTTAGTGGCAGCTCCTCCCAGGAGCCCATTCCTGCTGTGCAGCAGGAGTCCGGGAGTCCTGCCCCGTGTGAATGGCTCCTACCTGTGGCATGGAGGGACTTGTGACAGGCGCTCCCCAGCCCAGATTCTGAGGGGGAGAGGGGCTGCTCATTTGAACTGCCCTCCCCACCTGCCCAAAGTGTGGTGGCTGCAGTGGCCCTACCCGGGGAGGACAGGGGATCTGTCTCATCCCTGTCTTGTTTGTTTTCACCCAGTGTCACAGGCAAAGTGGAAACACTTCCAGGAGGGAAGGGCTGCTGGGCACATATGTGGAAGGGCCATTTATAGTCACAACTTGTTTGTAGTTTCCTAAGAGGAAGTTCTAAATCACCATGTCCACAAAGTAAATGATGGTCAGGGAGAGGTCAGTGACCCCTGTGATAGCCATCAGGTGAACATTACAGTGGGGTGGAAAGAGCGATTCCTGCTTCAGAATTAAAAGAAAAGTGGATGTGGCTCCTTTTATCACAAACTAATCTAATTCTCCAGAGAGGAAGTATTGTTTCTCTTAGACTTTCATAAATCTGATTGTCCAGAGAAATATGCTCCATTGTTTGTCAAGCCTGAGAATGAAAATCTTAGCTGAATAAAAAAGGAACACAATTGGTGTTGCTGGCTGCCCTGAAACATATAGCTAGGTTACTATGTCTGCCTCAGATGGCTCCGTGGTCATGAATCCCATGGCTTTAAATGCTATCGATCTCATCCCAGGCTTACATCATAGCAAGTCAGGTGACCTTTCCATCTAAGCTGGGGAAATTACACATGTGTAAAATGATGTAAAGAGAGGAGAATCAGGCCCTTTATCTTATTGCTTGCTTAGGCTCATATTTCTAGATCTGATACCAAACAGAATATTTCTAAAAGGTGGGAAATATTAAATTTTACAAATGTCATTATGTCCCATGTCCTTGTTTCTAGTCAAGACCTGAAGCAAAAGTGCTAAGCAATGCATCCAGAGAAAAACTTTCCCTTGTGATATTTCCGTCTCTGCCAAAACAGGTAGTATTACATAACTCATCAAGAAGTCTATTCTTGTCTTATTTCTAGACCAATTCTGTAGAAATGTGGGTAGTTCAGATACATGGAGACTTAACACCCATACTTTTCAGAGTCTATCTAAACCCCAGTCCTCAGGGCCAAGCTGTGATTTCAGTTACAATGGAAGTAAATCCATCGAGTATACTGGAATCTCTCACTCCCTGCCTGGTATAAATGAGATCAGATTTTGATCATGATTCTTTTCAGCCTGACCCATTACTAGTAATACTACTTTACAGGTTTTCAAGCCTCAGTTCTCAAGTTTTCAAGTCTCAGGTAAGTAGACTGTGGTAAAATGAGATTGATCACTTAGGCCAGGGCTATCCAACTTGTTAGCCACCACGGGTTGGATCTTCTCACAGCAATTTGCTGATGGGTTGGTTTGAACAAAATTCTCTCATCATGCAACCACTGTATGGTTTTTCTATATTGCAAGAGTACTCAAATTCTGTTCAGACTTGTCAACACAAATGGTGCAACTGCAAATTAAACATGCAGAGTTTGGAGAAGTTACCGCATGGTGTCATTTTGGAAATGTATTCTGATTAGGGCTGAAACAAACAGCTAAATTGCTGCTCACGAGAAATTTCATGTAAGACTATAAGAAGTGTCATAATGATTCAGACCAATCGTCCATCAAGCCCAGCATTCTGTTTCTGACAGTGGCCAATTTCAGTCACATGGGAGAAGTTATCAGCAGTCACAACGGGCAATCCATTCCCTGTTGCTCACTCCTTGCTCCTGACAGTAAGACGTTTCCTTCTCGTAATCTATGTGGCTAATAGCAGTTAATGGATCTATTTTCCAAGAACCTATCCAGTCCTTTTTAAAACGCAGCTACGCTACTGGCCCTGACAACCTCTTCTGGTAACAAATTCCACAATTTAACTGTGTGTTGAGTGAAAAAATACTTCCTTTTATTTGTTTTAAATCTGCCATATTGGAAACCCGGATTGATTTCCCGACCATTTCCCAATACCAAACGATTTCTTGATTCTCACAATATTGCAAGATACTGTCCCGATTTACTAACTTTCCACTTTTTACCACATTCTGCTCATTTACCACTTACTGTGTTGCCAACAATACCATTTTACTTCCAGGTTTGTCGTGTCCAAATTTCTAAGCCAATTACTGTGCAAATAGCCCACCCTTTAACCTCCTCCCAGGGCCCCTTAACCTCCACGCCAGTGCCTCCAATCAGAATTGTTGTTCTATGTTGTTCCCTTTGCTTTGACCAATCTGCAACTGATTTGCTGATTAGTACAGGAATCTGCATACCAGCCAATGAGTGACAAAGAAGTACAAGAGAAAATAGGAGTGCAATAAATGCAGTATTGTGTTGGTATTAGCTCTGGGGATTGGAATTGGACAGCAAAACAGTAAACGGCAAAGCTGTAAATGTGATTCCAGTAAGCGGAAAGTCAGTAAACTGAAAAACTAAATGTCAGTCAAGACATTACTGAGTATGGAGAGGTTCTCAATTTGACTGAGATGGTATTGGGATTTCAATGAGATTTCCTCTTTTAGCGATATCTCGTTTCAGTCCAAGTTCAAATATTTAATAAAATCATATTTTAAGCTGTGGGCAAAGAGAACCCTACTGTGGGCTGGATTCGACCCATGGACTGCCAGTTAAACAGCCCTCATTTAGCTTAAAACCCATGACCTATTGCAATAAACACAGTATGGTCTGGTACATACCTTCTCCACAGCCTTCCCCACACTCGGTGGTCTCCTCATCACTGGGGAACTGAGTGGTGGTCTCTTCACTCTTCAGTGTGGGCTTCAGTGTCTCTGACGTGGGCTTCACATCTACATTAGAAAAACAAAGTAGAATGGGCAATGACAAAACTCATACTCAAGATCTCCACATCTTCCGCCATGATGTTGATGGAGGGAAAGAGGGACAAAAGCAGAGAATGGGAAGCAGTGGTTCCCAAACCTTTTCTTTTGTCGCTTTATTTTGAGACTTAAAATATAATTTTGTGACCCCCAGACAGCAACAAAGACATTTGAGGAACATCAGATACTAATCAGACTGGGACATGTGTGCCGGGAGGAGGGGGGCGAGGTGGTGCAATTGCAAACACACACCCCGACTCCTGCCTGACCCTTCTGAATCATTCAGGCAGGGGGGGAAGCCATATCAGAAATGGACACGGTTGAAGAGGCTCCCCATACTACCTTCTGGCATGGCCACACCCCTTTCCATGTCACAGCCCTTGAGAAAGGAGAGTAGCCATGTCTGAAAGGGGTGGGGTCAAAAGGGCTCGCTTGCCCCTCACACCCCCTGAAGTAAATTCTGCTTGTGCCCATGGATTAAGACCCTATCCACAGATGGTACAACCTCACTTGGGATTTGCGAAACCCTGATACTCCTGGTGTAGAAGAAGCCCAGCTCAGAAGCAGACTGAATCAAGAAGAGCTCACAATTCAGAAGAAAAAAAGACAAGTGGTTAACTAACCAACAAACTAGCTAGTTAACTAACTAAAACACACCACACCCCATACAGAAAACCAAACAGAAAACTTTATTTCAAGTGTTATAATGAGAGGGAAATAAATCAATGACAATGCCATGAAATTTCCAACATGCTACAATGTCAACTTGGCTCAAGCCACTTGTAAAACTTATTTTACATCCAGAGTGGAAGTAGGGAACTTTGCTGGACAAGAATCTTCTTTACACTTACATTACATTCTACTAAAAACAAAAAAATCAGCTAGCAGGTTTGCTGTTATTACAGGGTAACTGAGATCACAGGCAGCAAATTCTTTTCTTTCATGAAGGAATACAGCATTAAAAGAAAAAAAAATCCTCACCAATTGTTCCAATTTATAAAAACAAGTCACTCAACACTGCAAGTGATGTAACCACAAATGGACCTAGCGAATCCCTAGTGCACCCTTACTCAGTGCAGAAAAGCATCTGGTATTATACTCTGGCTGTGCAATCCAAGCTGCTCATAGCCGCCTCCTCCTCAAAAGAGATTCTAAGAACCTACCTAAAAGCAGGTGTCAAGGGAAATTTAAACAAGAAAGAGATGGTATTAAGATCAACAGTAAATGACATTAGGATTCTTCATTCTTTCTTTTTATATAGGCCTTAGAAGCGAGCAGAGCAGTTGGCAGAGTGTCATTATTCTTTCCAGCTTTATAAAGGTTTCTTTGCTCTATTATATATGATTAAGTTTCTTTGTCAGGCACCCTTCAGGATATCATTTAATAAAGTCAGAAGCTGAAGGAAACAGCTAAATGCATTGAATATTTTTTCATGCAGTGCTTCACCGTGTCTGTTATTACCCATGTTGCACATAAACTTGTGCATTTCCTTTTCTCTTTTGTTTGCAGCAAAATGCTGAATAACCTCAAAGCCTCTCTAATTTGTAAGTTCAAATCTGTTACAATGCTATAAAACTCCAAAGGTGGCCGAAAAACAAACCACAAGCAGCAAGGCACAAAATAATCATTAAAAAATGCCAGGTGAAAGCAAAGTGTCAAAAAGCGGAAAGTTATTTAGACACAGAAAATGTCCCCCCCTCCCGTACTTGGAGATTCACAGTAGGAACGGGAATGTGTGAAAGAATCTTGAAAGTAAAAGCACCATAATGGGTCACGGGTATTTTTAGACATGATGGCTCTTGCAGTCGTCATGCTTAGATCTTGCCCGTGGTGAGAGCCCTGACCATGGGCAGCATCAGGTCCAGTCACCGAACAAACTTTCCGGCGGCCAGAGCTGGGGAGGGGGCGGGGAGAGGGTGGGGGGACATGCAGATGTGGGTCCATATGGCCCCACCCCCTGCACTGCTCAGTGTGTCCTCATCTCCTACCTGACGGGCAGGTGCGGTGGCCTATAAGGCTGCTGCGCCCATCTGGAGAAGCTCCTGCCATGGGCCAGAGTTCGGGAGAGCGGGCCATCAGACTTGATGGCCTGCTCTACCACGGACCGAGGTAGGCTTCCTCGGATTGTGGCAGGGCTAACTCTGGGTGTGCACTGGCAGGGAGCCCAGTGCATGTCCCGGAGTTAGCCCTGCCACAGTCCAGGGTTACCTCTGCTCCCGCCTGCAGGAAACATCTGGCGGGCGGGAGCAGACGTGACACCATGGCCACGCTGGAGTTAGTGTGGCCACCTGTGGTAGCATCACATTTTTAAAATACCCTACTACTACTACTACTAACCATTTCTGTAGCGCTACCAGTCATACACAGTGACGTACAGATACACATAACAACAAGGACAGTCCTTGCTCCAAGGAGCTTACAACCTTATCATCATCACCATCATCATCATAGTTTATTACCAGCACTGGCTCTCGCCATGGCCCAAACAGACAACATACAAAAAGATATAAATACATAGACAAGAGATAAAATAAGCTCCAAATTCCTACTAAATATATGTATGTATATAATTATTAAACAGCTAGCTTTCACCCTAGCCACAAGACATTGTGTCGTAAAAGATCCTCATAAACAACCTATAAAAAGAGGATACGAAAGTAAACTCATCCAAAAGGGATGGACTATAGCTACACATCTTTTCCACCCAGCGCCTGTAGCTACGACCAAACAAAAAAGGGCTTAAAACAAAACACACACTATCTTGCTCTTCTGTGGGGGAGGGGGGGGTACCTCAGAGAGTTTGTCCCCTAAAATAAAACTGGTCGCCAGCTTAATACTCGCAGTCCCTACTCGCCCCATTCTCGCTCAGTTCAATCGATGCTTTATAGGCACTGGCTTCTCCATATCAATACCATGTTTTGGTACAATCTTATCAAGATACAGACAGTTAAAAACAAGCGGAATTATATGAATCAGGGACTACAGGATGCAGTTTATTCAGTAGTTAATTTATTCCAACTAAGGTATTTTAGTTAAAATTGAGAAGACTATGATATGTATATAGCCTGGGTTTATGAATTAACGGTGACCTCAAGGAGGCGGGCTGTTAGGTGGGCCTTGAATATGAACAGGGAGGGGGCCTGAAGCACCGCCTCGGGAAGATTGTTCCAGGCATACAGAGCAGCGAGCTGAAAGGCACAGAGTTGAGAGTTGGTGATGGAGGAGAAGGGCGCAAATAAGAGCATCTTTCCTGATGAACAGAAGTCATGAGAAGGGGTGTAGGAGGAGATAAGAAAGAAGTAGTAAGGGGCTGCAGAGTGAATACAGTTATAGATGAGTAGAAGGACTTTGAACTTTATGTGGAAGCAGATGGGAAGCCAGTGCAGCTACTTGAGGAGAGGGGTTAGATGGTCATAGCAGCATGCAAGGCAGATGAGTCTCACAGCTGAATTTTGAATAGACCGTAGTGGAGAGATAGATGGTTCAGTGGAAGGCCTTCAAGGAGATTACAATATTCTAAGCAGGAGGTGATGAGAGAATAGCTAGATCCTTAGCTGTGGTCAAATAACATAGCACCATAGTTTTGCGTAGTCAATAGGACTATACAGTTTTCACACAGAAATGGCAGAGTAGTAAACCAGTTAGAAGAGTGAGCAAAGGAGCTGGGAGGACAAGGTGGATTGAGAATGGAAAGCGAGAAAGAGATGGTGTCTCTCATGTTTGACAGTGTCTGTGCTGCAAGAGGTAATGGATGATCTTGCTACAAAGTTGCTGGGCAATGGAAACCAGATGTTTGAAACTTCAAAGGAGAGAAGACAGGTCATGAGCTAACGCTTGTCAATCTTCAGAGGAAAAATGTTGGCGGTTCCTTGAAACAAGCCAGCTGCCATCCCATTCAAGCTACCAGCTGGCTAATCTGTAAACTAGCTTTTGAACCTACTTGCTATTAGTTACCTGTTTGACTCAATAAATAAAACTGTTATACCCTTGTAGAAACAGCGACTATCATGCCCAGCTCTCACTATGCTGGTAACTTTGACTGAAAACATTTTCAGGCAGAGTTTCAGTCATACTCCTGACTTGGAACCCAAACAAATATTGCAAACTTGGGTTTCAGAACTAAGGCCTGAGCTCCATTTGGGAAGATGGTTGGGTCTAAACAATGAAGCATAGCCACATCAGGGAACTACTACATGATCACCTAATCTGACATGTGTAAGCTGTTCCAAGAGGCTTGAGAGTGTGGCCGCTTTAAGAGTTCCCTAGGTCACCGCAGGTGAGCAGGGCGGCAGAAATAAGAACACAGACTCACGGGGGGGGGGGGGGGGGGGGGGGGGNNAGGGGGGGGAGGCAACCGGGGAGTCACCTGGGGTCAGGGTAAAGCCATAAGAGATTTAGGCAGCTGGATAGAATTGCAGCTGCTGGGTGGCAGGTCAGTTTCAGAGTCCAGGGCGGTGAGTGAACAACAGAGGCCACTGGTCTGAGAAGATGAGACTGAGGGTAAAGTGCAGAGAGCTGGCTAGTGAGAGAGGGCTGGCTGGCTCGGGAAGAACAGAGGCACAGGTAGCTGGGTGGCAGCCAGCCCCTGTGGGAGGTCAGGTGGGACCCTCACCTGGCCAGGGGGCTGGGCTAATAGCAGGCAGCCAGAGGGCGAGGCTGCAGCGAGAAGCACAGGAGCTTCAGAGCAGCAGTGGCAGTCAACGCCAGTGAAATGGACAAGCCGCTTAGAAATTGACATGGCTGCAGCGGTGCTGAGATAGAGTGGTCATTTAGAGCAGCTGTTGAGTGTGAGGCACTAAAGAACTCTGGGGAAAGCTCACCCAGGACCAGGGTTCGAGCATAGACTGGGGGGCCCTGGCTGGACCCCATCAGCGACGGAGCAACTCTGCTAGAACTGAATCATGGATGGAGCAGCCCCGAAGTCCGCCCAGCCAGGAACAGCAGAAGCTAAGATACTAGCACCGAGAGATGGGGGAAATGCTTCTGCCAATGGGACTGCGGAAAGAGATGCTGTTACAGCTGTTTTTTGGTGACCCACTCCTCTCCCTCAGGTTGCCTGCGTCTGAGATACCATCTATCTTGGCTAACTCAAGGGCTGAAATGAACAGGGTTTTTTAAATTCTGCATTTAATGTGGGTATTCTAGTGCTTCAACGAATATCCATATTCAAATTCTCTCCCCTTGCAGAGTTCTCCAAATTCACTTGTTTGTTCCTTCCATTTGTCTCACTTTGTTACATTCGCAATACAAGTTAACCAGTCAAGGATTTCAAAAAGTAGCACTGATCAATGAATTAACAAACCAAAGAATGAACAATGTACCAGTGAACTTCAACAAATGAACCTTTTGGATCCGGACAGTGACTTTGAATCAAACTGATGGTTCAAATGTCTTGATTTTGACACATTTGAAGTTTGTTTGACTACCTGCTTCAGTTCTAGCTAATATCCTGTAACTGAACTAGGAATCTCAAGAGCTACAAAACATAAGGCTCTACCACTTGAGCCAAAGAGCCAGGTTGAAACATCTTCACATATTCTGCATGAGTCAGGCACATTGGACACAACACATTCCAACCACTGATCAGACAATCTGCCACATACGTAACAGCCACCCTCTGGTTGACGGATTTGGGGAGTCAGCTGTGGGAACCTAAAAAGGCAAGAGTCCCCATACCTTCAGCTAAATAGCCAGACTCTGGCAGTAGGCTGTAGAAGGCTAGTATGTCTTCAATGGGGACATGAAACACACAGTAATAAGGGGTGGCCTAACCCAAACTGAATAACACTTTACAATGCAGATATTGCAACTGATGAGATAGAAATGCCTGTAAAATATATTAACTACTACTACTCATTTCTATAAAGTGCTGCGCGTGTCTAGTAGTGCTACAATCACAGATTTTTGGAGACAGGTTCCTGCCCTGGCTTGCAATCTAAGATGGACAAGGATGGGGGGAACACACAGGGACAGACAGACACATATTCCCATTTTACAGATGGGGAACCGAGGCTGAGAAGTTGTGACTTGCCCAGCACAACTCAGTGAGTTCATTGACTAGGGTGAGATTTAAACCCTGGTTTCCCAGGTCTAAGTCCAGCACCTTATCTACTACACCCCACTGGCTTTCTCAAATATTAAGTGTATTTCAGGCCAGTGTTTTTTCTCTAAAAATTCACAATCATTGATTAATATTTATTTATTTATTTTATTTATTTATATTTATATCTTGTCCCCTCCCATCAACAGACGACTCGGAGCGGTTTACAAGATACATTTTAAAACCATAAAAACAATTAAAATATAAACAGAGAGGGAACCTAAAACTAACATAAATAAGGGGGAAAAGTTGGACTAAAAAACCACTCCCCTTCCGCCCTACCCACTCCCTTCCCCAAAGTCCTGGGTGAACAGCCAGGTTTTACAGGCCTGACGGAAGGCCAGCAGACTAGGGGCCAGGCGAGCTTCCTCCGGGCTATGCACTGTTCAAACCTCAATGCAGACTAGAGGTTCCCAAACAGTGGGGGTCCATTACTCCAAGGCCACATTCCAACAAACAGTAAGAAACAGAAGTAACTACTTCACTTTAATTTAATTCAATTGAAGTAACTACTCCTCTTTGGTTCCTTTCCCACTGCAGCTGCAAACAGAAGTACCTACTTCACAATCTTCCTCAAATGGTCATGATAAACAACATTATTCCTCTTCTTTTACTTCAAAGTAAAGTGTTCACACTACGGTTATTTTAAAGTAAAAAGCAAATGCAAGTATGTACTCCTCATTTTCCAGGAGTATATCATTCTCTTCCTACTCCTGAGTAACTTTACTTTAGAGCTCCTGATGTATGAATAATTCATGAGTAAAAGTGATTTAAGGCTGAACTACTGAAAAAAGTGTCTGTTCATCGGAATGTGGCCCACATGGGGCACATCATCTGTGGAAGGGGTACCAGTCCTGATTGATGGCCTGTTGTATTTTGCATGTCTTTGTTGTTGTCTGGGATCATGGGACTTTGTATTTGAGTCTCAGAATGGGGGTCACAGGTAGGTCTGAAACTCAATTCTCGAATTCTCACTTTTCTCGGCAAAAATCAGGGTCCTTGCCTCATTCTTGCAGTGAGCTCGAAATATCGTCCAGAACTCAAACCAGGTGTCAAAATCCTGGCAAGATCTCGAGCCTGGTTCTCATTCTCACAAGATTTCTTGCGAGAATTATTTTGATTCTCATTTCAGCCCTAGGCAAAATGTCTGGGAACCACTGGTGTAGGAAAAAGCTAGGAAGAACTTGAACAAAAAAAGCATAGAAGACTGTCAAAATGAGGTGACGTGAGGAGCATGGCTCGGGTTTTCTGCTGCTCCAGAACATGGTGAGGGACCCAGCTGGGAGGCGAGTAATGCCCACTCATTCTCTGTCTGGTTTTGGGTTAAGCTGTACCAGCTGACAAGGATCCCTAAGGAATTGTCTGCCAGCTGGGAACAGACAGAAACTGTGCAGAAATATGGCATAGCAACTGACTATGTCACCTGTGGGATTACTGGTGACTTCAACCAAATAAGGAGGGTCATAAGAAGAGGTAGTTTCCTCTCCCTTTGTATCTTCTGAGTAGTATGCAGGGAGTAGGCTCGCTTTCACAAATCATCCGACAATGTTACCCTTCTGAAAATTTGCCATGCTGCATCTCAACGTGTGCTCAAATACCAAAAGCACTCAGAGGGTTTTGTTTTATAATTTGCTGGTAAGCGCTTGTAGTATATCTTGTACTACATAATAACAGTAACGGGTAGTAAAAATCCAGTGAAAGCAACAAGGGCGCTGTTCCTTTTGAGCTTTTTTCAACAGGAACCCTAGCAAGAAATGCCTTTTACAGATGTGGTTTATAAATGGAAATCGAGCCCCTTCACCACTGACATCTGGAGACCAGATCCAGACTTTAACATACTTGAAAATAAATCAATAACAAGAATAGTCCTCTGGCCCAAAAAGTCAACATCGAACTGATTCTCCCTGCCCCTTTGGTAATTTCAGATAAGAACTCAAGATAAAGCATTAAGATCTGAAGGACCAAGTTCAGCTATGATATGCAACTCCTACTGATCTCAGCACGTTTGTTCTGCATATTACATACTACATATTACAGGTCCATATCAATGGTAACAGCAGACAGGTGCATTTAGAAGAATAGTGGCTCCCAAGCTTTTCTCGGCATGACCCCATTTTAAGACTTAAATGTAACCCGTTACTCCAGTCTAATGCAAATCATAACAAACATCTGTCAGGATCTGCAGAAGGTGTGACCCCACTTGAGGTCTCGACTAGGGCTGAAACAAGATTTCGCCCAATCGTGTAAACTCGCCAAAATCCCAGTTCTCGGTTCATGTTAGGAAGAACCAAGAAGCTCAGGATGCCTGCAATTTCTCGCTGAATGCTCAGCCAGAATGTTTTAAATAAATACATAAATAAATAAACAAACAAACAAATAAATAAATCACTGTGCATGCATAAAATGGCCACTGGGCCGTTTTGCACATGCACAGACTTCTCCACCACCCTTAATTACACCGCACCACATTTCTCGCTGAGAATTCATCCCGGACTCGGGAAATTACCGGGAAATCAATCTCAGTGCCCAAACTCGCAAGAAAAGAAAAATATGACTGTTCGTTCGGGCCTTATTTCAACCCACATTTTGAACTTTCAGATTTATGACTTCTCCACAGGCTTCTCCACTGCCCGTACCCAAAATAGCAGCAATGCTACTGCTGCCATTTTGGTTAAGGGTGGCAGCCATTTTATTTATTGAATTCATTTATTTATTTATTTAGATTTCTACCCCGCCCTTTCCAAATGGCTCAGGGCAGTTTACAATTTTGTGCATGCACAGCAATTTTTGTTTGTTTATTTTTTAATTTCTCACTGAGAATTTGTCCCAGGCTCAGGCAATCATTGGGAAATTGATCTTGGTGCCCGAACTCATGAGAAAAAAAAATGGCCACTCATTCAGCCCTAGTCTCGAGAACCATAGTTCTAGAACTTCATCTCATGAACTTTCAAATTTATGACTTCTCCACAGAAGATAAATAATTCTTTATGAAGGAGGCCAGCAGTGTACCTGGCACTGTACAATCAATAGTTATAGACCAGTCCCTACCCTCAGGGGACTTACAATCAAAGAGACAAGGGAGGGGGGGGAGACAAGGGAGAGGTGAACATTGGGAGAGAGAAGAGTACGTTCATAAGGTTGAGAAGTTGCAAGTGCACATGCTTCACTTGTTACATGGAACTAGATTCTGAGTGAGGGGGAAGAGGATGCAATTTCACTCATGATGAGCTAGGGAAGGCCCGACGGAAGAGGTAGGATGCTCAGGAGGGTTTTGAAAGTTGGGAGGGAGGGAGCAGAGCAAATGTATCCAGGGAGGGAGTTCCAGGCACAAGGGACAGCAAGAGAGAAGGAGCAAAGACGTTTAGAGGAGCAAGGCATTTGCGAGCAGGCAAGGGTGGGGGCAGGAGTGTGGCAGGATACAAGAGCAGAGATGGGGGAGCAAAGCCATGAAGAGCCTTGAAGGTGAAGACCAGGAGCTTGTGCTGAATGAGTTCCTGTAAAAGGATCCAGTGTATGGCGAAAAGGAGGGGCTGAACCTGGTCAAAGCGAAAGGTAAGATGGATGACTCTGGCAGCAGAGTGTTGAACAGAGATAAGCGGGGCAAGATCAGAGCAGGCAAGACCAGTAAGGAAGAAGTTGTAGTAGTCAAGGCAAGAGATGACTAGAGCATGGGTTTGTGGTGGCAACAGTAAGGCAGGGCTGGATTTTAGCAATACTATACAGAGCAAAGCAACAGGATTTAGTAACAGTCTGGATATGAGGCATAAAGGAGAGGGAGGAGTTTGGTGACTCCCTTGATGGAAATTGAGAGGGAAGGAGAAGGGGAACGTTTTTGGGGGAAGATGAGGAATTCAGTCTTGGCAATATTAAGCTTGAGTTGGCGGCGAGACATCCAGGAAGAAATGTCAGAGACATAGTTGGCGATATGAAACTGGATGAAGTGGGAGAGCGTGGAAGTGGAGAGATAGAGTTGCGTGTCATCAGCATAGCTGTGGGTTTCAATAAATTTACCCAGAGGAAGAGTGTAAAGGGAGACAAGAAGAGGGCCCAGGAAAAAGTTTTTGGGAACTCCCACAGAGACAGGAAGCAACGTAGAGGAGGTACCAGCAAGAGAAACGGGGTGATTTGAGAGATATGAATAGAATCGGTTGAGAACAGGGTCCTGGAAACCAAGGGAGCATAGGAGGCCATGGTCAACAGTGTCAAAGGCGGCAGAGAGATCAAGGAGAACAAGAATGGAGTAGAAACCCTAATCTCAATTGGTGCCACTGAATGTGACTGTAAAATAATCTAGAGGGAAAGTGTGGTTGCCATGTTGGTCCCAAATGTAAGAGATGGAGACAAAGTAGTTCAAATGATATCTTTTATTGGACCAATTTCTGTTGGCGAGAATGTGCTAGCTTTCAGGCCACATGGGACCCTTTCTCAGGCATGTAGTGTAGCCGACAGAAATACATAAACTAAGCAAATGTAGGACAGATATATATGAGGAGGCAAGAATGACATGGGTGGGAGTGGATAAAATAAGGTAATGGGGGGTAGATAGGGAGAGAGAGATTCCAGACATTTACAAGCAGAGCTGTAAAAATACTGGTGTAGGAGATAAAGAAAAAGATAAAGATAAAGAAACAATAGGTAGTGGTAAACACATAGGGTGCAATCCTACAGCCGGCTTATGCTGGTGGCAGGCGCAGTGGTGAGCTGGGCAGCGGGCGCTCAGGCATGTATGCACCCCGCACGCACAGCAAGCAGTGTGGGGCAATTGCATGACCCGCACTGCTGTGACCCCCGAGCCCACACACCCTGTGGCCCAGGGGATGAAGCAGGCGCAGCTCCTGTTTCATCCCCTGGGCTGCAGGGTGTGTGGGTTCAGAAGGTCGCATCGGAAGGGGCACGCCATTGCCCCATGTGGTTTGCTGCACCGATGAGGTGCGTGCGTGCCTGAGCACTGGCGTTCTTGCACTACATATCGCGTAGGCGTAGTTTGCAAGGGCTGTAGGATTGCACCCATAGGGTGTTTTTAGACAAGTGCCTCCCCACCCATCACGCATGTTGCAGGACCTCATTGGCACCCTATGCAGCCCTGCAACATGCATGATGGGTGGGGAAGTGCTTGTCTAAAAACACCCATAGAGAGGAGGAGGCTGAAGCAAACATATGTCAGAAGTTAGGGCCACGTTGGCTACGTTACATTCTGGAGGAACGGCCGTGTGTGGCTGAAAAGCTTGCATATTCTCACCAACAGAAGTTGGTCCAATCAAAGATATCATTTGAACTACTTTGTCTCCATCTCTTGCTGTAATATAACTAACAAGTAAAAATAGTCATCATGGAAAGTTACCACCCCTTTGAAAACAGGAGACTCAGGGGTGAGTCAAATCAACACCACAAATCCAAACCTCTTAGAGCTTTGGAAAAGCCCACAATTGGCTCCAAACTCTGAAGCTACGTCTTATTTCAAGCAAAGCCCCAAATGCAAACACCTAATTTCTCTGGAAATGTTCACTTGGCCCCATCTCTGCTGAAGATGCAGGGTTACAGTTCTACCCCTGACATCAGAGAGGGAAAGAAACCCACCCTCCTTATTGTTTCAAGATGTCACACTAGGGGCAGTTTTAGACAAGATGCAAATGGCGGCTGAGCCCTTTATCAGTCGCCATTGTTGCCGCTCGTCTAAATCTCTAGCGCGCACGAACACAGGATCTCTGCCGCGTGAAGATGGCCCGGCGATCCTCCCCCTTCAATGGGGATCATCGCTGTGCCGGCTTCATGCCGCACTTCCTGGTTCTTTGGCCGAGTGTGCACGCGCAGAAGGGTGCGCATGCGCAGAAGGGTGCGCATGCGCACAAACACTCCACGCCGTGTCTGATGTTCTTCTGAACATCAGGCACGGTGTAGCGAGGAAGGCGGGTGCCCCATGCCGGCACTGAACGATCCCGCTTGTGAGCGGGATCGTCTAAAAGCGCCCTAAGGGTACAGCCACAGAAGACATTACCACAATTTAGGCAGTCTTACCCCAATTTGGGGTGCCTTGTGTGCCCAGCGGTCACCAGAGGTTTACCCCGTCCCGGGGTGGGATGGGCAGCTGGTTGCTATGTCCTGCATTCTCTGAAAAAGGCAGAAGACCACAGGGTAAAGCAGCATTACCCAAAGTGGGGTAACAGTACCCCACGCCACTGCTCATAGGCCTTGAGCAGTGGGCGCTTTCACCATTACAGCACTGGCACGTCACAGCCAGGGAGGGATAGTGGGCAGCCAGGGGAGAATGGGTGGGGCAGGGCTGGATGCCCATGCATGTGGCCAGCGCCTCAGCCTGACCCAGAGCATGGTGGGATGGCTAATAGCAGCCTGCCTGCCCAGTTTCCCCATGGGGCAACAGACCATCTGCCCTGCTCTCCGCACTGGACCCAAAGTGTGGCAGCTGAAATTGCCCATCCTGGGGCATGAGGGGATCTGTCTCGGTCAAGATTGTCTGGCTGTACCCAATAATTCATTGGTTTAAACAATCCGGAAGTTAAAGCAAGCTCCTTACCTGTCCAGTCGCAACCAAGCACCTCCAGACGCATCCCAATCCCTGCTGGGGACCACCTTTCTGGGTAAACTCGGATGTATTGTGTAGGAACGGGGTCAAACCTTCGGACTTCAGGAGTATCATAGTGCATGTTGCCTTCAAATAGCTTCAAGAGAAAAAGAGAGGATCATGAATGCATTCCTGAGCACCATTCATCAACAAATACAGAAAGCAGAGCATTGTTAAATCTGGGGCATTCTGGGAAATGAGTTGCTATCTCATATTGAGGTGAACTTTGTCTTTTACATCACGGTCAGGGACCTGTGTTCACTAAATTTTCCCCATTAGCAGCAACGGGGTAAACACAGTGAACATGGATCCCCTGATCATGATTCACTGTTATAAAGCAAAATAACATTGAGAACACTGGCTGCCACAAGCCACTCATTTCAGAATGTAGAGGTGCAGGGAAGATTGCTAAGCTGGGCATTATCCCTCTCCTGTGCCAAAGTTGTGGACTTGTTGCCAGAGGATGTGGTCAAGGCCAGTAGCACAGCTGAGCTTAAAAAAAGAACAGGATAAGTTGAGTTCTTGGAGGATAGATATATTAATGACTATTAGCCAAGTAGGTTGGGGGACCTAACCTCTGATGGTTGGGAGCTGGGAGTGAACAGCCGGTCACTGCATTATGACCTGTTGGGTAATTCTCCCAAGTGACCAAGAATGGCCACTGTTGGGAGACAGGATGCTCGACTCAATGGACCATTGGTCTCACCCAAGTATGGCACCTCTTATGTTCTTCAGGCCAGAGAGAGAGAGAGAATGGGGGCTGTTGTACCCCCAAGCGAAGGAGCCAAGAGGTTGCCCTAAACCAAACTTGCAATGGAAGGCATTTCAAGATCGGCCTAGAATGTTGAAATCTGTCTTTGCATCTGAAACAGACGGCTCTGGCTGGCTCTGGGTTAGAAGTTTAGCTTGTAGTTCTATGTAAGTGAAAAATATGCTGTTCACAAGAGGAATGCAGTCTGTTTCTGACCAAGCCACACAGCATGCCTTGAGACAAAACGTGTATCCTCTTGGCCAGATTCTGATCTCCACACGCTGGCGCAAGTCAGGAGTAATTCTGGGACCCTGATTATGATGCCCCTCTGTTGTTGTTTTTTTTTCATTTTTCCAGAATGATCCAAACAATTATTATTGCCCAACATCGCAGGCATCTCCATGGAAGGCTGCATGTACCAACTCCAAGAACAACCCATGAGCAACAAGCTTAGGCTTTTGTACTAGCTAGTCCCTCAAGACTGTCTGATTTGTAAGATCAAGGTTGATGCAAGGTCACAAAATGTCAACTCCATCAAAGCTTCAGGATGAAAAACATTCACACTCCCAGAAAAAGAAGTGAAATGGAAACTTCCAACTCCCCTACAGGGCATTTTTACACAGGAGAGCTTTTTCCTGTATTTTAAAAGTTCGGATTGGGGAAACCTCCATGGGGGGAATTTAGACACTCCTCCCGGGACCAGACGTCGCTCAGGCGCAGTTGGAAAACAGTGGCGCTGGGCAACTCCCCCAGGCGTCCACCCAAGGGGAGGAGTTGCAGCAATAGGGGTCGTGATGGGGCAGGTCATGATGCCCCCTACAAGCCCAGACACTCAGCTCCTGGGCCCCATGCCTGACACATAGCACCTTAAAAGGATCTTCTGTTAAAAGGTGTATAGATGTGCTGGCCTGGACACCGCACATCACATGGCTCAGGTTCCTTCATCTTCACAGGAGTTGGAAACATCTCCAAAAATCACTGCTCACACTTCCTAGGGGAGGGAAGTTCCTCCTGCTAGAGCAGATCATGTTAGTGACTGGATGGGAGTTACAGGAAGAGCTCAGTACCTTCACTGAGTGATCACATGTGCCCCAGCAAAGGCAGGCTCTAGGGCCATTCATCACTGCTCTAGGGTAGCATCTGGAGTCTCATATGAATGGATAACACTGTGGTCTTTCATGAAAGCCAGGGGTTAATGATCCTTCTCAACACAGTACCTAAATCCTAACCCTTGCTGGCATTCACCCATCCCTGACAAAATCCCACTGAAGAGAAAGCTAAAAATCCATGAACGGCAGAAGCTAACAGAGTGGGGGCACATGCTGGAAATCTAGTTCCAAAGGCTCGTGTATTCCTACAGACAGCTCTTACCTTGGGCTGCATTGTTTTAATATCCTGTATGTATTCCCAGTCCTTTCCATTCATGCTGTAAGACACTTTAAACTTCCTCACAAAGGCTCGAGAATCTGTCATGGTGATACTGTCCCCTCCTCGGGCCCCTTGGATAATGACTCCTTTCACATTCTTCGGGACTCCCAGGTCCACCTGTAGCCACTCCTCTCCTGGCTGAGCTTGGGGGATCCGTGGGAACCAACCGGAGCGGCTGCTAACCAGGCGTGCCACACTGGGTAGCCAGTGATACTCTCTGGTGGAAGAGGCAGAGATCTGAGAGTCCGAGATAAGGCCAGAAAGCATCCCCAGCATGTTTGAACAGGGCGAATCTGTGCAGAAAGGAAAAAGGAGGGGAGAGGGGGAAATAATACAACCATATCGTCAGGAAAGTGCCAGCATTACCCCAGCAGAGTAACATCCCCACTGCGCTTAACTGCTAGGTACCAAAATGCCAAAACACTTAAACAAGCTGTGCTGTGCTTTATTACAGTGATCTTGACATGCGGGGGGTCTCTCGGCGGACACTCAACATCCTCGCTGCTGCAATCCTTGTTCTAACCTCTCTCTCTAGTTGCTGGCTTCCCAACCCCTCCTCAACTTTGCAAAAAACATCTGTTCCATAACAAAGCCCTGGCTGCTACTCACAGAGATACAGGTCTCTTCAATAAATAAATAAATAAAATTAAAGGAATACACTTCTGAGCAGTCAGGGTGTGTCAGTCTCTCTACATCTGCACTGCCAGCTGCTGAGGAGGCCATGGCTGAGAGTATTAGAGCTAGGGGGATGGAGTGCATTTAAGGTGGAAGTGTAGAATTAATGGCCTTGGTTTTTTCCCAGGAGAAAGTAGAAGAGCAGGAAATGTTCAAACCTGTGATCCGGCAGCCATAGAGCTCAAGTCTGAGGGCAATTCCATTGTGCCACGCTTGGGGACGGATCCGAACAAAGCGAGTCAGCACTGGCGCGTGGATTTTGTTCAGAACCACTTCTGAGGCATCGATGTTAGCTTGGAATACCTGCCAGAAGAGAAAACACAATCTGTCCTTTCCTGATCACCACAGGAGTGGAGCAGAAAAGGCGGCAGTGCTGGAGGAGGAGCTTTATGAGAAGAGCTAGTGTCCAAAGAGGAGCCAGCAGAACAAACAGGGTTCTGGGCTGGGCATCAAAAGGTTTGAGCTCCATGCCCAACTCTGCTACTAATTCATACACGACTTCAGGCAAGTTACCTAGGCTGACAATGGCCTCTGGTTTTGGTGCTCAATCTAAAACACCTGGGCCTATTTCCAATATGATTTGATACCCTCTGGTGCGTGGGTATTATAATTACCTTGGGTGCCTGACCGGTGCATCCTACACACGTGGATGTGGCATGTTTGTTTGAGACACTGAGATTATTTTTTTTAGAAGATTTTTGCTATAGTTCTGTTTCTTGTTGGATGGATTTTTCTTTGTCAGCAGTTTGGGTGTGGTGCATCCTGCATTGGTGCAGGGGGCTGGACTTAAGGTTCCTTCCAGCTCTATGACACTATGAAAATAGGCATCAGTTCAAAACTATGGGGTCCCTTTTGAAATGCTGACTTTAAACTCTATGACCCTCGATTTCTCCCTATATCATGTGGGTTTAATGATGCTTAGCCACTAAAGCTGTATGACGCGGTTGAAAAGCAGAGCATTAATGCTAAATATCAATATTAGTACTAAAGACCATGCTGTGGCTTCCTCTTTACAGCAAGCAACTCCTCCAAAGAGAAACATCCTCCTCCCTAAATACAACCATGTCTCTTGACATGCACAAAAAAGTTACTTGAGGCAACTTATGCTCCAGCCGAATATGAACAGGCTGCTGTCTTACCAGATGGTCATAATCAATAACCACCATATGGATCTTGCATTTTTTTCTTCCTTCCATTATTTTAATAGCTTGGGTAAGTGCTGTAGACTTGTGTTTCTGTCTCAGTTTTCAGTGCCATGGGGTGGAACAAGCAAAAAAGGAAACATCCAACTTGAGTGTAGTTTTCAAGTGGTACAACTGCCCACCCTGGAGCACTGAAATAATTTCTTCCAGAGAAAAGCTGGATGTTCTTTCTTTCTCTCAGTGCATGCCAGACTCGCAGGGCATCTGCAGGACTAGGGCATCGTCTGTTGCAAGTCAGGCACTGTTCACTGTGCTTTATGCGCTCTCCTCTCCTGCAACTGCTGTACTAAGGGCAGGAACCTGCGTGAAGTTTATCTCAGAGTGAAAGAGGAGGGTGAAGGGAGAGGATGCCTGGCACAGATATGCTTTGGTCAAGGGCAGGAGTTAAATCATTCAAGCACAGATCCCTGAGATTAGGTGCCAGGTAAATGAGATTGGAGCCTGCCTAGTGCCTTGAATAGGAGCAAAGAACCATTTCCTAAGTCTCCCACTCCAGCTCAGAGAAGCAATGCTATTTATTTTTTTTAGCCCGCAGACAGGACACATAAATGCAGCTCGCCTGGAATCCAGCACATAGGGGCATGGAGATTGTGTTTGCAGGGAGAGAGTAATTCAGCACTAAATCCATAACAGTTGTTGTCAGTGTTAACAGTGCCGCAACCAGAGCATGCAGAGAGCAGGGTTGGGATCCTGCCTGTGGGATGGGCTGGAGAGGAGACTTTGTGTTGTGAATCTGTGTTGATAATTGGGATTTGGAATAGATTTGAACTTTAACAGCAATGCTAATCCAGAGAATATAGATCATGCTGGTACCGTTTAGAAACACAGCATGGTTGATGTGTTTTTAATATCCTATTTTATCCCATCTGACCCCTCTCCCCAGCCTTTTCCTTGCTCGGCAGTCACCAAATACCCTTTCTCCAGCAGGAGGGCTAGAAGAATTGGTGGCTGCTGTGAATGGTCTTCAAATGAGCAAGTGTCTGGGTGTGAAGATCTACTTCCACACTACAGCAAGCCTCCAGCTCTATGTCAGCCCCCAAATCTGATAGGCAGCATGTCACCTAAGAGCAGAACAGAAAAAGGCCATCTGGCCCCATACACCGACCCGTCCCACTTTCCTGCCTTTTCAATGTAGGCTTCAATTCCTTCCTTTTCCAAACATGTATCGAGGGGTTTCTGAAATTTATCCTCCTCGTTTCAGTCACCATCCTGATCATTTGTTCTATATGGTGATGAATGACTCTCATCCTGGCCTGTTTCCTAGTTTGTTTTCTGTGGGTGAAAACAGGCATGCACCTTAACTCCACTTTAATACCACTTTAACACTGCTTTAACATTTCTTATGCATGTTGCAGGGCTGCACAGAGCACCAATACAGCCCTGCAACATGCATAAGAAATGTTAAAAGTGGTGTTAAAGCAGAGTTACGTGCATGTCTGTTTTCACCCTAAGTCTTGAACTTTATCCAAGGATAAAATATGAACCTAATACTGAATTTCCACCTATGTAATCTCCCACTCATTTTGGCAGTTAATCCTGACCTATGGCTAGTGCATGGGAGGCCAAAATCACACCTTATGCCTTTATGCCTTACTGTCAGCAGTCCTTATTCTTCCCACCTTGTTGCAGTCCACCCTTTTGAATTGCAGACCTCCTTCCCGAGTCTCGTTCTCACCTCCTCCTCCCCGTGGTGTAGTGGTAATTTTAAAAGTGCAGGAGTTCTTCGTGAGAGCTCCCCCAAAGCCTCCAAGGCTGCTAAGAGGGGCCGCAGGAAACGTGCTGGAGCTCCATTCCCCCACGTTCCTGCTCCACTACATCACTGCCTCCTCCCTTCCCTTTCCCATTGTTTCCAATCACTCTATATACCTCACTGCTTTGCTCAGTCTATAGTCCTAATTCCTGACTTGTCTGATGAAGGACCCTGTGAGGTCCAAAAGCTTGCATACCTCCCCCAGCCGTAGTTGATCCAATAAAAGCTATCGTTGTACTACTTTGTCTCTGTTACCTAAGAGCAGCACAGAAAAAGGCCATCTGGCCCCATACACCGACCCTTATTTTGGATTATTCTAATCCTACTTTCCTGCCTTTTCAATTTAGGTTTCAATTCCTTCCTTCTCCAAACACATATTGGGGGCGGGGGGGTGTCTCTGACATTTATTTACCCTCCTCATTTCAGTCACTGTCCTGATAATTTGTACCATATGGTGATGACTCTCATCCTGGCCTGTTTCCTCATTTGTTTTCTAAATCTTGAACTTCGCTAGCCAAGGAAAAAAGACAGGCCTAAGGCTGAATTTCCACCAGTCCCATGTCCCACTCTTTTCAGAGGTTACTCCTGACCTATGCCAGTAGAGCACGGGAGGCCAGAATCAGGCCTTCCTATGCCTTTATCAATCCCATCTGTAATACTGACTACCTCATGCTCTCCTCCTGTTTATAAGGAGAATAGCCTAGCTAACTGCGCACAACTTTGGTATATACATTTTCCTTAGATGGGACATGTTTTAGCAAGAAGCTTAAGCATGTGCCTAACTTTAAGCAAATGATCAATGCCTAAAGCAGGGATGAAGAAAGTTTCCCACCCAGGAGCCAGATCCCCACTCTATTATATAAAACATCATAAAAATACAAAAAATAAATACATCATAAAAATAACATTAAATCCCAACCCTCCAAGCCACAGAAAACAAACACCAATACCTTTAAAAGAAAATATAAGACCCCGCATCCACCCTCACCCATCCCCCTCACCAAATGCCTGGTGAAAGAGTCAGGTCTTGCACGGTTTACGAAAGGAGGGGAGGTCCGGAGAGAAGTGAACCTCTACCGGGAAGGAATTCCATAGTCGTGGCGCAGCCACTGAGAACACCCACTCAAACGTGGCCACCTGAGAAAACCAGGGGACCTCCAAGCGGGCATCCCCAGCCAACCGCAGGGGTCGATTCAGGACATGAGGAGTGAGGTGGTCATGCAGGTAAGTGGGGTTGAGGCAAACCTCCGCCGGGAGCGCATTCCACAGTGACGGAATGGCTGCCAAGAATGCCCTCCTGTCCGTCCAGACCCACCGATAACGCAGGACCTCCAGGAGGGTGTTCACGCCTGAGACCCTGTCTCATACAGGATTTACCTGACTGTGGCCTGGGAGGGGGCCAGGCTTGGAGGACCCCTTCAGCTGGGCCATCCATGAATGTAGGGGAGGCTTATCCTGAGTGGAGGACTGAAAACCGAGGAAAGAGCTTACTCACTGAGTATTTCGCACAGACGCAAGGGTGCACAACCCTGGAGAAAGTCCGGGGGTGCAACCCTGTGTCTGCCCATTTTCAGCCATGCTTGGGGTCATTTTAAACAGAACCGGCAGCTGCCAGGGCCCACAGTCTGCCTGCGCAGGACCCCTCCCCCACACCATAGTGTTGTGGGTAGATCGCCCACAACACTATGGTGAGGGGGAGGGGCAACCCCTCAGGTGAGAGCAGGGCTGCAGCAGTTGAGGAGATGGATGACAGCCCCTGCCTAAGGCCAGTGCCCCAGGGTTGGGCTGCCCACTCTGCTGGCGGTGCTCAAGGATGTTCCGGAGCAATGGCAGGGCAGCCCTGGAGCAGGGACAGCCTGCCCTGCCTTTGCTCTGCCTGTAGACCTGGAGGGCCACCTTTAAACAGATGGCCACCCAAGGGTGAGGCAGGGCCAAGGCGGGACAGCTGTCCATGTGAAGACACCCATTGTGCATTGGGGACTGTTCCTCGGACTGAAGAGGAAAAAGGAGAGAGAGTCTTTCATGCTTTGACTGTGCTTATATTTATTTTGGGGAACTCAGCATTGTTAAGAGACAGCACTTTGGTGGGAGTTAAGCACTGTGTAAACTATCTGGTGTGTGGATCCTGCAGAGACTTACACCCAAGTCTGATCCTGCTACAGGTACCCACCCACAACTGCCTCCCAAATACCAAGACACCCCAAATCACTAATCATTGGTAGAAACTTGATTGTTTTTGAGTTTCTTGCATCTGAGACGCTGCAAAGAGTCCACTGCTGGTCACACTGTTTTAGTGTATTCAGTCAGCCCCAAGGCACAGAAAGAACAAACAGGCTAGCCAAGGACTACTTGTGAAATTCAGAACTACAAGAAAGCCCAGTGGTTTATTACACAGATACACATTTTCTTTCAGACTTTATAGCTTTCAAACCAGCCAGCACATATTACAAGCCAGACTGCACAGTACACGACTCTGCAGCACAGCTTATACAGGGAACAAAAGAGTGTACAATACACTACACACTTTATACGGTGTACAGTAGCTGAGAATCTGTCCAGAGAGAAAGTCAAATGTTTATATAGATAGGGCCAGATCCTCAGTTATCTATTTATACATGACACACGTTAACATATATTTATTGATGTATAAGGGACTATTTATTTATTTATTATTATTATTATTATTATTATTATTATTATTATAAGCATTTGTATAGCACCAGCTGTGTACCTGGCACTTTACGGAACAATAAGATAGACACGGTCCCTTCAATTTTTACTCCGCCCTTCTCTTTAAAAGGCTCAGGAGGGCTCACAAAATAAAACATATAAAAGCATATCAAATACATATAAAAATTAAAAATTGAAACACAAACATATCCCCAGAACCCTCTATCTTTCTATCTGGCCAGATGCTCAGCTGTTGTAATCCAATTAAGGAGGATCTTGCTTCTAATAAGTGCTCATTGGATTGAAAGGTACAGGGCATGATCCTCTGGCAGGATAGCATGCTAGCCCAATGGAAGGTGCAGCTAATAAAGTATGAAAGAAAATGTAAAGTTCGGTATTTGTGTAACAAATAATTTCACTTTCTTGTGGCCATGATTATCACAAATTTTCTTGAATAACTTGCTGAGTTTTTCTTGGCCCTGGGAGGTGATGATACGTACTAAGACTATGGGTGATTTCAGACGTAACGGGGCCCGTTGGCCCCGTACCAAAATCACCCTAGTCATTCCCCGCCGGGGTCACCCCGTCACGCCGCAACAGACGTGCCGGGGGGATCCCGGCGGGGAATCTGGGAGGGGGCGGGGCCGCGCGGCGCAACGTGCGGCCGCACGGCCCCGCCCCCTCCACGCTCCCGCCGCCCGCCCTCCGGGGAGACGGGCGGGCGGCGGGGCCAATGAGGCCGCCGCGTCGGGCCGGATTCGCCACGGCCCGGGGTCCCGCCGGTGATCCCGGGCCGTGGCGCCCGACCAGACGTGACGCCGGGGTTCACCCCGGCATGGGATTGCATTTGACACGCAGCGGCCTCCGGTCCCCCCACTTCGGCTGCTCACGTGTCGAATGCAATCCCCAGCCGTGGCTATCCCAGCCACCACGCGGAATTGAGCGTGGTTCACTGTGATATCGTCACGTCTGAAATCATCCAATGTGATCAACAGTAGAGTCTATAGCTATGATCCACCAATCACTTCCTCCAGAGTAGCCCCATTGATAGCTCTTATGGGTTTTCAGTGGGGCTGCTCCAGAGTAAGCAGTTGGTGGATTGTAGCCCATATATGTATGTTTATATGCAGGTACAGGTGTCGGCACACGAACTCTGTGTACAGTGACTGTGTGTGTTTTTGCGTACTGGCGGGATGGTGGCAGTTAGAAGATGCTTTTAATTTGTTAATGGTTTTCCCATTTGTCTCTTAAGAAGCAGTCGAGGCAACACATTTCCACTGCAACTGCAGCATCAACGACAGGCACGTCCCCTCCCTGCACTTAATATTTGCTTCAGTTTTAGTCCAGTCGGCAGGTCTGCATGTAAAAATGAATTGCTAATCAATGAAGGCCGAGTTGCTTAATTAATTTGCTGCAGAGACGAAGACATGGGACGGAGGGGAGGACTACAAGGCTGACTGATTTTAGGATAGGATTATTCCTTCACCTCTTCTCTCCCTGCCCAAGCCTTCCCCCAGCTTTGTAAATTATACTTGTGACACTCTTCACTTTAAAACTTCCCCTTGTCAGCTCAGGGATTTTTTTTAAAGCTGCATTAGTTCCAGTGGTTGTGGGAACCCTGCCAGCTGCAGAGTTAGAAGTGAAGCAAAGGAGAGAAAAGCACTATTAAATCCAAAAGGCAGTTTATGATCACAGTGACCTCTCACCTTATTTATTTTTAGTGCTGGTTTAGTCATCAGGGAGTTTCCCGGGACATTAAAGGGAGCAATTTTGCAGTTTCTGGGGTGGGGTTGGGAGAAGCGCCCCCTCCAATCTATGTGCGACTCTTTGGACCTATTAGATTTACTGCAGGATTATGTTACCCCATGGAGACAGAGCCCTGGAACAGCACATACTAACAGGATTAGGGTTTCAGGATTTGAGAGGGAGAAGCATGAAGGAGAAAAGCAGTGAAGTCAGCAGAGATTATTTTTCTTGTCAGATAGGGAGAGCATAAAATGGGGAGCAGGGGAGTTTGGCAAGATGAGGAGGACTCTGAAGAGGAGGAGATTAAGGTTACACTGGGAGTTATTAAACATAGGTACAGGGGGCTGAAAGTGAAATGATTTCCCTGCAACTAGTCTGTTGGACGCCAAGCCTGTGGCTTACACACTCACTGGAGCAGCCACAGTCTCACCAGACAGACACATCTGGCAAAAAATGAGTGGGGGAGGGGAATTCAGAGGGGACCTATTCCCCCCTCCCCCAGGTTTGGGGTACACAGGACAGCCCCTCCCAACCTAATTTTGCCTTATGACTCTAAGTGGTGGTAAAAGTGAGGTGGGGGCTGTGCCCGGCGATCCACCCCCAACAGAAGACGGTTCTTGCACCTAAACTCAGGTGCAGCATGTTCCCACTGCCCTCTCCACCCGGCTTCTTAATCCCCCAGCACATGCTGGCAAACCCCCGTAGACTGCCATGCATGAGTGCTGCCCACTGTCACGGTTCCAGAGTAAGTCACACAATGGCTGGTGCTTCTTAAATGCCAAGCTACTGGAGTCAAGTGATAATGTGCAAATTCCTTTGCATATTTGTTACTGTGTTTGTGGGAGAAGCTTGAAAACACTCATTGAAAGCTAGAAGGCAAATAAAAAGACACAAAGTGTTTTACTTTTTTTAAAAAAATCTCATGAATATTAAGGCTCTTAGGCTATTCTGAGGCCTGACTGATGAGTTCTGATCGACTGGGATTGGCTATGTTGTATTGACACTTTCTCACCGGCACTGCTCTTGAAACTGCCTTTACTGGATCACAAATTACTCCCACTGAATCCTAGACACCTGGACCACTCCAAAGTCAGGGATATATAGTCCAAAGTCCACTACAAAAGCCTGGAACTGGAATTTTCCACAGAAATGATTCCTGTGGAATGATTCCTGTGGTAAATGAAATGTCCTTATTTTCTATGGGTAGACGAGTCCTAGCTAACCCGTATTTTGTCCACGTAAATGGTGGAGGCAAGCCAAGACCAGGGGAGTGGAGAACTCAGGCTTGGCAAAGTGCCTTCAGCTCCAACTGTCTACAGCCGTAACTGAGGATGCTCAGCACTTTGCAGGAACTGGTTCTTTTCTTGCATGCACCACTGTCATATACAATCAGAGACAGACACCAGGGAGCAAGCAATCTGCCAGAAAACTCATAACAGTGCTGCTCCTAGCAAACATCCCCTATTCACAGATCTCAAAGCACAGTTGAAAAGGAAAATAAGTATCATCATTCCCCCGATTTGCAAAGGGGAAAATGAGGCACAGAGTTATGTGATTTTTTTCAAGGCCATTGATAGAGCTGTGAAAAGGTCTTCAAAATCTCATTCAAGTTCCCTGTCTCTTGGACCCCAAAATGGCATTAGCAGAGTCAAAAGGGGCTTTAGTAATTTTCTAAAGTACCAGTATTAATACCCTGAATGTCTTACTGAATCTTGGGACCTGTAGGTTATATAAAGTGGACATGCACTTTTTAATTGGTAAAAAAATACTTAATACTTTAAGCTGTGTTGGCAAAATCAAGATACCTGACTTTGCCTAGTGACAGGTAGCTTTAGTTCCTACTAAAGTTAAAGGGAATTGAGAACACTCAGCACCTCGCAGGAGCGGGTATGTAACCAGTATTGTTCTATTATATCCACCTATCGAAAAAAAAATATAAATTGATGGTGCAGCTTGAAAATATGGCCTATTGAGTCACTGGCTGTCTTGTGCTGTAAGCAGGGACAGATGCTCAATGTGTTTTCTCCACTGGCGGCAGTCGGGAAAATGTAGTTAACATGGGTCCCTCATTGTAAGCATTAACCCTTTGTATAGCAGGGATGGGGTCTAAACTCTGAGCTCAATCCCAAATTTTGGAGTGCTCAACGTGGATCCATATTTTCTACATTGGGCCCATCTCTAAGGAAGGTGTGTGTGCGACTACTGCATAATAGAAACACTTTCCATAGGTTTCTATGAAGGTACACCTACATGAGATCTTCCAGGCTAAGGTTATGATCCTTAAAGACCTTCCCTGGTGCAAGCTCCATTCCCCATCCATGAAAATTGCAATGTTGGAGAGCTTTGAGGATCAGACCTCCCATCCTGAGAGGAGAACAGCAGGGCCTCAATTGGAGCCGTGATTGCTTTTCTGTCTGCAAAGCATAGTCTTCTCACCTGTTCAGTGAGGCGAAGGGGGAGCAGCAAGACTTAAGATTATTCCTGATGCCAGGCAGAAGGTTTGTGGCTCCTCTCCCCTCCCTCCTCCCAAATGCAGTAGCACTTTGCAAGCAAACAACCCAATTGTCCTGTGCTACCTTGAGCTCTTCATTCAGCTTTTTCCCTATTCCCCAGGCCTTTGGTGCACTGTATCCATGCTGACAGCAGCCAGAGAATTGAAGTCTGCAGAAAATATCACATTCCAAACCACCCCCTCCTTTCCTTTCATCAGGACTAGAAACAACTGAGGGGATCTCATACCTGCTCTCTACTTTCTGGAGAAAATATTATCCTCCATTCATTTCTGCTGTGTTTCCTCTTCCTGCCTTAGGAATCGCTCTGATGAAGACGTAGATGTTTGCTGACCTGCCAGTAGCACCAGCTAGGTTTGGCTCCCTGCCCACCTTACACAAGCAACAGGGTGGGATTCAGTGCAGGCTCTAGTGGGTTGACACAGATCTACGTGTATGCACAGGAATACAGAGTCCTCCTCCTTCTCCTCCCCCCCCCCCCGTCAAACCATGGCATCAAATCAAACTGCGGCAGACTTGACAAATCTATTTGGCATGGTTCACTCAACTATTTCAGCTTGAACAGTGCAGAGTGCTGCACTGACGCACCATGAACAGTGTGGGATCTGCACATTAAATACAGACATCTGGGAGCTTTCCTAATGAAAGAACAGTAGAGATTAACACTAGAGAGGAGAAGAACAGCCAGCTCCCCAGAGCTCGGCGCACTGAGCTGCGCTATGGGGCTTGGGGATGTGAATTCAAGTCAGGAGATTCAGCAATCCCCCCGCCATTACTCAGCTATTGGGGTGACTAAATGCTAAACAGAGAGGGGAGAAGGAAGTCACCAAAAAGCAATTACTTCTCCACCAGCCTCAGGAGGAATCTGCTGAACTGAGGGTAGCTCACGAAAGGGGAAAGGTGGAAACAAGAGAGGCTTTATTGTAAAAGAAAGAGAAAAAAAAAAGAAGGGAGGAAATGGACTTGCAGGAGTTGTACATCTGGACTGTCTTTCCACATTCCAGGATCCATATCAGAGCCTCAGCTGGGGCAAATCAGTGTAACTTTACAGACTTCTATACTGTTTGGCTAATTTATGGCAGCTGAGGGTTGAGCTTCTTGTCTACCATGTCACATATCAAGGGACAAGGGAGTCCGATGTAACGAGAAAGCACTGTCAAAACCTAGTTTGCATCTAAGGGCTCATTCACGCCACAGTCTCCCAGCAAGGGAAGCAACTGGGGATTGCAGCCCACGCCAGCTTCTGCCTGGGGGTGGGGAGGGTGGTGCATGAAGCAGGTTTGTGTGGCAAGCAACCCCAACAGTGCAACACCACTTCACACAACAGTCCTCTTCCCCTGATGGGGGAAGCCAGCATGGGCTGGATTCTATGTTTCTTACCCCGCTTGGGGAAAGTTGAGTACCCTCTCAACTAGTACTAAAACTAGGGGACACTCCATGAAACTCACAGGTGGCAGAGTAAAAACAGACAAAATAAAGTATTTTTTCACTCATTGTACAATTAGGTTGTGGAATTTACTGCCAGGGGAGGTGGTCAAGGCCAGCAGTATAGCTGAGTTTAAAAGAGGTTTGGACAAGTTTCTGGAAGATAGTTCCATTAGCAGCTATTAGCCAGATAGGATTGGGGAACAAAACCCTTTACTGTCGGGAGCCTGGGGATGA
>QEPC01013957.1:427892-466535 GCA_003113815.1 Sphenodon punctatus
GAGAGGCAGGAGGGAAGGATGCGAGGAGGGAGGGGGGCGGGGGAGGGGGCGGGAGGGGAGCGGGGGGCGGAGGGGGGCAGGAGGCAATGTCCCCTTAGTGGCTCTGAATAAGAATCCCCTGACATTCTAGAGCTAGGCCACACCAACCAAAGGGGGGACTGCCCTACCATCTCAGGGTTTGGATCCGGGGGTCAGTCCCATCTGCATAAGATATGGAATTCCACTATTTCAACATGAATGCTAGGGGAACTCTGCATTAAGTTTCACTTAGTTTGAACCAGACATGATCAGTGAAACTTGGGGGTGGGGGGAAACCATGAGAAACCAAAACTATGGAAATCCCATCCTCATGAAGCTGGGGAATCTCACATCCCATTCCATGGTGACTCTGCCAATAGTGAAACTGGGGCCCAGTCTCAGGAAAGTAAAAATAAAAGCACATCTAATTCAGATTATCTTCATCCCAATTCTTATGCAACACTCTTAGTAACAAGGTTAAACCAAATAACTCTTGCAGAAGAAAGGTCTTAGAGACAGTTGTTCCTGTGCCTTTTGTGCTCCAACCAGCCCCACAAATGGAGCTGCATTTTGAAAAAAATCACAGTTCCCATTTACCAAGCAATTTGTCCATGAGACGCAATGGGAGGCCCTGAATGCTCATCGGTCTTGAAATTGGGCCTTTATTTTGGATGCCTACAAGCACATTTCCATGATCAGATGTTTTCCTGAGGCGCTCTGGGGGAACGTCTGAATCACCTCCGTGTAAATCTGACCTGTAATTGCCCTAGGTGAGTGCTTTGGGTAAACAGGCTTTCCCTGAAGTACATATACAGGAATGCTTTTCCACAGGAACAGAATCATATCCAAGGAAATATTTCCCCCCACAGAAGTGCCCATCCATCATCTGAGCGCTCCATGGGGTAGTTTGGGCAGTAGCTCTGGGAAGATATTGGTTTTGAGGGGGTTGCCATTTTGTGTGCTCTATGTGGGAGTGGGGGAATTTTGAATATCTGGCCCATAGTGTTGGCTGAATTAACATGAGATACAAAGGGTAAAACCACACGTAATGGCAGTGCGCCTCCAACACGACCCCAGGCCGGGAACCTGCCACTAACACAGCTGGCGTCAGCTCAGGCCACAAGCCAGGAGATCTGCTCTATCCTGGGCAGCAACCACATCAATCGTGCTGGCAACTGTCCCCATCACCATGCCACTCCCAACACCCTGCCCCCCTGAAGACAGGCAACCATGGCGGGCAATAATGGCCGCCATGGCCGCCCGACCATGGTGGACCCAATCCAGGCCAGGTCACGTCACAGTGGGTCAACACACATGTTCTAACCTACTGTGGCCTGCTTTGCCCCAGGCAGGCAGACTCTTACTTCAGCTACATGGTGAGAGCCTGGGCTAGTTGCCAATACGACCCAGGATACCCTGGGTCAACATCTGGCAGCCTTAAACCACGCGTGACAGTGGCCTGTGGACCAAAGCAGGTTTATGGAGTCCTGCTTTTGCCCTACGACCCTTTCCCCTGCTGTTTTTTTGTTGTTGTTTTTTAATGTGTGAAAAGCTTAGGTCGCAGGACGCACTGATTGCAATGCACTTTTACTCCAAAAAGTCTAACCCGGAAACCAAGGTTTATCAATCGTGCTCTCCCTCACAAGCATTTTTCACATCATGTGAAGGGATTAATCCTGCTGTCAGCCTGTCTGCTCCACAGAAGTCAGCACAGAGCCACACAGCTGGCAGTGGCCATGGCAATAGGGGATAATTTTAAAATAGGGGAGAAAACATGGGAACATTTAAAAAGCACAATTACAACCTCACGGAAGAAATTGAAAAGGCAGGAGAAAACACTTCTGTGAATGCAGCTGTAGTGTGTAGAGGGACACATGACAGTAGGAGGCACCAAAGCTGATGCACTAGTATAATCCACAGCAGAGCTGTGAGGATCATTTCAAAGGGTCTTTAAAGGATATGTGCACAAGAAAAGTGAATGACATTGTCCTGCCTAGAGCCATTGTTGTTTTATGTACAGCAAACTGTCCAGCTAGATCTCCATTCCTCATCTCCAAATCACCACAGGAATGCCTCTTTCCTTGAGTAGACGCTAAGCATTCTCAGTTTCAAAGATCACCAAAGGTCAAATGGCCGTGTTTACACACCTTCCACCCTCACCCCCTCCAGTAGCTACAGCTAGGAGCAGGCTCAAGCATAGAGACTCAATGCATCACTGTCAACTGCAATTGCTATTACAGATCTCCCTATCCCTGACAAACCGAACTGCTCCTCATTATTTATCGTTGGCTTTATTCTCTAGGACATTGCGATCCCCTCTTAGGATTTGTGCCCCTTTCATTTCCAAGCCTCAATAAGTCCTGAACCACAGCTTCATGTGGTTTTGCGATTGTTAGCTCAGCATGGGGATGGGGCTCAGTCCATAAATGCTCAATGAATCTTGTATGGCAAAAACATGGGCCGTGAAAGCATTTTCTCCTTCATTTGCAGTCAAAGAGCATACTGAAAGCACTCTCTGCTGAGCAAGATGTAACAGCAGCCACGTTTCCCAAGGAACAGCATTTCCTGATCACTCCATAGATAATAAAGATTATTTTTGGAGAAAAACTCCTTCTGCTGTCTCTTAGCTCTGACCAAATAGCACCGGTACAACTTCTTGTCTACTGAATCCTACAGTGGTTTGTTTAAGCCCTTCTGCCCCCAACCAAGACCCCCCCGAAGGGAGAAGAGAACAATTACCTTATGGTTTTTACCATGCCGATACATCATCCAGTCCTCACCATTGGTGCTGACCTCCAGTTTGTACAATCGGACGTAGTAGCCATTCTGTGTTTCTCTGGAGATGGCACCCTGTGTGGCAATGGCTGTCAGTACTGTCAGGAATCGAAGGTCCACCTGGGGGGCGGGTGGAGAGGAAGCAGGAGGGAGACAGTAGTTGCAGAATTAGTGATGGGCTGGATCATCCCTCATTTAAAAAAACCCAACAAGAGTGTGTGGCTCTGCTTCATTTTCAATAGAGCATGGGGACACCGTGATAACTTTTGCCATCACAACAGCTGGATTTGCCTGCTTTCTTTAAGGCAGAAGTTCCCAAACTGTGGGTTCTGACCCTAAGTGGGGCCACTCCACTGGCACATGAGGTTGTGATCCTAATGATTAACATACTTTGCATGTCTTCCTCACTGTTGGGATTCATAAGATTATAATTAAGTCTCAAAATGGCATCCCACAGGCATAATGTTTGGGAACCACTGGTTTGAGGTCTTAAACAAAAAAATTAGCAAAATCATTTCAGGGATTTCAGACAAGTTGAATTACTATTTGGGGATCTGGAAGCAAGTAGGCTACAGAGTCAAATCTTCATGCTCTACTAGCCACTAGTAGAATAGCCAGTGTAGCCTAGCGGCTAAGATGTTGGACTTGTACCTGGGAAATCAGGCTTCAAGTCCCATCTTAGCTATGAACTCACTGTGTGGCCCTGGGTAAGTCACTGTCTTTGAGCCTTAATTTCTCCATCTGTAAAATGGGGAATGATAATGACCTACCCACCCCTCACAGGGTTCTTGTGAACTAGATAAGATCTGTAACGTAACTTGAACACTGGAAGTACTATATAAATGCATAATAATACAGTTCTGTTACAATTTTCTATTTTGGGGGTGAGGCGGGCAATGTCTCTTCTTTGTCTTTGTCTCATCCTGCCTCTTCTTTGTCTTGTCTAGTCAGACTTGTAAACAGATCAGGAGAGGCTGTTTCTTTTTTTTAATAAATTTAGGAGAGGCTGTTTCTAAGGGTTTGTACAATACTTCTCACAATAGAGCTCCGCTGCGACCATATGTACAATCAAAATAATAAGTGTCTCTGTATAGCCCCCCATCTTGTCTGCAAATGGGCTAGTCCATGAGAGGCTATTGCAAAATTTGGCCACTTCACATATTGACAAGACTGCAGCCAACCCAGTCCAAAAGGCTTGTGGTTCTGGGGTCAGCAGTGCTATTGCCTGTCTCGGTAGCATGGTGTAATGTGGTAGCCAGTGTGGTGTAATGGTTAAGGAGCAGTTCTGTGACCAGCTGCTAGGGGGAGTTCAAGACTTCCTCATTCAAGACTTGCCTTAGTCATGAATTCACTGGGTGACCTCGGGCCTGTCACAGATCTCTCAGCCTAACCTACCTCACAGGGTTGGTGTGACGATTACTAGTTAACTAATTAGTTTAATGTTAATGGTTAAATGTTAATTATTAAACTTAGTAAGTGGAAATGTGAGCCAGTGAAAGGGTGGGATAAAAATTGAAATAAATAAAAATAAATAAAATTGGTATGTAGACTCCATCTAGCAATATGAGTTCAGAAAGAGATGTGGAAATTTTAGGTGATGATAAAGATAATAAGGAGAAGGATGGGAGTAATCTGAGTGTGAACAGGATGCATAGCATTAGTCATGTGGGGCAAACCCCCAGATGTTTCTCTCAATCTGTAAGCAAATTAAAAGGAAAGAGCATTTTACGACATAGGCAGGAGCTTTGCTTGCATGCAGACTGAGCAAAACCAAGTCAGGACCTCCAGATCCAGTCATAAATGACAGTTTAAAAGATAGAAAACAGGATCTTCACTCCTCCCTTCAAGACAGAAAATAGAATCTTCACTAAAATCAAAAGCGTGTCTCATTGGAAATGGGACAGAGGCCATGTTTTTGCATGTAAAACAAAGTCATGATGCCCAATTAGCAAAGGCGGCTGTTCATGGCTTTCAGGATGCTTTAGTTATGGGGGTTAAAGACGGTCACATAAGCTAGTCTGGTAACTCTGCCCTCAAGTCTTAGAAATCTCAAGCAGTAGCAAAATGTTTGAAGTTGGCATTTATCCGTAGACAGGACTTTTTGAATTTCAAACTTCCTTTGAATGCATATGAGGAAGAGTCATGACACAGCGAGCTCATAATGTAAAAGGTATTTTAAATTTAAGATTTATTTTCGGGTTTCTGTAAATTATTAACTTTATACATTTTGGAGATTTTGTCAATTTTCTGTATTTTAAGTATTATATTTTCGCTGTTTGTAGTGATTATTTCTTTTACAGTCGGAAAGTTCTAACTTAAGATGTACGCTGATTAGGTGATTTTATGTTTTTTCTTCCTGTTTTAGTATATTTTTATATGACCTCCAGCCGCAATAAACTATTGAGTTGAGTCTTAGAAATCTGCTTCAGGCAACGACATTGAGTGTTTTCCGAAAGCTGCAGAACTGAGCACCCCCGGAGCTGCTCCGGGGGTGCACCCCTGTGTCTGCATCTGCCTGCTCCCACCTGGGTTGGGTTCAGACGGACCCAGCAGGTTCCCCAGCCTGCAGTCCATCCGCACAACGTGCCCCCCCATAGAGTTTCAGGCGGCGATCATCCAATGCTGTAGGCTGGCACCTGCGCTCTATGGTGCTGGCCAGGGCAAAGGCCAGCTGGAAGCAGAGCAGTAGCATGGGTCCGCCCATCAGACATAAAGTTACTCCTCTTCAGGCCAGTGCTCCAGGTTTGGCCAGCCTGCTCCATCGGCGGTGCTCCGGAATATTCCGGAGCACCTCTGGCAGAGCCTGCTCCTCTTCCACATCTGACAGACGCCTTTAGACAGTCAGGCCACCCGGGAGGTGAAGCGGGCTAATGCAGCCAGTTCTGGGCAGCCCGTCCGTCTGAAACCACCCATTGTGGTACCCACAATGCTTGATGCCAACAGGCATAGGGAATTTTCCGTCCCAAGGACCACTTTGGAAATCAGTACAAGCTCCTAGGACTGCATAGAAGTTGGGAGAAGGGGGTGCTTAAAGGGGGTGCTATTGCCTGTCTTGGTAGTGTGGTGTAATGTGGTAGCCACTGCCAGTGTGGTGTAATGGTTAAGGAGCAGTTCTGTGACCAGCAGCTAGGGGTCCCCTCAGGAAGAGGAGGATCCAGATCATGCATCTGTCCCCCTATCCTGGTGTACATGCCCTCATTTCTGCTCCCTTACCCCCTGAGCTCAGCCTTTCAGTGTAAGAGGCCAAATAAAAACTAGCCATAGGCGCATTTGGCTCCTCCCCTTTAACGTACATCAACTCACAGTGCTAGAATCAGTCAGAAACCCTTTGCCAGCAATATGGTTCTACAACAGACAGATCACCCAAACTTAACCACACCCCTACTCTCCCTCCCAAAGTACATCCCAGCCCAAGATCCTTCAATACCACCCTCAGGAGGCCACCCCAAAGATGATCTTGTCCCTAAAGCTATCTCTTTTTTAAGATTCCTAATGGCACTCCATGCTGCCAATGCTCACTACATTCCCAGTAGCATAAATATTATTCTGGCTTCATTTTCACAACCCTGGCCAACTCTCCTGCTGTCAGGACTACTGAGAAGTCAACGGTCCTTGTAAGTGGTAGCACGCTCTCTCTCAGCCTTCTGGAAAGTCCATCAAGGTTCAGGGGCCATGAGGTCAAGTCGGGGCTTGTGCAGGAATGTTAATGGACAAGCAGAGCTGCCTCAGTTCACAAAGACCGAGTCATCCTGACTTTGCCAAACATGACTTCACCCCCTGCTGACTCCTAGCATGTGACAAAAGCAACAGAAAATCCTTCAGCCCTTATGTCCACGGGTCAATTTAACAGCACGATAGTCAGTTTGGTTCAGAAGCACGGAGGAGGAGGTGGGAGGAGGTGAGGGGAACTGAAGGCTTAGAGTGTGGCAGTGGGACCTTGCCAAGGTTGGCTTTGCCCCCAAGCAAAAATGCTTTCTCGTAGCATCACTCTGTCATTGTTGTCTCCAAGGGCACACAGCAGTGCCTGTCAGAGCCAGCCAGCATTTTCTCAGAGACAATCCTGATTGGGACTCTAGCAGACCATGCTTTTGACAAAACCGATTTAGAGGTCAGCTCGGTATTGCATGCCACATCCGCTGTTTGGCAACACAACTGTTAAGACTGGCATCACAGCCCCACTTTCCCAATTCTACATTGGGTTACTAGTCATCTTCACAGATTTCAAGGTTCTGTTCGCTCTTCCATTCGCTGTGCCTACCTGGAGGAATTCCTTGTTGGAATCCATATTGGGAGTCCATCCGTTGTCATCGCTGTTCAGCCGGCTCTGCTGCGCGGTCCACCTGCCATCAGAGTAGGTGGAAGAGGCACTGATCTGTTCATTGGAAATTCTGCCAGATTCCATCCCCAAAGGAATGTTACACTGGAAGTCTGGACCAGACACACATAGAGATCAATACACAAATTCTCTATATTTCACTTCCAGCTAGAAGTAAACCATTAACTACTCCCTAATGTCTTACAGTAAGCCATAACCAGGGGCCCGTGTTCACAGCATTTTCCCCATTGACAGCAATTCACTGTAATAATTAATACAGGTCCTATCTAGATGCACAGATTCAATGAATAATGTCATGCAACATTAAGGATAGAGTTGGCTTTAGTTTACAGCGAATCTTGAGAAAACTGTCAAATATAACACCCCACACAGTTCCCTGCCCACCTATGATCACCTCCCTCCACATCTACCTGCTCATGACATTCACTATGGCCACTGCCAGCCTAGCCTATGATCCACTACCATCACGTGGTGCCACACCCTTGCTTTCCTCCTTCCCCTTCTTTATGGATGGACAGAAGGCCAAATGATATCTAAACCTCTATTCTTTTGCAGCATAAGATCATGCAATGGAAAATGTTGAGGTTTGCTGCTACAGGCTAAGGATGCTATGAAGGCAAGAACAGAATTTTTCTAACCCACATGCACTGACACACAGTGAATTTAAATTTTTATAGCTTTAAAAAATACTGAACTGATCTGCACCAAGCTGAATCCTTTCCCCCTTTCCTCGAGGGTTCTAAAGCAAGGCTGAGTCTGAGCTTCTGGCATTTAAAAAAAAAAAAAAAAATCCAGTGCAGAATTATGCTTGGAAATTTGGAGAAATGCCTTTTGGGAAAGAGAATTATTTCAGTGCTTCAGTAGTAGAGCTGTACTGATTCATTTCAAACTTTCTAAGAATAGTCTCCTTTGGACTAAACTCAGACTTGAAAGGAGTTGGAGGAAGTTGTGAGCTAATGTAAAAATGAGTATAGAATGGAAACTACTTCAAACTCAAGAATATATAGTTTTTACAAAGAGGCTTCATTCCCCTCTTCACTGGTATCTGGGAAGACAGATGCTTGAATACACTCATTCTAGCTGCCATCATGACTGTCTAGGGGACAGATCCAGGGACCTCTGGAGCTAAAAACCTGAGTCTCCATCAGTTGAAGTAGGGTTACAGACTCCACAACTAGGCCATAACAGGGTCACATACTCTCCAGGGATTAGTGCCAGAGGAGGACACAGAACTCATGCCAATGAGTGGTTAACACATATGCATACAGATACCCAGAATGGCAGAAACATACTATCTCAGATAAAATAATCCCCATGAGTGCAAGAGGCCAAGCTAAAAAACTTCCACTTACTCTCTGGGGCCTCTTGCTGGACCAAATAGTAGCGCGTGGAGAAGCCATCTTTAGCCACTGCCAAATCAGTGTGGAAGGTGAGTGAGAGGATCCCAGTTGTGGAGCGGATCTCCGAAGGGGTCTTGGTGCCACAGTACCTGCCTATCAAAGGGCCAACTGCAAAAGAGATAACAGCAATGTTTACATGAACCTATTAGTTGGACAAATTAGTCTTTCCCTTCCTCACCTAATCAGCCCTGGTTGGCAAGACTAGATGAGTATTGGAAAACCAATAATAATCAACCAGGCTACTCTCTCTCCTGTTTTTTAAGGATTGCTCTTTAGGGGAACTGAGAGGTCCATCAACTGTGGTTTCATTACAAAACATGGCACATGTTTGATAGGGGAGACTCTTCCTTGTAACTGCAGGGAGAAGGACTCAAAGATCAGTTGGGCTTTCCCTTTTCTTATATCTGTGATGCAATTACAGGCTGCTTATAAGACATATTGTTAAGTTCAATGGCTGCTTGCTTATTTGAGGCCTAGAAATATAGCATATGGCACAGGAGCATACATTTATCTTGTCACTTGATAATTGTTAGCTTAAAATCATGTCGAGACGGAGAGGCCTAGGAGGAAGTGGTCAAACTGTTAGGCACCAACAAGAGTTTGAAGCTTGATAAAGATGCTGGTAAGTAGAAGTAAAGATTTTACCTTAATTAGTTGAATTTGTAATCTGATGGCCTGCTTCATGAATAATCATAGTGATGGACCATAATATTCGAGTGATATTTTATTTTATCTTATCTTTACATTGTAACAGGAACCAAACTAATCACTTCAATGCATTACTGGACAGTATTTCTCAGTTACTTTTCCTGTATGTTTGATTTGTGTGTTGCTTTCCCCAATATTCAACCATTTGAATTATCTGTATCTTTAAGATTGTTTTTTTAGTAACGCTTATTTTTTAAAAAACATTCTGTGTTGATTTCCTGTGTGGGGAAATTTAAAAAGAAAATATTTGGTTGAACTTAGATGTTCCCCGCAAACCCATAATTCTTATACAAGTATAGTTAGAAAATTTAAAGATGTATGTTTATTCATAACCTAAACATTCACTGACCCACGAAGAGGAAAAATTCACTATTGGAGGTAGATGGGATTTGCATCATCTCAGTATTTTAACTTCTGGCCTCTGGTGAGAAAAGACCAAAGTTATTTTGAATTTGATAGAACTGGAAAGTAATGACAAGCCATGCCCTAATGAAATTCTTCAGACTCATCACTGCTGCTGTCCACGTGATAATAATAGACACTGAGAAGACCTTTGCTGATACATTGCTTCAGGCCTTACCTTGAGGAATGCCATCCCAGATATCCAGCCAGTCATACTTGCAATCTCCCTCTCCAACTTGCAAGGGGTCGTGCTCTAGGTCAAAGGTCAGAAACTGAAGGATAATCTCCGTCTTTGGCTTAGCCATGATGGTGAATGTGCAGTCCAAGTTATGGGGATACTTATCAGGAAATCCTGGGGATTCAATGGTACCATTGGAGCTGGTGAAGTTTCTAGAACAGTCTTCAGAGCCTGTGGTAGTTGGAAGAATAGATGTAACATAATGTCAAGATCTGGCCCCGGTGATGCTAAACCCAGACCCCTGGGGCTGCTAGGTGCAGCCTGTCCCCCTCCCCCACCCACACACCACTGGGGCTGATGCCAGCAAGCACAGCAGTCCCACCAATACCCTCCAGATCCTAAGAGGACCCTCTGTGATTGGCCACGGGATACCAGCATGGGATTGGCCCAAGAACCCTATAAAAGCTTCCAGGTCAGAGGCCAGCACCAGATCTGAACTTCAGCCTGGGCAAGTCACTCAGCTTGCCAGAACACACACTATGCCTTGTCACACCTCACCTCACTCCGCCTTGCCTTGCCACACCATGTGTCACCTTCACTGCTCCATGCCTCGCTTCCCACCTCGCCCCGCTCCCTCCAAACCTCACCTCACTCCTCTCAGATGGATTATCCAGGTACCAACCCCAGCTTTGGACTTGACCACGTTTTTGGACTGTGCCCTTAATCCTGATGCACCCCACTCTCGCTGGGGCTGTCGGGCTGGGTTCCTGACACATGAACATACTACCTCACTACAGTAGCAGGCGGGTTGTGAGGTGTAATTTATTATTGTTGTTAAAGCACTTAAAACCTTCATGTGGAAAATTGCTAGAGGCATGCAAAGTATTAATTATTAATTATTACTCTTCTCTACTTTATTTTCCATGTGAGCGGCAATTAGCAGAGCCATCTCTCTGCGCTGACACCTGAAGCCCAGAGTCTCCTAAAAGCTGTGGAGCATATGAGTGGCTAGCATGCTCTGCGGCTGCTGAAAGATTATGGGAGTGGGAAGGAGTGTGTGTGTGTGTGTGCGTGTGCGTGTGTGTGTAGTCTGTTGAAAGGAGGAACAGAGCCCTCTTTCTCACTTATTCAGCTGTCTGCACCAGAAATGTTAGTTATTTCTATCCTTAAGGAAGAGTTTCTGGTTGCCAGCAGGGCAGACAATGTTACCACTTATTTACTGCTGACCTCAACACTGGCCTCCATTGTACCACAGTCTGCTAAGTGCCTCCTTTTTCTTGCAGACCCAAGGTGCCTCGGGGGAGAGGGAGGTTATGTCCTATTCATGCCATGACTGCATTAAAACTACTGCTCTGTAGGGACCAGACAATTAACAATTGAATTCTCTAGCCTGCAGGTCATCGAAGGGGAATGAGAACATTGGGAACCCCTATAGGTTCATGATCATAACACAGGATTAACGTTCACAATGCTTCTGACTTGAGTTTTATAAGGATGCTTCACCTTTCCTCTCAAAAACTCACAACTCCAACCCATCTACATAGATGATGCCAGTCTGCTTGGGAGTTTTGTTATGAAATTCTGCATTGACCTATGCAAGTTAAGATAGCAACTTGAGTAATAATAACTGAATTCCTTGTATTGTATTTATTACCCAGTGCACACAGAAGGAATAATAATGAGAAGCATATTTTAGTTGACCAGAGAATGATCTCACTAGTTTCTCTGATTTGATAAGATAGAGTAAAATACAGAGGGAAGAAGAAAGACCAAACATAAATTAAAGCCAACCCAACAAGAAAGAGAGATAATTTATTGAATCCTGATCCAATAAAAGGCAGCTGGATTTCAGAGGAAAATAATATATACTCCTAACTGAAAAGGAAAACAAAGAAATATTCAATAAACTTACTGTTTACTGTCGGGAATGGACCTCTAGGGATTGGGTAGAAACTTAACTAGGTGATAGCATTAGATAGCAATGATTTCCGGTTCTAATGTTCTTGTAGTAGCTATTATCTTTGTCAATAACGGAACTAGAATCTGCAGGTAATTATCTGCTTTAAACAGGAAAATAATAAATATGTTATTCAGCAGTATGTACTAAATTGCCCCTACCAATGAAACTGGGAGGAGAATTTGACAAGCAACTAATAGGTAAACGATTTAAAATCAGGCACATCAGAGTCACATTATGCCACTCCAGTGTAATACCTCAGGATCAGCGGCAGTTTGAGCCATGTTTGGATTTAGATCAGAACTCTACTGAAGTAGGGAGAATTTGCAACTGGTTGGAACACATCAGTATTCTGACTAGAAAAAAATAATAATCTGCTGATGGAACCAGCATGGAGAGTGGGCAGATCTTAAAAAAATGTTTAAAGAAGTTTTAGAAATTATTGTTATGTTTTAATCATAAATAGAAGTGGTGACAGATAATGACTCCATTAAATAGAAGAGAGATGGAAAAGGGAAAAGAAAAGCCTGTTCCTTTGGCAACTTGGTTTTTCTGGTATTAGTAATGCCATAGGAACACAGTTTCAAAAGTGAGTAATAATTCTCGGGTGAGCAATTTGAGACACATTAAAGGTGCCTGATTTTAAGAGGAGAAATGCACTGCCTTTTCTGAAAAGCAGATCTTGAGATGGGTGCCCAGGCCACGAGAACTTTTGAAAATTGTGTCAAGGATGCATTAGTTTCAAGATGATATAGCAAAAGCGGTAACTAACTACAACATCAGGGGACTTCGAAGACTAGTATTGGTTTGCCCGGTGCTTTTCTTACCCTGGAAATGGGGAGAAGGTTGCCAGTCCTATGTTTGAAAATCAAAAGTCAAGCTGTCCAGAATCATGAGATTTTTTTTAAAAATGTATAAAAAGCGTTCTTTTTATTTATACTCTGATTTGATTTCTTTTATCAAATCAATGATAAAAGCAATCATCTTTGAAAACATCTGTCTGTAATAAGGAGAGCTGGGTAGTTACACTTTTTCTAAATGAAAGCTAAGATTTCTCACAATTTCAGAGGCCTGGTCTTTAAGAAAAAAATTAAGACCACAAGACCAGGGATAAAATCACGAGAGTTGGCATCCTCATAGGGACAGTTCCATACACACTGCTTAACTAAATGTCTGTGATTGTCTCCTGGAGCGCTCTTTTAAGAGAGAGGGTAGTTGAACAGGGATGTTTGAGAGGGAAGTTTTTCATCAGAAGCTCTCTAAAGCGAGTGGGATTTTTCTGGACAGTCTGAAACTTCACTCTGATCCACTCCCACCCCCAAATCAACATGTCTGCAAACAAATGGCCAAATTTGTTAACACGTCAAGCTTGAGGTCACTCATCCACCCACTCCCTTCATTTGAAAATGATTAAGAGGCACATGCCCACTGTGTAATCCTGAGATGACAAAGAATAAGCAGTTTCACTCTTCCCTTTCTCCTTGCTTGTCATTTAAATTTGCCTCATGAGGCGGAAAGGAAAGTGTACTTTTCAGAGGCCAGCAAGAATTTTAACTGCCTTCAATACCAATGGAGAGGGGGCTGTACTGGATGAAGCTCCTTGACTTTAACACTGAGGGGAAAGTTAATGGTCCATGGATTTGAGGTGTTTTGTAGGGTGGTGGGTGTTTGATTTTTTGGAAATGGAAATTTCCTTGGAAAACTGAATTATGAGATTTTGATAATATGGTTTATTTTGATTTTGCTTTGATGTAATGTTATATTATTTTAAATTTTGTATGTGACATGTATGTGTTTTGTAATAACCTACGGTTGACACAAATAAAATATTTGATGTTGATGATGAATGGTCCATGGAGCTTTAAAATGAGGAGATGGAGCTGAAAAATGTAGCTCCCATTTCCCTCTGACTCTCTCTGCTCCATCCAGGAACATCTATATCTTCCCCCTCCAGGTTGCAACAAGGGTCTTTCCCGCCATCTTGGCCCCTTCTCAGCTGAGGTAGAGAGCCTCATGGCCCAGCCTTGATGATACCTCACTGCTAGCCAGTCTCTAAGCATGGAGACCACTGCCTACTACTTCAGGGTGTGAATCTGACAGCAGGCCATGGGCAAGTGGGGCTAGCTCCATATGCAGAGTAGGACAGGAATTTCTGGGTAAAGGGAAATTAAGTATTCCAGGTCTGAGCAACTGCCTTCCTACCTAAATAAAGCTTCTCTTTGTTCCCACCTCAGGCTCACCTGTCTACCTCCACATAAACCACGAGTCTTCGTGGGATTAAGTAAACAACACTCTCAGAATTAGCCCATGTCCTAGCTGTTAACAATATTGCATGTCTTTACATGTCCATATAATGCTTGCCATCGTTCCAAGTGCCTAGGGGGGGGGGGGGGGGGGGGGGGGAAGAGAGGGGACAGCGGGTAAGCATTACATGTGTTAACCCAAACCTGGGACCTAGCCATGAAGGAACATGAGTTTGCTGCACAAAACATATCTGGAGAATTCCTCAGCAGAACCAACAGAACAGCTAAAAACATGACTCAGAATCAATGTCTGCTCAGTGGTCAACAGGCTGAATTTCAGTTTGGGCTGCTGGTTTGTCAGTTTCACTCCCAGGCTGGGAACTTGCTGGGCTCTGTCAACTTCACTCCCAAGCTACAAACTGCTGGGCTTTGTCAATTTTATTCCTGAGCTGTGGACTTGCTGAGCAGATAGATAGTTCCCATACGTTTGCAGCCACGCAATGGACTCCCCCTGGTGGGCATATCCATAGGGTGGCATGGTTAATTTCCCACATGGTTAACAGAACCTGTAGAGACATCCATTGTAACAACGTAGTTGAACAAACTAATCAGAACATCTTAACTCTGTGGTACAAGGCCCTATGCTGCTTATGGCTAGTGGGGATTCTCCATTGACATTCTAGTGCTGGCCTGAATAGAGAGATATAGAGATAGATTTGTAATCCCCACCCCTTTTTAAAGTTACGGTTTGGCAGTCCTATTGTAGTCATATTCCTATCTCTAGGCAGCAGGCCATCTGCATGTGAGTCTGTCTGTGCGTAACTGTGGGTATTTTCAATAGTGACACTACCACGCTTAGACCCAATCCGGGGTAACAGCTGCCACCCCACCCCAGGGTAGGCTGGTACCCAGAACAGGACAGTGCACCTTGCCGCACTTTGCCCCGAACCATGGTATCACTTACCACCGGCTGTTCCCTGCGATTTTCCAAGATTACAACTGGTGGTAATTGCTACCACAGTTCGGGGCAAAGGGTGGTGAACATCTGGCGGCCGTCAAACAGAAGTGATGGTGGTTGTGGTAGCGTCACTTCTGAAAATAACCTGTGCTACTGTGTATAAATGAGCACATGCCTGTCTGTGTAATGCATAGCTGGGCTCAAAAATATTTGTATGCCCGTGTTTATACTTTTCTCTAAAAATCCTGGATAAGAAATACAGTGTGTCTATCTTTGTTTCTTCATGCATTTGTTTCATGTTTGGATGATGACGCAAACCTTGTGTGTTTTCTTTTAGGACACTAACAGTGGAATGCTGGCAGAAGTCATGGTCCTATGACAAACATACCCGCATCCTTCTTGAGCACACAAATTCTGGCTCTCACATATATAAACACACAGAGTGTTTCTTATTTTCTTGAGAATTCTCATTCCCATGCACACAAAACTGACAAATATTTAGACAGAGCTGATATAAAAAGGCCTTTGAGCAGCTTTCACTTTCTTCCCGAATAGTTTTGTATTAAATGGAATTATGAATAGTTCCTCTTATACCGAACTCAAGAGGCGCCTGTCTCGCTCCCTTGATGGCACTGCCGACAGCAGCCCCTTTAAACCAGCGCTTACACCAGTTACAAAATCCTTGGCTTCCAGAGAGAAAACACAGAGTCATTGATCAGCGCTTAAATCATGTAGCCACAGGAGGGGGAGCTCTATGCAGTTCTAAAGGAGGGACAATCTTCACTTAGCCTTGACTTAACAAGCTCAATGCATGCCATGGAGAAAAGATATACTGTTTGTAGTTTTGGATACAAGAGATAATTTAATGAGGAAAACTGCTTTTATGCTAAGATAGGAATCGAAAAGCACTGTAATGCACAACTAAAATCTTACCTTCTTGGAAGCAGGATGAAACAGATTTGCAAACGGGGGAGGGGAAACCCTCTCTCATCCTAAGACTGTGATAAATGTGGTTACAGAGATCGGCTCTCTGATGGGCCCCTAATGTCAGCTGCTTGGAAGTCCAAAACCCGCCTTAGACACTGACCTGTATTGTAGATCTCATAGCGCAGGGAAAAACCTGCACCTTGGCGTGCATAGTCCGAGGTGAATTTAATGTAGAGAGAGGAGCCAGAGGAGATGATGGTAGGAGGGGCAATGTTCCCACAGTGCTTGCCCAGAAGATCTGCTGATTCACTGTCCCCATCCCGGATCTCAATAAAGTCATATCTGTCCAGGCAGGTGGAAAGACAGACAAGACAATTAGCAAAATGTCACTGTGTACAGAGCACAAGCAAAAAACATGCTTCTTTCTGTCTTACAAATACCTTCCCATACTTTGCACATCCATCTTCCTGGCTTGACCCTTTTGCATGCCTCCAGAGAGGTTCCTCTTTTCCACTGCATCAAGCACAAAATATTGTCTTTCCCTACGCAGCCTATTCCGCATGATAGGCTGTTTTTACATGGACGCTAAACCCGTACTTAGAGGTTTAATCTCAGGTTTAATTGTCCATGTAAACACCTATTCAGAGCCTAAAATTCCCAGGTTAATATTTTTTCCATGTTTAATTAACCCTCATTTTTAAGGATTAATTTAACACAGGATAAAATAAGCATGGGATAACGTCTGTGTAAACACTAAATCTGTATTGCCCACAGAGATTAGCTGATAGAGCAACTTCAGAGGAGACCCTACCCCCTCCCTGAGCTCTGTGTGCCCCTCACTAGGGTTTTGGAGCTGGGGATCAGCGTCTCCCCGAGCCAGCACTCGCTCCCTCGGCTTCTTGCTGGAGCAGTTGGGGAGGAGCTAATCAGCTGATGCTGGAGAAAAAGCTTCCTTGAAACCAAGCAGCTGGGGCTAGGGCCAAGAAGGGAGCATCCCAGACCTGATCACAGAACAAGCCCAGCATCCCCATCCCTGTGGTCTGCATGTGTTGGCCCGGGAGCTGCAGATCAGAGCCTCGCCACGGCTTTTGGCTACAGTAGGTGGGGCTGTACAGCAGGTTGGGTTGAGTGTGAGTGTGATGAGCCAAGCGCCAGCTCGGAGGGTGTTTTCAGATGGACAAACTAGCCTGGACTAGTTAGAATAAACTCCGGTGCTTATTAGTCAGTGCTTACAAAGTGTACCAGTTTAGACGGACATTCTAGTCCAGGATAAATTAAGGCCGGGATAGCCATGTGAACAGAACATTGCTGTTAGTACGGTGCTTAGAGTCTCTGGGCTGAATTTCAATCCCATGGTGCTTTTCATCTGTGCTCAGCACACTGATTTCTGGGATTGAAGAAAATCTGTTTTTCTTCATTTTTCTGATTTCTGAGTTGAAGAAAATGGAAACCCATCCCTCAGGGTATTTAAACTTGGTGCTCCACAATGCATTGTTGGGTATTTTCAGATGTGACGGGGCCTGTATTGGCCCCGTCACGGAATCACCCATTGATCCCCCGCCAGGATCAAACCGCCCGGCAGGGAATTGAGGAGGGGATGGGGACGCGCGGCTCAACGTGCAGCCGCACAGCCCCGTCCCCCCACGCTCCCTAGGCCGGCCGCCCTCTTGGGAGACGGGCGGGCGCCGTGGCCAATATGGCCGCAGCGCCCACCCGCCCCGCCAGGGAATTGACCACGGCCCGGAATCCCGCTGCTAATTCCGGGCCGTGGTCGGAGGACAGACGAGATGCTCCCCTTGATCATGGGCGGGAATCATATCGAACACACAAATGGAGATGGTCCGAGTTGGACCTCCGTTTGTGTGGTCAATGTGATCCTCCCCTCCCACCCCGTGATTCACAGGGGTGAACATCTGGCAGGCAGCTTCCGTTCACCCCAACAGACGTTACGGGATCACAATCACCATGTGGGAATTCCCCGTGGTTGAGCGTGATCTCGTAACATCTGAAAATACCCATTGAAGGATGATGGAGGTAATATGATCACCCCACAGTCATGCGCCCCTAGATACCATAGAGGCAGAAAATGCCTAGAGTGACCATCAGGTCTTGCCATTGGACTCAGTGGCGTTAAGATAGTCGACTAGTCCGGGATAATCATTCAGACAGATATTAGTCCAGATTAGTTTAACAACCAGTTGTTATAAACCCCAGCAAACGGGGTTTTATAACACCCTGATATTTTTGTTAGTCTGGGCTAATAAACACAGTTGACAGCGTTCAGACGGACATCCTATCCCGGGCTTAACGCAATTACTCCAGGATAAATGTCCATCTGAAACCTCCCTGAGAGGCTCTGATTCCCAGGTCCAAGAGCAAAACCCTGGTGAGGGGCACACATGCAGATCCCAGAGACGTGGGTGCTGGGTGGGTCCTGCTCCCCCCCGGTGCTCCAGCTGGTTGGTTTCAAGGAAGCCTTTTCTACAGCATCAGTTCATTCATGGGGTTCAGCAGCAGTAGCTGCCGCTGCTTCCAAGTTCCTCTACACCCTTGGAATCCGCGGATCGGATGGGGGAAGAAGGTGCAGAGCAAAGTAGGGAACAGCCAAGCAAGAACATCATAACAGGGATCTGGGTGGAGTAAAGGGCAGAGATAGGCAGCAGAGGAGAGCAGAGTTTAGGAAAGCTCAGCAGCAAAGTACTATGGGATTTCTCAGTCCTCCATCTTAGTCAAAACCTGTTTTAACCATGAACACTGTGATCCTGGATTCATGTTTATTCCAAGTTGTAAATGTCCATGTAAAAAGGAACCCAGGATTAAGAATCTGGGTTTTTAAATACAGGATAGTGTCCTAATTCAGCCATAATCTATAATTCACCAGTTGCCTCCGTGTTCTACTCCCAGTCTTGCCTTCTTTGTTACCAAGCCTCTACTTCAGCTCCGAGGCTCCCTCCCCTCCATTCTCTCTAACTACTATGTAGATCCCACTACAATTGTCCTCCAAACCACACAAATTGCCAAATCCAAGCTTTCATTGATCCCAACAGGAGTTTGTGGGAGTTGGGACTGAAGAAGTTAGTTAAACCTGCTCAAGAATTTGCTCGTGTAAATTATTACTGTAAAGATCAGAGAGGCTTGAGACATAAACCCTTGACCTAAAAACATCTCCTGAGATCGGGCAACTCTGATGAAGCTCGGACCCCTTATAGCAACGTCAGAATTACACAACATGCACTGGATACAGTTTTTAGCATGAAAAAGCCCTTCCTTGGAATCTTCCTTGATTTCATATAGAATTCTGACCTTCTTGTATTAATACAATGGCAATATCTCATAGCTTGCTGACTAATACAATAATAATCACTTGAAATGATCAAAATTGTTCAAAATAAAGGGTGGAAGTTGGATTATGTTTCCTACAGATGACTTGGTTCCTGAGATTTGGATCTAATCAAATAGTGTATCTAATTAACTAGCAACTCAATTAACTGGAAGGCACAGTAGGTATGTACGTATGCACTCATGCCTACTATATATTCTCATCAATCAGCATGTGGGTGTATGTAAAGTAGTTAAACAAGTAGTGAATGCTCAACAATATATCACACAGAACACACTGTCATAACAAGCGAAAAATAATAAAGAGCAACTATCAGTGCCTCCAAAAGCACTGGATGAAACCCTCTTGACACACACACACCCATATTGGGGCCCAGTTCATTGGGTTAAATTAAGCATCTAATTAAGGACATAGCTCTAGTAGGGATGGGCAGTGTGGCTGCACCGGGACCCGTGAGCCAGGGGGGCTCCCACACTCTCTGGCGCGGCTGCGTTCCCTGCTGCTGGGAGAGGAAGAAGGGATGGTCGTTCCATGTTCTGCACCAGGGCCCATTCTAACCTAGCTATGCCCCTGCATCTAATCCTGCCTTTGGGTATTCATAACGACATATAAAATGACCCAATACCATTTTACATGCTTGATTGTCTCTCTGGGTATTAACAAACATGACGGCCCGCCTGGTTTGACCCGCGGGACACTGTCACGTTTGCTGGAGCCCCACCAGGTGTTTGGGCAGGATTGCTCCCAGGCATGGTAGCGGCTAGTGCGGGCTGTGATCCTGGAGATTTCCAGGGTCACAGACTGGGTTGCCATCTGCCTGAATGGGCTAAAGCAGGCTACGGTGGACTATAACATTTGTTATAGCCTGTCGTGGCCTGGTCTGGATCCATCCTGGCTGCCTGTCATGGCGGGGAGGCAGGGTGCCTAGTGCAGACAGCCACATATTCGTGCAGCTCCCCAGCAGCCCAGCCGCTGGCACATTTGTTGACTGGCCGGACCTAATCCTGACCGTGGTGCCAGCAGCAGCTTTCCAGTCCACATTGCACTGTGATGGCAATGCTCCGCTGTCACATCTGTTGACACCCTCTGTAAGCATAAGTGTGGGACTTGAGTGTTCACCGTAGTCATTGTAGTTTGAAAACTCTATTCTGGAGCTCACGTTATCAGCATTAGGGCAAGGAATTACACTGAGGAGATGCTGATGCCATTCACAGATGCTTTACTAGGCACATACAGAATTGTTATGTGTTCGTTCCTTGGACAAATATGGGTCCTTCAAATGAAATCCCAAGGCCACTAAGTAATGGGCCCAAAATACAGAATTCAGATCTACATCTGGCTTTCAAAACCCAAAGGCTTAGGGATGCTGGATCCAGGGATAGGGTTTGACCCACTGCAGAGATCACTGTGAAATTCTCATTGAGATATGATACTACTGCTGAAACCCTGAAGGTATCTGGATCTGGGGTTTTTAATCTGGGCCCATCTCTATGGGTCTGTGTTGTGTCAATAAACAGTTTTTAAATTTTAAACACTTTTTTAAAAGCAATTTTTAACATGCTCCATCTCTCCAGCCTCTTTTGCAGCATGTCTCTGAAGAGGAGTAACATTATTTACAGAAAAAAATCCCATCTCCTTCTCTCTGTTTATTGACTTTGCAACAAGCTGTTTAAACCAACACACTATAGATCTCCTGCTCAAGGGTGTAAGAGAGGGTAGAAATGCTACCCACTGCCAGGATTCTGGCTTTCCACTTTGTCACAAGATCCTCTAGCTGGAAAGAAGCTGAAAGAAGTAGCTTGCTGGACTCAGAATGATTCTCATGTGACTCATTCCTGTTCCACAAGCCACGCATCATCAAATAACAACCTCAGACAAACTTGCAGGGACTCAATGTGCTTCTGAGTGAGGGGGGCCCATCAACTGGACCAGGGTTTCCCTCCTTTCTGAGGGCTAATTAGGCCGGGCTCCAACTGAAAATGCCTAAAGTTAAAGCACTATATCTCCAAGGGGCCAGTCACTCAGTTTCTAGAAATAGCCGCGCCCTAAGTTGGTTACAGACCTAACTTGTGGACGAAGCCTGACCACATTCCATACTTCATTTTCAAAGAATACTCTTCCTGTCATAGAAAGAGCATGCAAGGGACAGATCCTCAGCAGATATTAACCAGCACAGCCCTACTGAGATTATTATTATTATTATAGCGCTAGCCATGTACCTGGCGCTTTACAGAGAATAAGACAGACACGGTCTGTGCCCGAGAGCTTACAATCTGGAGACAAGAAAGGGGGAACAGAGGGAGGGACAAGGGATGCAACATTCATGAGGATGCGAGAACTCAAGTACACGTTCTCAGCTTGGTTACAGTACATTGTTTGCAGATAACAGGTGGGGGATAATCCTGGGTGGGGATGGTTAGCAGGAGTCAGGAAGAGTGGAGCAGAAGAGGTGGGTTTTGAAGAGGGACTTAAAGGTGTGGAATGTGGGGGCAAGGCGGACGAGGGCAGGGAGGGATTTCCAGGCGTGCGGGGCAGCGAGGGAAGGGATGAAGGCGGTTGGAGGAGCAGGGGAGGTGTGGGAGGGTGAGGGAGGGGATGGAAGAGGAGTGGAGTGCTCGAACAGGGGTTCGGAGGGAGATCAGGGCAGAGAGGTAGGGGGGAACGAGGTTGTGGAGGGCTTTGTAGGTGAAGACGAGGAGCTTGTGCAGAATACGCTCAGGAAGGGGGAACCAGTGGAGAGAGAAGAGGAAAGGCTGCACATGGTCAAAGCGACGGGCTAGGTGGATGATCCTGGCAGCAGAGTTTTGAACAGAGATGAGGGAAGAAAGGTGAGAGTGGGAAAGGCCAGCGAGGAGGAGGTTACAATAGTCGAGGTGTGAGATGACTAGGGCATGGATGAGAGTTTTGGCAGAGGAGACAGACAGAAAAGGGCAGATCTTAGCAATGTTGTGGAGGGAGAAGAGGCAGGATTTGGCCACAGAATCAATCTAGGGTTTGAAGGTAAGGTGCAAGTCGAAGATGAAGCCCAAGCTATGGGCTTGGGGGACAGGGAGGATGGAGACCCCATCAATGGCAATTGACAAGGAAGAGGGAGAGGAAGAATTGGGAGGGAAGATAAGGAGTTCAGTTTTCGCATTGTTCAGTTTGAGTTGGCGTTGAGACATCCAGGTAGAGATATCAGAGAGACAGTTGGTGAGACAAGCTTGAGCAGAGGGGGAGAGGGAAGGAGTGGAGAGATAGAGTTGAGTGTCGTCAGCGTATAGGTGGTATTGGAAACCATGGGAGACAATGAGTTTGCCTAGGGATTGGGTGTAGGGATCCTGTGGGCAGGAGGGGCGGGATATAAATTTTAAATAAATAAATAAATAAATAAATAAATAGATAGAGAAGAGGAGAGAGCCAAGGACAGAGCCTTGGGGAACCCCGACTGAGAGGGGTAGGGAGGAGGAGGGGCGGGAGTTAGGAAGAGATACATTGAAGGAACGGTCAGAAAGGTAGGAGGAGAACCAGTCGGGGACAGAGTCCCGGAATCCCAGGGAATGAAGCGATTCAAGCAGGAGCGAGTGGTCAACAGTGTCGAAGACAGCAGAGAGATCAAGCAGGACAAGAACAGAGTAAAGGTGGTTGAATTTAGCCACAAGAAGATCGTTGGTGATCTTAGCAAGAGCAGTTTCAGTGGAGTGAAGGAGGCAGAAGCCAGATTGGAGGGGGTCAAGGGAGAAGTTGGTGGAGAGGAGATCGAGGCAACGGGGGTAGACAACGAGTTCAAGGAGTTTGGAAGCAAAAGGGAGGAGTGAGTCAGGATGGTAATTAGAGGGTTCAGAGGGATCCAAAGTGGACTTTCTGAGGATGGGGGAGACAGTGGCATGTTTAAAGGCAGAGGGGAAGGAGCCGGTAGAGAGGGAGAGGTTGATGATGTGCAGGAGGGGAGGGGTGACGGTGGAAGGAATGGAGGTCAGGAGGCAGTGGAAGCAATGGGGCAAGTGGAGGAGTTGGAGGAGGAGAGCAGGGAGGAGATTTCCTCGAGGGAGGCAGGAGGGAAGGAGGACAGGAGAGAGGTGGGGGGAGGAGGGAGAGGGGAGTAGCAGGGGGAGATGACTTGGAAGTGATTTTCAGGCGGATCTTGTCAATTTTAGAGGTGAAAAAGAGAGCAAGATCCTGAGCGGAGAGAGAAGAGGGAGGAGGAGGAGGACAGGGGAGGGTTGAGAAGGGAGTCAAAGGTGGAAAAGAGGCAGCGAGGGTCCCGGGAGCAGGACTCAATGTGTGAGGCATCGTACTGCTGTCTAGCGAGGGAGATAGCAGAGTTGAGTGATGAGAGGCAGAATTTGAAGTGGAGGAAGTCAGCGCGGTAGTGGGATTTGCGCCTGAGGCATTCAGCAGCCCGGGTGCAGGAGCGGAGATGGCAAGGTGGAGTTCAAGGAGGAGTTCAAGGTGGAGATGGCAGAATCGGGGGCGGAGGAGGAGATGACTGAGGGGAGAAGAGGGGAGAGGGAGGAGGCGAAGTCCTGGGGCACAATGGCCTGCAGATCACAGAAGGGACGGGGAAATGGGGAAGAGGAGGGGGAGCAGTGGGAGAGGTTGAAGGAGGCAAGGAAATGGTCAGATATGGGATGGGGCTCGAAGGAGAGATCGGAGATAGAGCAGTTCCTAGAGAACATGAGATGAAGAGAGTTACCATCAGTGTGGGTGGGGGAGCTAGTCCAGAGGTGGAGATTAAAGGAGGCTAAGGAGAGGAAGCAGGTGGTGCAAGGCTGAGAGGGTGCATCAACATGAATATTGAAGTCACCAAGGATGAGTGTGGGGATGTCATCAGAGAGGAATAGGGTGAGCCAGGACTCGATCTCGGAGAGAAAGGAGGAGAGGGAGCCAGGAGGGCAGTAGATAACCACAACATGGAGGTGGAAAGGGGAGTAGAGGCGTACGGAGTGAGCCTCAAAGGAGGGGAAGGAGAGAGAGGTGGGAGAGGGGAGGGGTTGAAACTGGCAGGAAGAGGCCTATGCCACCACCCGGGCCTCTTCCTTTGGCCCGGGGCTGGTGGGAGAAGGAGAGACCTCTGTAGGAGAGGTTGGCAGGGGTGACAGAGTCAGTGGGGGAGATCCAGGTTTCAGTAAGGGCGAGAAGGTGAAGGAAGCGAGAGAAGGTGAAGGAAGCGAGAGACAGTCAGCTATGCTGACTGACATTAGCTGAAGATCTGATCTGAAATTGATTTGCAAAAGGAATCTGATAATAACTTCATTCATTCAAGAATTTTGTGATCTGCTAATGGACAGATTAATGGACAGACTAATAGTCTACCAAGGATGGGGCGGGGAGGGCAGAAAGCCAAAATTGGGAAACACTGGATCACATCTAGACTGAAAATATTATTTGGCCCAATCTAGTGAAGTAACAAAAGGCTAAAGGACGGAAGGGCATTCTCGGTTGCTGCCCCCATGTTGTGGAACTCCTTCCCTGGGAGGTTCACTTGAGCCTGAGCCTGGGCACCTCCCAGAGGCGGGGCAAAAGAGCATTTGGCAGGCAGAGATAAATGGGATTGGCTGGGTTTCTGGGTATGGTTGTGGGGGGAAAGAGGGAGGGGAGTTTGTGGGGAGGGTGTTTTTATTGTATGAATTCTAATGTTTTTAATTTCTATGAATTGTAAGCCAGCCTGAGCCTTGTATGAAGGGCAACATAAACCATTAAAAAATATATATTAATATTTAATATTTTATTATTTGTATTATAAATAATAAAATAATAATAAAAACCAGTAATAATAATAATAATAATAATAATGCAGGGGTGAGAAACCTCTAGCCTGCCATCTTTTTTTAAAGGTCTGCAAGCAGACACCAAACAACCTCCAGAGGTTCCCCTGCACTCCCATTTAGTGTGGCCCAAAGCACACATCCCTGGATCTAAAGTGAAGGGAGCCAGATCCTCCCCCCTCTGCCCATCCTAAAACCCCATCTCCTGAACCCCTGAGATGGCAGCAGTTCCACCCACTTAACCAGCTTCCAAGAGACTGCAATGAGGGCAGGAGGCTGAGGCTGATGACCCTTTCTTAAGTTCTGCCCCATCATTGCAATGATCCCTTCAGCATCCATGTCACCACTACAGTGGCTGTGCAAGGGACAAATGAAGAAGTGAATTGTCCCAGGCACCCCAACCCAAGGGAGCGGGGTAAGTGGGAACCATCCCCGGTTTTTCCACCCATGGCCCCATCCAAGCATCTGAAGGTAACGGCTTATGCAACTGTGGGCAACTACCCTTGTGTCTGGTGCAATTCCTTGCAGGATCAGGGCATCAGTCGGCTCCCCTCCCAGCAACAGGCAATAGGCTTCCGTTACAGGTTAACATCAGTTTATTGCCGCCACCTGTGCAGATATATAGTGTTCCTATTGGATATACACATAGGGTACAATCCTGTGCTGCACTTACACTGGTGGCAGGCGCAATGAGGAGCTCGGTGGTGTGTGCTCATGTGCGCAGCTGCGTGGAGCTGGCTTTTTCATACAGCTTGCTGCACCACCCCAGCACACATTAACTGCACCCGGCGTAGGCGCACTGTATTCCCTCCGCCCTGCCCAGATTGCACCAACAGTTTGTAAGGAACACCCAGCTTCCTAACTCCTCCTCTGGGTCCCAGCTCATGCCTAGGTCCCCCTGGGCCTTGGTCTAGGCAACCTCCCTTCCTCAGCTAGCCCCCTTCTCCAGGTACCTTGGCTTCAGGACCTTCACCAGCACAGAATGTATGGGAAGGTGAGGGAGAGCAGCAGTCTTCACTCCTTGTCTGCCCTAGCTCAACTGGCTCTGGCTAGGCTAGGCCTCCTTATATACCCCTGGTAAGTGGTGGGGTTTCAGTGACCCACAGGCTGCTCTTAAAGGGCCAGCCCATGTGCGTCACAGCCACGAACTAATCTTTAATAAGTCAAATCCTACAAACATCTAACTAAACATGCAAGAAGGTCAGAGGGTAGGGTTTGTCAAATGGGAAATAAGTACAAATATGTTTATTTTTTAACAAATGGAGATGGGGGGATTAGCAAACAAGCAAAAAACCAAACTCTTGCCCCAAATTCTGCAATCTTTACTTGGCAAAATTCTGATTATGACCCTAAGTGCTGAGCGGCACAAGTCCCGTTCATTGGAGCCTGTGCTTTCACAGAGCTTCTAAACTGTTCTGCAAAGCGAGAGATAGCCTGGAGTATGCCAGAATGTACTGTCCTGTCCGGAGCACTTGTTTTCATCACTAGTAAGACCTGACATTTTATCCTTTAAAAGAGAAATAGGAAAAATGTCCATTCCAAGAGTCCATCCCATTAAAACAAGCATCTAAGTTCACTTCTGCTATGCAGACTGCTCTCCTTGCTTCACTTACCAGTCTGATCCACATCCCACCCTAGGCTGGGAGATGTTTTTAGATGCATCTCTATTACAGATGAGTCACTAGTCAAGCCATGCTGAAATCTGGTTTTACTTAGAACTTTATTTATATTGAAATTAAACACAGTGGCCAGACTTGGTTCCTTTTGGATTGATTTCCACACTTGGAGTTTCATTTCCAGTATGGAACAGCTCCTGACTGCAGGGGGCACCTTGCCAGCAAGATGGTGTCCAACTGTCCAAGCTACCTCAGCTAATCCCCATACAATTCATTCATCGACACACGCTGTAATTCCATTGGTTAAGTAAATTAAACCCAACAAAAGAAACAGTTACTGTACACTGTTTAATTGATCTCATAGGTCAAAAAAACTATTGTGCAAGGGAGACATGAGACAATGGGTGCTTTCAGACAGACAAGGAGTGGGCCAGAGCTCTAAATCAGGTGTATGAGTGACCCAGACTGGAACTGCAGATACCTACAGGTTTGCCTGTGTTCAGACAGACAGACTGGTGGGTGAACCGAGCACGCAGGCAGCAAACACGCCTTCCCCCTGCCCTGAGAAAGTCGTGTCTCGGGGACACACAGACAGGTGGGCCAACCCCCTGGCCGGCGTACTTCGCTCACAACCCACCATGGAGCTCACGATTGTAACCATGGCAATGGGACACAGCAGCAGCAGCAGCAGTTAACCCCTTACCATCCACAGCCCTGGGAGCCAGCCCAGTCTTTGCCCAGCTGCAGACCTCATGGGTGGCAGAGTGGGGGTGGACAAACACCAGCACATGGCCAGCTCCGGGGACTTCGTGACACCCTGTGACAGGGTTGTGAAAACAACATACATCTAACATACATGATCTATGTGTGACCGAACGATATAATTGTAACCTTGGAAATCATTATATAAACTACCACGTTTGGTATCACTGAAATCCAATGAAGGGGAAAATTGAATGTGGAGCTGATGTAAAGAAAAGTAAGTTTATAAGTATAAAGTAAAATGTAAACCCCAAGAATCAGTCTAGCAGGTTTGGGGGAGAGGAAAGGGAAGGTAATTGAAAAGGTGATGAGGAGATAATGGGAGATACGTGACAGACCACTAGACGTGCTCTCTCAAGAAAAAGAGCCATGTTGACACCAATGTGACTTATTCATGGGGATGCGCATTTAGGATTGTGGCATTGACTACAGGTTCAAAATCCATTATGAGAAAGTGTGGTGAAGGAATCTTAGAGTGGATGTTGACAACAGCTGGCCTTTAGCCCCACTGGGAGCCACCTCTTTGAAGCGCTTCCCATTCACTCCACCTGTGCGGGGGTTCCTGTTCCACAGCAGTGGCACTCAGTGGCCACGGATCCCCTCCTCCCCATTGCTCTGCTCCTTTAAAAACACCCTATGGTTCAGCTAGAGGGGAATTGACATACTACTACTTTGGTTTACACTTTTAGTCTAAATGCTAGCCAAGTGGAGTAATTACTTCGACTGAATGAAATCTCTGGGGAAGCCACGTTGAAGCCAACGTGACTTATTCATGGGGAAGTGCATTTAGGGTTCTGGTACTGACCACAGGTTCAAAAGCCATTATGAGAAAGTGTGGAGAAAGGATCTTTGAGTGGATATTGACAACCGTTGGCCTTATTTGAGCCAACAATTCACACCAGCTTAAGGAGGAAAAGAGGGTTGTAGGGTTTGAGAGACAATGTCAGAAAACCACAGCAGTTTTCTCTGAGATGAACAAACATCACTACGGTGTTTTGTGAAAGAAGGAGCCAAAGTCCAAGTGCTCTCAACTGGAACACATCTTAAACTTACAAATAACATTGAGTTTTTTTAGAATTCACAATAAGACACTTAAAATGTCTGTATTTTTACTCTCTCTTGCTCATGGCTAACACTAATCCCTTTCCCAATATTTTGCTTCTCTGTTTTCTCCAATGCATACATTGTTTCTCTATTAGCCTTGAAATCATTAGGCACGAGAATAAAGGCAAAAAAACAAGAACAACAAAGAATGCCTCCTATTTACTGATACAGTTTACAGCATTCAGAAGATAACCATTTTGGATCCAACACATCACTTGAAAAAGGCAGTAATGCTACATTTTTGTAAATGTGGGTGCACCAAGACCTCTTATGCAGACTCGATTGAATACACTAACTACCCCTGTACTCTGTAAACAAGTCTTATTTACACAATACAGGGAGAATTAGGACACTCGGTTGTAAGGGAATTACCAGGTACCTACCCAGTGGTATACTTGAATGTGTGAATACACCAGAATTTGTGATAAGCTACCACACACTCCTGTCTCCATTATTTTATTCCTTGCTAGCATTCACAGGTTATATTAGTAAGGAGTAGCTTATCCAGTTTGGTAATAAGTAATAACCGTGCAGTACTTCTACTCTAAATGAACGTACCACACTCTCCAGAGAGTTCACATATTCAGACATACCACAAGGTAGATAACCCATGGTTTCTTCACCACAAGGTATCTTACCCCTCACCATAATGAGCGAACAAGGCCACAGTCTCAAGAAATTATGAATTTGAAAAATATTAGCGTGCTCCTAGAAAGAAAACAAGGAATCTATGGGCTCCTAACAGCAATCTGACTCGCCTTTCAGCCACCTTCAGAAAAACACAGGTAAAGGAGTCACAACAGACTCCCCCTGTTTAATGCAAGAGCAGAACTTAGCAAACATATATTCAGCTACAGACTCAAAGCTGCTGTGGCCCCCACTTTGGCTTGAATTGTCAAAACGATTTGATGGTATGGGAAACCAGACAGTTAGATGGTATGGGAACAGAGGGGTGGAGGCAGTGGCGTAGAAAGGCTGGGGTGGGAGCTAAGGGCAAGGAGGTAGGCTTTCCAGGGTGGGGGGCAGGGCTTTCCCATGAAGCAGCACTGCACCATCTCCCAGTAGGCTTCTCCCCTTCCCCCTTACCAGAAGCAACCCCACCAGAAAGTTTTAAGAGTGGGTGGGGAAAGGGCCAGCATTCCATGCCCATCCACTCTGAAAACATCCTAGCAGCACTCAAGTGGTTTGCAATGGGCCCCCTCAGAGTCCTGGCCCATGCTCAACTGAGCCCCCTCATTCCATGGTAGCTGAACCCCTGGGTGGAGGGAATGCCAGCTGGTCTTCAAAATGGCACACATGAAGATCTGGAAAACTAGGTTTTACTTATACCAAGTATCTTGGAGCTTGCCTACTTCCCAGAATATTAACCTTCCTCCTCCCTAGTAAAGAACAACCCCTCTGATCCACCCTAAAAGTCTGAAAATCAACTTTTTGCAAAATCTGACATGCAAAACCTTGGCCCAGATGGCAGATATGATCTGCCTTATTCTTACTGAGTCTTGAGAAGTCCTATACTTTGACATCTAAAGATAGGCTCACGCTGCAAAGTTTAGATCTGAACTTTCCCAGCATTGTATTAGTACTTTTATTTACAGGCATTTACTTTTATGGCCCTTGTCTCTGCATGTAACTGAGCACTTGGCAAACATTAATGAATTTATCCTCACAGGACCCTGGAGAGGTAGGAAAGTGTGGGGGGTCAGTTCCCAAGGTCACCCAGGAAGTTTGCAGCGGAGCCAAGAATAGAATCCAGACTTGCTTAGCCATATTATATTCTACAAAGAGGCCAGAGTGACAAATAGAAAGACAGGCAAATAGGCACTGATTATTTCCCAATATGTCTCCAAATTTGGGTGTGTCAGAAGTTGATTGGTGCCTCCCACTTTTATATTCACTCCTCGAGCCTGCTAGAGCTATTTATAAGACTATCTCCTGTTAAGTCAATGAACTTGGACTGATTTAAAAATAGCGTGAAGAGGGATCAGACCCATGATCGTGTATCATGTGTTGGTGCATGTGTGACTGTGAGAGCGTGCACATGTGTAACAAATGAGTTTCTTTGAACATTGTTAATTTAAATGGGTTGTGTGGAATTGTGACTCTCATACATCCAGAGCACTTTTTCAAAACAAACAACACAAGGAACAAGTCATTCCCTCTGTTGTGGTTGCTCTTTCAATTCTTCCAGAATTAAATCAATGGGACTTGCTTCTCAAAAGAGGAAAAACTAGTCCTTTGGCACAAGAATCCCCTATATAGATAAAATAACCTCAAATAAGATTAGAAGACTTTTTCTACAAAATGGAAGTGACAGGCAACATATATTTATAATGTTGGGGTTATTTTCCCATGTGGTAGCACTGCTGATGTAAAGATTTATATATGTATTTTTTAGCAATTTATAGCACATGTGAAAACTGAACCATCAGTGGGTATTTTCAGACGTTATGAGATCACAGTCAATCACAGTGAACCACGGTCAACCCCGTGGCAGGGCCAAAGTGCCCTGAACGTCTGTTTCGCGGGTGCCAGATGTTCACCACAGTCAATCCCCAGCAGGGGTCAAAATCAACCACGCTTCCGGAGCTCCGGCCCGGACCATCTCCAAAAGCGTGGTCAATGCGATTCCCAATGGGAAACAATAAAAAGTAATGTCTAAATGGCAACCACCGGCCGGAATCAAGAAAAATTATTCCCAGCCGGGGACAAAGCACGCAGCGTCGCTGCCAGGCAACCAGCAACAACACAGGCAGCGGAGGGAGATTTAAAGGGCACACAGCAGCAGGGGAACGTGGCGGGATGGAGCGAGGCGGAAGGGAGAGGAGAGCGGAGGGCAAGAGAGGAGGCGCAGGCGGAGGAGGTGCAGGCAGCAGAGGAGGTAGTGCTGCACGGGGGTGTGCGCTGCACGGGGGTGTGCGCCCCACGTCTCGGCCTCCCGGCTGATCCGCCTGGCCAGGGCAGCATGGATGCGCTTGGTGTATCGGTACTCCCTGGGTTCTCTGCGTTCACATACAGGGGCACAGGGCCGGGAGGGCGCCAGGGCACGGGGTAATTGAGGGAAGCCCCCTCGGTCTCGCACACTTTGTGCAGCACACAGCAGGCTCCGATCACCAGGGCCGAGGTCTCCACCGTGTAGTCCAGCTGGCCCACAAGGCTTCTCCAGCGCTGCTTGAGGGCCCCGAAGGCCCTCTCAACCACGGTCCTGCTTGCACTCAGGTGGGTATTGTACAGCGCCTCCACAGGGTACCGGGCAACCAGATATGCCTTCATCAGCCACCAGGTGAGGGGATAGGCCGGGTCCCCCAGGATGCAGGGGGGCATCATCACCCCCTCGATCCAGGTCATTTCCATGTCCACGAAGTCCCTGCGGTACATAGAAGGGCATAGAAGGGGGAGATGGTCATGATCCGAGCATTGTGGCTGCGCCCAGAGTTGCCCATGAAGATGTCTATGAACCGCCCCCAGTGGTCCACTACAGCCTGCAGCTGCAGGGAGTGGTATCCGTGTCTGCTGACATATTCTGCGGCCTCCCCAGCAGAGGGGAGAAGGATCTCTATGTGGGTGCCGTCCACGGCGCCCATGCAGTTGGGGAACCCTCCAGCCATGAAGTCGGCCATCACGGCCGCCTGGTCCACCAGCTGGATCGCTCGGTCCAGGATCACTCCCTCCACAGCCTCGTAGACGTCCCGCAGGATCCCGGCGACGGTGCTCACCCCGACACCAAAGTGCTGCGAAACAGACCGACGGGAATCAGGAGTTGCTAGTGCCCAGACCCTGATGGCCACCCGCTGGACCATGGGGATGGGCATTGGGGTGTGCTGCCGCTCCAGCCAGGGCGTTAACAGGTCCGCTAGTCACAGTAGGGTGCGCCTGTTCATCTGAAAGTACGTCCTTCCAGGCAGCCTCATCCCACTGAGCCAGCGCCCAGGACCACCACCCCTGTGCCCGCTCTGTGACCCATACTCACCAGTCAATGGGCATAGTGAGCAGGGCTGTGCGCCCCATGGTCTCCCTCCACCATTGGAGGTGGCCGGCCACCTCATGGAGCAATGCGCCCCTCTCCCGGCCACGGAAGAGGGCCTGCCAGGCCGCCCCAGACATGCGCAGGGCCCTGAGCCGGGCCAGGGAGCGCCGGCATACGTGGTGGGTTCTCCGGGCCCTAGCAGCACTCCGGGCAATGGTAACCCGCAGAGGGGCACCCAGGTGCACCTCAACTGTCTGGATGCACAAGAGATCAGTGTGCGAGTGATACCACTCTGCGCAGAGGGCTAGGTACATCCCGCAGGCGCCCAACCGGACTAGCTCCATGGTGCACGTTGTCCTGGGTGGGGGGGCAGGCATCCCAGTTATAGGCCGGGGCACGTGTAGCCCTGCCTCCGGGTCACGACCCGGGGCCCTGCCGGGGGCCCCCAGGTGCATTATGGGCGGTCCCCTTCCCAGCTGCCCGGGCAGGCTCCTGCAGGGCGGCCGTGCCGGGGAGCTGGGGGTGGTCCATTGAGCGCACCTGTTGTCCCTGCAAGGGGCCTGGTGCACGGTCCAGCTTGCGCCCAGGTGCCTGCGGGCTGCAGTTGCATTCCTGCTGTCATCAACCTCCCACCTCTCAGTGTAGCCAACCTGTTGTTCTCGCCGCCCTGATTAGTGTGTAGGTTATCCTGTCTGTGAGCTCTGTTCCAGCAGCTGTGCTGGGTCCGCACCCCACACCTCACTCGCTTGCCATGCCATGTTGCAGCCGGTGGCCTTATCGGCTGGCCTTGAGGCCCCCCTGCATTCCCTCCCATCCCTCCAGGGATTGTGGGGCCCCTCTGTCCTCGCAATTAGTCTCCTTTGCTTCCTGGACCATGGCTGGCTGCGCTTCCACTGGGCTCCCAGCACCCATGGGGCTCCCCATCGCTGGACCTTCCGCGATACCATGGCCCTGTGTGACCTGTGGCATTCCCCGGCTGTGCAATTGCTCCTGAGCTGCCCAGACAGCCTGTCCGGTGCCTATGCAAGTCTGAGCTCAGGGCTGCGCTACTTTGGCTATGAGGCGAGCGCCCGCGATTGCCGGCTGCATGTGGAGACCCTGGGCCTGATTTCCTTTCCTGATGGGTGCATCCCACAGATGAGGTGCTCGCATGTGGGGTGGTTGGCGGCAGAAACTGCGTCTGCTCTGTCTGTTTGCAGCCTGGCTGCCTACACAGCCTGTCTGAATGAGGGGGGCCCTGCCCTGGCCATGTCGTACTTTGGCTGTGTTCACGGGGCCCGTGGGTACCAGCGATCGTGTGGGGCAGTGTATCACCAGCTGTTGGAGCTCGGTCACCTTCCATGGCCCCCTGCTGCTGACTATGGCTTGTCCGAGCCCACCGAGGTGGAGCTGGCGATGCTGTCCAGTGTGTGGTCCCATTCCGATGTGCAGTTGGGACTTGCCGTGCAGGATCCCTTCGAGGCATATTACCTGGTCGCCCACCACATGTCTGTGCTGGGCTACCATTGGAGCATGATTCAGTGGCAGCACTTTGTTCAACTGGTGGGCCACCTGGCCCCGGGCCCCTTAGTTGCCCCCTGTAGCTGGCTGTGAGGCCCCCTGTGCCTACCGTGCCCTGGTTGGTGGCCCCGCGGAGAGCTCCCGCCTCCTCCCCACTGCCGCGGGCCGCTACCTGCTTCCTCCATGATGTCCCGGCCTTGCAACTATGCTGACTGTTTCCCGGGGTTCCACTGCCCCTGCCTGTGGCTCCGGGCCCCCTCCCGGCCCTGCCCTTGTTCACCTCTGCAACCAGTGCTCCCCTCCATGGCTGCCTTCTCCTGTGGCCGAGTCCTGTTCTTCATGCCTCCACCCAGCTCCCCGGGTTGCTGCTGACCTTCCTCATCCACCATCGCTCCCTCCTGTGCCCATGACCCCCCCCTTGGGTGTCTATGTGACTGCTGGGTTCTGGGGCTTCTGGTCTTCGCCTCCCGGCATCTGCCCGGGCGGGTGTGTGCATCTGTGGACCGCCTGCACTGCTCCAGCTCTCCTGCATCCCCTCTATGGCACCCTTGCCAGTGCTTGGGGTGCCTGTCTGCCTCCTGGGCCATTCCCAGGCTGCTCCCTGTTCTGTGTGGCCTCCCCCTGTGCCTGTGGCCCGGCTTTTCGGGGGCCCCCCATTCCGGGACTTCCTGTGTAGTTGTGGGGATGCCCGTGTAGCCTGTGCTGTTGTGGGGGTTCTGGTTTCCGTTTCCTGTGTCCTGGGCGGCCCCTGGCCAGGTCCCCACCCCCTTCTTCCCTGTCCCCGGCCCCCCCTCCCCCCTGTGCCCATTGTGCCATGTGTGTTGTCTGTCCTGCTGTGTCTCCCCTTCCCTTCCTTTCCTATGCGGGTGTGAGTGCACCCGGGCGTGTGTTTGTGCTGTGTGTTCCACTGTGCCTTCGTTGTCTCTGTGCCTGCTGTGTGTTGCCTCGGCGGCTCTTCTCCCTCTTCCCCCTCTCTTCCCATTTCCCTTGTGTGGGCGTTCCCTGTAGGCGCTTTTGGCTTCCTCTGCCCTCAGTCGGCCATGTCTGCCTCCCGCCCCTCCCCGGTGCCTTCTGGGTGTTTTGACCATGGCCGAGAATCGGCGTCATGTCTGTTGTGCTGCCCCGGGTCGTGGTCTGACGGCCCGATTCCCTGCCGTGGTCCCGGTCCCGTCACATCTGTTCTAGACCTCCTTTGACCACGGGCGGTGGTTGATCGGTTCACCACCGCTGGGAATCCACTCTGGTGACTCGGGACCGTGTAACGTCTGAAATCACCCATATGCTGTGTACAAAAATGAGTACACTTCTTTCAACGGGGGTCCCTAAGGCAGGTCACTTCAACAGGGATCTGACAGCAGTAACAGTAATGGGAGAGTCCCAGAGGTGGTGGTGAAAGGCCTTGGTCACACCAGTAGCAGCTCTGCTGCTACTATATTTAACTTCAGGTGCCAGAATTGGCAAATAGGGACAGCTGAGCAAAGAAAAGTGTCTACGACCAAGTGAGGCCCAGGGAAAAACTGGAGAGGAACCCAGGAGAGAGAGAGAGAGAGAGAGAGAGAGCATGCATGCATTTGATTTAACTTGTGTATTTGATTTAACTTGGGCAGAATGGCACACAAAGTTGAAATGCCTGTCTACGCCCAACTCAGACAGGTTTATCTTGCAAAAAGGACATTAAAAGATAACACTGTTTCATTGGCAACTTTAGAATCAGAAGAGCTTTTGAGGGGAACTTAACTCTTGTTTCTCTTTCCCTGTCCTTATCCCTAAACAAATGCTAACTGCTTTCCCCCACATTCTTTCCTCGTTCTTCATTTAGGCTGCATTCTTTTGGCAGTGCTACCAGACCTCTGCAGAGAGCAGGGCTGGAGAAAGGAATGACTCTCATATGGGGTATGTCTGGGAAACTGTTCATCATACACTCTAAGAAAACAAGATGTATTAATGTGCACTTTCGGCTTTTTCTACAGATCGTTATTTGGGAGTCGCACATTGCTGTTTAATTTTATTTCTGTCTCTAAAGTCCTCTTTATGAATTTCTCACCCTTCTGTCCTTTTCTGTGGGGCTCAGGTTTGGTTGGAAAAAGTCTAATATTCCAGTGGAAAAACAGTCATGATGAAATGAGGTGAAAGATGTATTAAATACTTAATGGATCACCACCTCTTCCACATTGTTCTACTTTATGTTAATGTTATCTTATGTTAATGTTACAGGGTGAAGCAAATCACAGCACATCATCCTGTCATGCTGGAAAATGCAGAATGTATGGACACTTGAGAAACTACATTTGCACCTTCCCGGTGCTACTACAGTCCATTTGTGGAGAAAATTGAACTTTGTTTTTGATTTCATTTTACTGTCACTGCTCACTTGCAGTTGATCACTGTAAGGAAATAAATATAATAGAAGATAATCAGGAGAAGAATGCTTACTTCTTAGGAACACAGAAGTCACATTCTGCCAAAACAGAGGTAAACCAAAATAACTACTTTGATTTAATTAAATCAAAGTAACCTCTGTAATTAAATCAAAGTAACCACTCCTTTTCAGTACAGTAGCTAACTAGTTTGTTTTAATTAAACCGAACTAACTTCCCTGTAGTAGGGGTTCTTCCCAGGGCCACACACGGGCACTGGGGTGTCTCTGGGGAATTAGCAAACCCTTCTGCTATGCCTATTCAGCCCTAGCCTCAGCTGAATCTCCCTCTGTGGAAGGGGGTACCCTCCTATAGGACCCAACTCAGACAAAGTCCAGAGGGTATCAGTCAATAGCCTTTATTGGACACAATGTCCACAATCCCTGGGACTGCCGGCTCAGTCGCCTCCACCTTAAAGGCCCAGGTCAGTCTCTCCACAGTGCAGGAACAACCTAGAACATCAACCCCCAAAGTCCAGCCAGCCAGGCCTCAAAGTCCCAGGCTTTGGCCAAGCCTTCTCCAGGCACAAGGCTCCCTCTTGTGCACAGCCTCTCCCATTACTTGGTTCCTCTCTGGTTCGCCAGCCTTCAGCACCCTGGAGAGCATAGTGTGGCTAGGCTTTGTCAGGGAGATCTAGCCCCTTCGGCTCCCAGACAGAAACTGCTTTCTCACTCAGTTCTGCAGCCTCTTATACAGGCCGTGGGCGTGGTCAGGCTCCCCCTCCTGAGCCTTAAAGGGCCAGCATCCTGCTCATTCTGTGTCAGGGTTTCTTGGCATGGGCTGGCATTCCCATGCCCATGTGCATGCGCACAGCCCACTGGCTGGTGCCCTCAGCCCTTTCTTAAAGAGGCAGCAGCCGCACAAGACTTCTCCCTGCTACATCCCCCACTTCAACAGTGTTCAGATGAACAATGTAAAATGGAGTAGTACTGTGTCAATATCCTCCCTAGCTAAGATGTAACCATCACTGAACTGAGGTCGCCACATTCACACTTGTCAGTGTTCATGTAGACTGCCTCATCCCTGCCTCATGTTCCACTGCAGCCTCTGAGGTCAGCCAGAAGCACTATCTTGAAGGTACAATCTGCCTGCCAAGTTTACACAACAAGGGCATGCAGAGAGGCATTTTCAGTGGCCCCACAATTATGGTACTGTCTTCCCTTGGAGATCTGTCTAAGATTTGGTGTGCGTGTGTGTGTGTGTATGCATTTGATTTAACTTGGGAAATTGATTTAACTTGGCAGAACTGCATACAAAGTGGAAACGCCTGTCTACTTTGTCACAGAGAGATACTGGACTATAGGTCTAACAGATATGTAAAGCTAAAGGTTAAACATGTATATAATGTTAAGAACTGCAAACTCACTTCATGTAATCATTTAATGTGGGAGCCGAGAGGGAAACTCGCTTCATGCAATGGAGAGAGACAAAAGATACGCCAATGTGGATTCGCTACCGAAACCAGACATACCCCATGGAATTGCAAATTAAGCTTCCTGTTTGCCTTTCTGCGGACCTGCTGGTAAACAAGGTTTCTCCAGGGCGGGAAAATCACACAAAGGGATAGCAAAGGTATTTAAGCTAAGATCTTTGCCATCAAGAGACAATTGGAGTTGGAATTCAATTCAACATCTGACTGAGCGGAGTCTTGGAGGCATCAACTCGCCTGCCAGCCAGACTGCTGGAAGAGATGCATTGAGAGAAGGACTTTGATCCTAACCAACTTAAGATTGATGCCCAGTCCTTCCAACATCAGGCTGAGAAGGAACTCAAGTGAATGCACTTTTATAGGGTAAGACTTTAACTAGGGATGCACTCAGTACAGAATAGGAACACATTATTTTGTTTACTTTATTAGCCACTCTGTGTCAAACTATCTTTCCATATGTAATCAATAAACTTTCTTCTTATATATTAAGAAGTGTTTTCTACTGTTATACATTGGGGACATAAGCTGAGAAAGCTTTCTGGAGCTTGGATGGCAAAAGGACTTTCCCCTTTATTTATTTATTTTATTTATTTATTTATTTTTCCAAATTTATACCCCGCCCCCTCCTGCAACGCAGCTCGGGGCGGCTTCCAACAATCCACAATAAAACAATAAAATTCCTTTTAAAATATTAAATATAAAATATACCATATAAAAACAGGGCTAGAAAATAACAAATAAATAAATGGGCGGGGGACTAAAATCATCCCTCCCCACCCTCCCTCCCAAAGGCCTGGGCAAACAGCCAGGTCTTACAGTTCCGCCGAAATGTCAAAAGGCTTGGGGCCAGGCGAGCTTCCTC
>QEPC01013957.1:476483-501642 GCA_003113815.1 Sphenodon punctatus
TGATGATGATGATGATGATGAAAGCTATCAAAAGTTGAAATTGTCTAAACTGGAATATGAGAAATTGCTACTTAGAAAGAAGCCATCCTGTCAAGAAACTTTGTGGGATAACTTATGTGTAGCTGCAAGAACAGGAAACACTAGAACTTTTCCACAGATAATTATTTATTTATTTTGACATTTATTATCCTGCCCCCATCCTGCCTCAGGCAACCTGGGGCAGCTCACATAATTAGAGGTTCTAAGAACTATGTGACAACTATTGATGCCCGTATTAAAACCAATATTGGATTAAATTTTTCCAATCTAAATTTAATACTTCGGGATCAAGTGACATGGATCAATTAAAGGAAGGTTATATTAATGATTATATAAGTTTAAAATCCTATTTTATTAATCATCATCAGTTAAGATCACTTTCCCTTAGAACTGGGAAAGCGCCTGGCCTCAATTTTCTCCCACCAGATCTTTTTAAAGCTTTTTTCAATCTATGGATCCCCATTTTGGGAAACGTTATTAATATGGTTATTCAGGGAGGTATCTTCCCTAATTATTGGAAAGAAAATATTATAGTTTTTAAGAAAGGACCTTAAAACGGATCCTAATTCTTATAGACCAATCAGTTTGCTGAGTCTCCCCACAAAGACTTATGGGAAATACTATCTTGTGTTTTAACATGGATTGAAGAAAATAAATCCTTTCTATAGAGCTACCAGGTGTACATAGGTCTCTGGAGATCTGCGTACAGGTCTGGCACCTTTGGAGACAGGTCTCTGCCCAATGGGTTTACAATCTAAGATGAACAAGGGTGAAAGAACACAGGGAGAGACAGGGTAATTTTAGACATCACGGGCCTTCCTTTTACCACAGCCCGGGATCCGTTTTGGATCCCGGTCCAGAATCAGGCTGTCCTTCCTTTAGACGTGCCAGCCTGATTCCGCTCAAGGATTGGGGAGGGGGTGGGGCTGTGCAGTGCGACGTACAGCCGCACAGCCCCGCCCACCCCCCCATGCTCCCCTGGCCGCCTGCCCTCCAGGAGACGGGCAGGCGCAGCAGCCAATCCGGTCGCTGCGCCCGATCCCGCATCGGGGTCTGGGCCACCGTCCGGAATCGGCAGACGTAACAGATGTTACTTTCTGCCGATCCCGGATCATGGTTGCACTAACCATGATTGCACTAACCATGGTTGCACTAACCATGATTCCGGAGGTGAGGCCGGCCTCACCTCCGGAATCGTGTTTAATCTGATTCCCGCCGGAGGTCCACTGGGGTGAACATCTGGCGGGAATCCTTTAGACATTACGGGCCTCTCCTCCACCACAGGGGATTGACTGTGGTAAGAGGGAGGCCCGTAACGTCTAAAAATACCCACAGACACGCACACACATTCCCATTTTTACAAATGGGAAACTGAGGCTGAGAGGTTGTGACTTACCCAAGGCCACACAGTGAGCTCATTGGCTAGGGTAAGATTCAGATCCTAGCTTCCCAGGACCAAGAATTCGTTATGGTACACAGGGTCTGTCAACATATAAGTTTAGGACTACAAAGGGAACTTGTCAGGGTTGCGTATTGGCATTCATGCTCTTTAATTTATTTATAAATGATTTGAACTCCCATCTGAATGGAGATTGTTTTCATTTTCCCTTAATTTTAAATACTAGAACTCCTTGCTTATTATATGCTGATGATACCTTGATTATTTCTCATACTCAGACTGGTTTACAAGTATCTGTTGAATGTGTTTCAAAATTATTGCAATTTTGTTCACTTGGGGTGCTTTCCCATGATACTTACTGCGCACAATTTGCTTCCAGGAAAGAATCCGCAAGGCAAAGCATGTGCAGGGTTTGTAACGTGGGAGCCCGGCCCCTGTGCATTTTGAGAATTGCTAAGTAGACAAAAATACGCAGGGGGGGCTCCCGCGTTACAAACCCTGTGCATGCTTTGCCATCCGGATTCTTTCCCAGAGGCAAATCGTGCATGGTTACTAAGTATCGTTGGAAAGCACCCTTAGTGATAAATATATCCAAGTCAAAGATTATGGTTTTAGCTAGCAATAAGTTGGATGGTAAATGGTTTTTACAAAGAAATAAGCTTGAGATGGTACCATCGTTTAACTATTTAGGTCTTAGTTTGGCTAATAACAAAAAATAGAATAATCGTATGCCATATACTGTGACAAAAGCTATGCAGACAATTGGTGGTGCATTAACATTTTATAATAAAACAGGTAGAAGGGCATTTTCTGCTGTACGTAAGACTGAGCCCTTACTCCTATTTGGAGCAGAATTGTGGGGCTGCTTAGACCCCTCTTTAAATAGGTCGGTTGAAAAGGTATTTTGAGTCAACTTTTAAGGAGATTACTTTGTTAGAGTCATCTACTCCTGGCAGTTTAATGAGAGCTGAAACCAGTATGTTAAATGCAGCAACTTTTGCTCAGTTAAGGGCTATAAACTATTGGTTTAAAATTAAAACTTATTGTCCTAAAAGGTTTGGTCTCCTAAATTTGTTTAACTACACATGGTTGTTGCATAGGCCTGGATTATCTTTTATTGTGGTGATGTTGTACTACTAGCGGTAGATAACGATGAAGTTTTTCGTAGATACAGAGATGAGATTAAACAGATTGATTTGGGAGTGGTCGCCTCTTCTATTATTTTGCCTTTTCTAAAATATATAAAATGCTCTTTTGTTTAGGAGCCTTATTTAACTGTCATTTCTTATTGTAAACAATGAGGAACAATCATTAGGGTGTGTTTTAATCAGATGTATATTGTGGTTCTTGAAGAGAGATGGAGGAAAATCTCTTTTAAACAAAGATTATGTCCCTGTGGAATTAATGTAATAGAGGATTTGCAGCACTAGATTGTTGCCCCTTATATCTGGCAATCCAAAAGAGGTGGCTTACACCATTCATTTCTGATTTACTGTCCTGGACTAACAAAGGGAAGTGTATTTGGTTGCTTGTCAAAAATTCAACTGTTGCATTTTATTTTGGGGGCACTTTTGCCTTTGTAGCTTAGAAGACAAAAAAGAATATTAAATAATTACAAAATTATTTTAAATTATATTTTTATATTTAATTGATGTTTTCAAAGTTTTTCTGTGTATTGTTTTTATAACTTTTGGTGAAAATCATAAATATCTATCCATCAGGGTGTCTTTTGCATTTTGTTTCTAGTATACACGGTAGATTCCACACGTAGAGATCTTATCTCTGATGGCAGCATTAAGGAAGTACATGTAGTAAAAAATAAATGAACTTTTATAATTAAGGATCTGATCCAAAGCCCATCAGTCAATGGAAAGCAGGGATGCAATATAAAGCAATAATGTGAGAGGCCCAGGAAAGATGTTGCAAGCTCACCAGAGGTGAGGGTGTGCCCTGGCAAGGTACACTCAATGCCTCCTAGAGCCAACTGGAGAAGAGTTAAACTAGTGCCGGGAGCTATCAGCAGCTCCACTCCCACCCACCCACCCCCATTATCCACCCCATCCGCCCACACCGGCACTAGACAGGTGCTGCAGGGGAGGGAGTCAGACCAAGAGCAGGGTCACACTGCCAAAAGGCTGACACAATGAGTTTTTTCACATTGCTGTGAGGGTGCTCACCCCTGGAGCAGGTCCAGGGTGCAACCCTGCATCTGCCCGCTTGCAGCCTCTCCTGGGTCTATTTTAAAATGGACCCAGTGGCTGCTGTAGCCCGCAGTCCACCCACACAGTGCCCCCAACAGACACACACACCATAGAGTTGTGGGCTGATCGCCCAACACTCTGGGCTGCTACCACAACTCCACAGTGTTGCCTGGGGCAGCCCCCAGCAGAAATCAGAGCTTTAGTGGCCATCAATCGAGCAGATGAACAGCAGCCCTGCCTCCAGCTGGTGCCCCATGTTTGGGCTGCCCACTCCACTGGTGGTGTGCCTGGATGTTACAGATCACCGCTGGTGGGGCTGCCCCAGAGCAGGGACAGCCTGCCCCACCTCTGATCTGCTTGCACATCTGGCAGGCCACCCTTAAACAGATGGCCTGCTCACAGGTGAGACAGGGCAAAGGCGTGGGTGCTGTCCATGTGAAAACATCCATTGCTGTGGCTTATTCTGGGTAATTTGCTTGCTATCTCTGTTTTAATCAAGGGTGAAGTCCTCCTGAATTTGGGGCATAGAATTAGCCCAGAATGTAGGTGATGATAAGGTCATAGAGTCAGAGTTGTAGAGTTGGGAGGGTCACCTTGTCCATCCCCCTGCACCAATGCAAAATTCACCATACATACCCAAACTACTCATACAGAAAAATCCATCCAACAAGAAACAAAACCTGCCACAAGCAGAGATTGGGAATGACCAGAGCACACTGATGCCTGAAATAACAGGTAACAATGGCCCTTTTCACACAGACACTCTAACACTAATAAAATGGGTGTTACATTTTATTATACATGTTGCAGGGCACCCAGAGAGCACACCTGCAGCCTTGCAATAGGAAGGAGCGAAACCATTCGAGAATAATCGTGCCCACCCCAGCTCGGCCCCACAAGCGAGTCACCAACATCTCGTGGTCCATGGTATCAAAAGCAGTCAATAGATCTAACAAAATCAACAGGGTCGACCCACACTGGCCCAATTCCCGGTGAAGGTCGTTGACCACAGTCACAAGCACAGTCTCAGTGCCATAGCTCGGATGAAAGCCAGACTGCGGGGATCTAGAAAACTGATGGTGTCCAGATGCTCCTGCAGCTGCTGAGCCACAACCCGTTCAATAACCTTTGATTAAGGTTCAATCATTTGTATCAGTTGGAAGAGGAAAATCATGTAGAGCTCCAAACCCTGGCTCTCCTGTTCTCCATTCAGGGGTCTGGATTGAGACAGCATGGCTCAGTAAACCACTGTCCTACCCTGCTCTGTTGCTGTCAGTTTCCACACAATTCAAATGATCATTACATATAAATTTCTAGCCCTTCTGGCTCCAAAGAAAACCCTATGAGTGCAATCCCGTGGCCAGCGCAAGCTGGCTGCAGGCACAGGACATGATCCAGACCACGTGTGGTCAGGCAGGCATGAGCACAGAAACAGCAGAACCACCTGGGGCAAAGGTGCAGCCCAGGCCGATGCTACCCCCGAACCCACACACACCACAGCCCGGGGAATGCAGCAGGACCTGTGCCTGCTTCATCCACCGGGCCACGGTGTGTGTGGGCTCAGGGGCTGCATCAGCCCCAGCTGTGCCTTTGCCCCGCACGGCTCTCTTGTTCACGTGGCACACGTGCATACCTGTGTGCACGCATTCAGAGCTTGCAGCGCAAGTAGTGATCGCGTAAGTGGCCCCTAGGACTGCACCCTAAGTGTGGGAATTGGTACAGCATTGCCTAAACAGGTCAACAGCCAGGCAGCCTACATCAATGACTCTAAGGGTCGCCTCATATCAATGTTTACCTGAAGGTACCCACTTATCTCGTTTTGTGTGAACAGACCCTCCAAGACTTATGAGCTGACCTGTTCGTTCCAGTGGAGACGTTCACTCTGAAATCTACCGATGAGTGCTTAAACACCAGTGCTGGTAACAAGCATACTGAACAAGGATTTTTGCAAAAGCCTCTGGGACAGGGTATAACTCACTTTGAGCATTGATTTCACAAAAATGTTGATGTTGTCCAGACAGCATTATCTTTTGTGTGCTAACACCGGAACAGCATTTGAGACTGTCCATCCCATAAACTTTCAGTCAACTAAACCCCTCCCCCAGTATTTCCAATCTGACCCTCCTTCCCCAAGGTTAAAGCTAAACCTCTTCCCACTGATTCAGGATTGCTGCCTTCCACCAGAACACTGCACAGTGCACACCTCTTGGTGGCGTGCTAATGATTTGTCCCAGTCTACTAAATGGTATTGTTTCCAAAATTTTTACTCATGAGCTAATTATGCAACATATTCAAAATATTTACTAATGAACCATCAGTAATTGCTGCCCCATCTGCTCTTTAACCTCTGCGGATGGAGAGGAGACATTTTGCAACATTGTGTTCTTGTGTGCAAGAATATAGTCAAGGGTGGCTGGTCTAAAATTATCGCTACCAGCTGTGTTTTGCTTTGTGTGCATTCATATCCTTACACGGACTCACCGCTCTGCCTTTCTTTCTTCTTCTGAGCAGAGAGTAGTAAAATCTACACAAATGAACCCAAGTGCTTCAGAAGGCAAGAGTCTTACATAACTCAGTGGCCACACTGCTAGAAATCGTGGAGAGCTCATAAAACAATTAGCAAGGCCTGATTAGACACTACTGTGGTGTGGCCAACATTAACCTCTGGCCCACCAGGGCTGCCTCCTCCCTTTTGGCCCCGTTCCAACTCCTGGATCTGGCCCCTGGATCCAGTCCCTTCCCTCATGCACTGAAAGACTGAGCTCAGAAGAAGGGAGCAAAGATGAGGGCATGAACTCAAGGAGAGGGGACAGATCCATGCCACAGATCCATGATTTGGACTGTCCCCTTCCAGCCAACATCCTGACCACACCCCTAAAGCCCCCAATTCTGGAGCCTGTATTAATTTTCAAGGTGGCTGGAGGGTAGGAAAAGGCTCCCCCATCCCTTCCACATTGGAACAACCATGATTGAAAATGAACCAAATAACATGGTTTTGTTATAAGCAGAGACCCATGTTCACCGTAGTTTCCCCATTTGGCAGCAATTGTCCTCATTGGCAGTCCCTGGTTATAAGAAAAAACAGCCCAGTGATCAGGGTACTCGCATGGTATTTCCAGAAAGGGACATTCAATTCCTTGCTCTGTCAGAAACTTCCCCTGCTACCCAGAGAGAGTCACTTAGAGGGGTTTCAAACATGACAGTGGTCTGCCCTGCATTGCTGTGCTTTGCCACTCTTTCGCACAAGGGTCACTGTCACATTAGTTTTCCCACACCACATGTTGGCGCGGGATAGAGCCTGGCTGTGGTGGCAGCTATGTTGGCTGAGACTCAAGAAAGACTCCGAGACACAGCTCACGCTAGCCTCCACCATGGCTGGGATCTGACCGCCCAACTAGGAGTAAAGTGTGCTTTCACGTTTGAAAGCCCGCTTTACTGAACCCAGTCTGGAGTCCCCGTCAGTTTTGGGCACCATGGTGGCTGTCAGTGGCTGCCATGGTCACCCATTAGGGAGGGGGCGGGCCGCTTGGTGCAGCGTAGGGGCCTGTCACGTTAGTTCAAGGGCCTGGCAGAATCCTGGCCGCAATGGTGGCCTGTCTCCAGAGGGGGTAAGTCTGTGACAGTGCCCAAGCACTGTCATAGTGGAAAACACCCACTGTCCTACTTTGCTTGTTTCTCATCTGTGAAATGAGGAACACATATTTCCTGCTGCACTGATGTGAAGATAAGTACACTGAAGACTGTGAGGTGCTCAGATCTACAGTAAGGGTGGGGAACCTTTTTACCCCGAGGAGCCATTCTGAAAATGAATACAAGCTTCACAAGCGAGACAGGAGTTGGGGACCGGGATGCTTAAGGGGTGTGCTCAGGATAGGGGATGAAAGGGAAGGATCCAGTTCATGGATCTGTGCCATTGGACCCATCGTTGATCCTTAAGTGCATGCCCTCAACTCTGACCTCTTCCCTTGAGCTCATTCTTTCAGTGCTTGAGATTAGGGGCTGAATCCATGGACTAGATCTAGGAACTGGAAGGGGGCCAAATAAAAATGAGCTGTGGGCTGCATTTCGCCCCAGAGCTTGAGGTTCCCCACTTCTGTCAGGAATGGGGATCCTATGACTACCTTACACAGGGTGAAAACAGATGTGCAAGTGGTGCGTTGGCTCTCCGGTCCGGGGCAGGAAGCAGAATCAACCAAACATGCCTGCAGCCGGAGAGCCATTCCATCGCCTACACACCCGGGCGAGCAGGCGACCCCGCCATGCTCCCAGCACCCCCAGCCATGACGGGTGGCCATGGCAGCCCTTGCCCGATGGCAGGGCCAAGCAGACACGGCCCTCTTTAGCCCACGCTGGCAGCCCTTGACCCGGAATGAGTGCCCAGATTCATTCAGGGGACTTGTTTCAGGCCAGCTGCCTACCCGCCCCGGGGCAGCAGCGGGCCAGCAGGAAAACAGACGGACGGCGAGTCCAAGGCCACAGCGGGTCAAAGCAGGGCCATCGTCATATCTGTTTTCTCCCATAGACCCCATCGGGCACTGGACTAGAAGGAGAGTTTGGCAACCTGGGCTCTAATTCTAGCTTGTCACTAACCTACTGCCAAATCACTGCACCTCTGTACTCCTGTTGACCTTTTGTCTGTTCAGCTCCAGCCTATCAGACTCCAAGCTCTTTAGGACAGGGATTGATTGTAGTAAGGGGCCTAATCTCAGTTGGGATCAAATAATTAATCAATACAGTAACAGCATACACAGAAGGGGGGGGGGGCGAAGGGTGTTTAATTAGTGCTGCTAATATTTCTTGTCAAAGTGCTGATATAGTTTTCAGGATCCAGAGGGAAACTTTTAAACACAGAACATTATATTTTGGCCATGTTTGCACAAGAGTGGAAGGACTGTCCCTTTAAGTTTTGTCCTCCTAATATCAAGGTGATCTGCAAGAATTTACCACTGTTCTTTATGCTACAAGTTTCTTTGAAAACCTATTTAGCTCCAGATTAAACCCTTGGATTTCAAGAAAGTTCCAGTGTCTGTCATAATTTTGAGGTTGAGGCCCATTCCTCCAGTCACCCATTTTACCAACCACCTCTCATCTGAAGACCAAAGCCTCCCAAGATCTTTTTCACCTTGTTTGGCATGTTACCACCAGAGGGGGCTGCAAGCTACTCTTGCTAACACCAACAACTCTGTACAGCGTCCGAGGCAGTGTGTCCGTTGGGCTACTCATAATTTAATTTCATGTCATGTTGAGAAAAAGATGACGGAAAAAACATGCTGGGCTGTTCTTTATGGATCTCTTTTTAAAATAATGTTTTCCTGGTTTTGAAGTTATGACTCAAGTGAAATGTCTTTATTTGCAGTGGGAGCAAGGCTGTTCCGCTGTGATGTGAATTGAGTCTGCTTCTACTCTGTTTACATAGAGAGACTTGGAACAGCACCATTAGTCTAGTGAAGCGGTGGGTGGTGGATTTTAGCAGCATTCAATCAGAAAGCGGGGGGGGGGGGGACAGGACTTAATAATCCAAAGAGAAACCTGAATTTAAAAGATGCTGTGGAAGGGAGCTGTGAATGGAAAAGGTAGGTATAGAGAATGCAGTGATTCATGCATCACTGAGGTTTCTGGGCTGAATTTTCCAAGCAGACAGCATGGACAGGCCCAGAGAAGTGGCAATTACCAAGGATTGGACAGGACGGCTATATGACAGCATGGAGCCTGGGGAATAAGTCATCATCACTCACCTACGGGAGGCTGGTTCAAGTCTCTCCCAAGATTAAAAATAAAACTTGGCATGTGCGAGGCAGCATGGCTTACACGATGTAATGTGACAGAATGGCAACCTTTGGAAAAAAAAGCAGCATGCTCTTTTCAAACTGCATGCCGCTTCCCGGTTCAGATAGCAGATACCCAATCCCACTGCACGGGGCTGAAGAGCAGCAGTAGGAAAACGGCAGCTGCACTCGCAGTGCTGAGAGGAAGAAATGGTGAGCAGACGGGCTATTACAGTTATTTCCGAATAGTTTGGCAGGCCTCTAATCAGAGCTTCTGTTCCCCTTTCCCCTTTTGCTCCAGGCTTTACTGCTGTGTCATTGCATCTGAAGGGCAGCACAGACAATGGCCCAGCTTCCAAGCTTTATTTTAGAAAGTGCCCATCCAACAAGCATTAAGGTCCTGGCTGTGAGTAACACGCACAAGAGGGAAAATAACACAAGGAGGCCAATTTTCTTTGTTTTGAAGTGCCTTCCAAACTAAGGAGCGTCCTTGGAGCAGAAATGAAGCGGGGAGAGAGAAAGATCTTCCAGGGCTCTGATTACACCAAATTATTCCTTTCATGATGGGGATGAAAGAGCCAGAATTCCTTCCTAATGGAACTGGACACGGCCAAAAAAAAAGAAGAAGAAGAAGAAGAAAGAAACAAAGATTTGACTGAACAGATGTGGGTCTGAAAAAATAGTTTAAAATGTGAACATTGAGAACACTCAGCACTTAAGATACCCCCTCCCCCCTCCCCAAGATTTCAAAACATAAATTGGTGGAGCCTAACAGCACTGATTATACTGGGTCCCTGTCCTTATCTCCACTGTATAGATTAGGAAACAAAAGCTCAGAGATGTGGGGCTGCATGTGCTGAATGCGCTCAGTTGGAAAAGTCACAAGTGAATTCTTAAAAGAGCCCAGCTCCCATTACCACACAGAAATAAGGGCCACATTTTCAAAAGTGCTGTAGTCTTCTGAAAATTTGTCTCACCAACTGGGAGGCTGAACCTCGATTAATATCTGCCGTTAACTGACTTACCCTGAGGCACAGAGTGAATCAATGAGGGCTTTTAGACGGACAGAGAAGCAGCTGCCCCCAGAGCTGCTCCAGGCGTGCACTCCCATGTCCGCCTGCTTGCAGCACCACCTGGGTCGGCTTCAGACTGACCCAGCAGGTTCCCCAGTCTGCAGTCAGCTCACAGTCTGCCTGCATAGTACCCGCCCACCCCTCTGTATCATAGAGTTGTGGGCAATCGCCCGGCATCTAGGCTGGCACCTGCAACTTTATAGCATTGCCCAGGGCAATGGCTGGTCAAACGTGGAGCTGCAACGTACATTCGTCAAGCAGACAGACAGCTGCTCTGCTGGTTTGACCAGCTTACTCTAACACTAGAACAGAGTTGCAGAACCTTTTCCCTCCTACAGACCACTTTGGAAATTAGTATAAACTCCACGGACTGAACTGAAGTTGGGGGCAAGGGTGCTTAAGGGTTGTGCTCAGGATGGGGGATGGAAGAGGAGAGTACAGATGATGGATCTATCCTTGAGTGCATGCCCTCATCTCTGCTCCCTTCCCAAGCTCACGCTTTCAGTGATTGAGGGTAGGGACTGGATCCATGAGCCAGATCCAGGAACTGGAAAGGGGTCAAATAAAAAACAGCCGTGGGCCAGATTTGGCCTCCACCTCTGGTCTGTGTGCTGGATTCTGGAAGCTGCTGAACTTCTTCAACTCCCATTGACTTCAGTAAGAATGAAGGGAGATCAATACCTAGCAGGATCAAGCCTTCTCTGTGTGCAGCAGACCATATTCTCATCTACTATAACGCCACTGTCTAATGTGGCGTCAACTCGATGTCAGTGGAGTTATGCCAGTCTATACCAGATCTGAATCTGGCCCCTTAATTTTTGAGCTTCAAAAAATTCAAAGAAACACTGACTCTTTCTGTCTCAACACATCCCCAGTGCGAGTCCATTCTTAGCGTTTTTAAGAAGGTGGCTCCCTTTTTAAAAACCAATGGCGGGATCAAAGTTCAAAACCATTTTAGGAAACCCTACACACTTCTAGATTTCAGACATCACCACAGTGGCCACTGACATACAAACCCAGGGGACCACATCATTAATTCAACCTTGTATTGACACCCACTGAAGCTGTTAATTATTCCTTACTGGCTTGCTAATTGTTTTTTTCCCCTGGACATCCAGCTTGATGAGCTCTCCTTCAAAACCACAATTCACCAAGAGCAGCAGAAATCAACACACTGGCTGCTTTCCCACGAGTAGCCTTTTAAAGCAAACTCCCTTCCCACAGGCAGTCTTTGGCGTCGCGGGAGCATGTGCTATTCAAATGTAGCGCTGCTCCCGTCTTGTGGGCAAGGAGGAAGTGTGTCTCTCCTGCCGGCAAGCTCGCGCATCGGACAGGAGAGTAAAATCCTACCCTGTCCGATGCACAAGACGCACTTCCTCCTTTCCCATGCGATGGGAGCTGCGCTATATTTGAATAGCACATGTTCCCGCGGTGCCAAAGGCTGAGAAGGGTCAGTGTGCCGTGCACACTTGGAATCTGATGCCGGGATGCAGGCCCTTCAGCTCTGGGTGTGAAGGAGTTATGCAGCAAACTACTGCAGATAAATTAGGTTCCTGTTTAATTACAAAATGCATTCACTCCCTTCCCTCTCTAATTCACATTTCTAATGTGAGCACTTGATCATCACATAATCAGATTAAGGGAGGAAGCAGCATCTTATTTACTGAGTAACCATCAGAAAGTTCTTACTTGCAGTCGTGTTTCTCAATTTCAAAGTGAGGTTTGAAGTTGAGGATAATCTTCTGACTTGGTTCTGGGGCATAAATGACCCACTCGCAGTTCTGGTGGGAAGGGTAATCCTGTGGGTATCCAGGTGAGGTGATGTAGCCAGCGTCTTTGGAATTCAAACGGCCCCCACATGATTGCACTGGAAAAACAAGCAGGGGAAAACAAACAACTGTCTGAAATTGGTTATGAACTTCAAATGCATTACAATTTATTCCTCTGGGCTTCTACCAGAGGTTGTCTGATAAAGAATGTTTTACAGACCTCATACAGCAGTGTGGTCTCCCAAGTACAAAGCTAATCTTGGGATACTTTCAGGGAAGGTGATTATTATATACAGCAATCTCCCCCCCACACATATGCTCACATACCACGTCTCACACAGACCAGAAAAGAGCCATAAATGCTCACGCCCACACAATTGCAGATTTTTTAAAAGGAGGCGTACAGACATCAGATCACTTGGAACTGGAGCTGCCTTTATTTCATCCTTTCTATTAGCTCCTTTACAAGCTGTTCTATGGCACTCTTCCATACTCTCCCTAAAAGAACGTCGCAGACACTACTGTATTCAAACCTGCAATACCCTTGAAAGGGAGGGAAGAATTATCATCTCCATTTTACAGATAAGGAAACTGAGGCACAGTGGGTTTAAACAGCTTGCCTTAGCCCATGGCACAACCAGGAACAACTCCCAGATCTCCTGACTGCCTATCCCATGCTTTCAGCCACAAGAACACAATTCCCCTCCATTCTCTGTTCCTCTCCTCAGCTACATCCCTCTCTCAGTCTGAAACGTTTCAAGCCAACCCAAGCAGTTGGAATTAAAGACTGCGATGATCAACAATGGTGGTTTTGTGGTGCTGGCCCACAAATGGCCTGGTAACAATTACATGTTGAGCAAAGGAAGCACTTTCAGCTTTGGGTTATAACAGGCCCTGGAGGGTGATTTCATCTTCAAAAAAACATTTCATCTTATGAATGCTGCAAATCTGATTTATTATTTCATTACTGGCTGAGAGGAAAATCTGCATCATGCAGTCAATTGATAACATACTAAGAATCCCAGCTACGTCCTTTTTGCCAACACATGGCTGTCTATACAGTTCTTTATTTCCCCCAAGGCACAGCAGAATGCCCACTACTGCATCCTGCCCACTACCTCTTCTCCATAGCAGTCTAATGGTGGAGAGGGGGCTACCTGTAGGATTGCACTAAGCTAACAGCATCAGGTAGTTGCAGACCTTTGGAAGTGGGGGGAAGGAATGGAGATACAGCCCAGTGGAGATACAGCCTCACCAAATGCGGACATTAAAGAGTTAAGTGCAGTACTGCTCTCTTTGTAACATGATCCCTGGCTCAGACAGGCTTCTTCTTTGCCACACCCAGGATAGAGTAACAACAGTAGACAATAAAGCAAATAGTGTGTGTACACAATAGACAATAAAGCAAACTCTGTGTGTGTGTGTGTACACATTCACAATAGACAAAAAAGCAAACAGTGTGTGTGTGTAAACACAACAATAGACAGGGTGTGTGTGTACACACAACAGCAGACAATGGGTATTTTCAGACGTTACGAGATCACAGTCAAGCACGCTCAATTCCAGGCGGTGGCTGTGATTTCGGAACGTCTGTTGGGGGAAACGGATGTTTCCCCCCAGATGTTACCACGGCGTGGAATTACATTCACCACGCGAGCGGCCGAAGCAGAGGGACTGGCGGCCGCCACGTGTTGAATGTAATTCCACACCGGGGTGAACCCCGGCGTCTCGTCTGGTCAGGCGCCATGGCCCGGGATCACCGGCGGGATCCCAGGCCGTGGCAAATCCGGCCCGACGCGGCGGCCTCATTGGCCCCGCCGCCCGCCCGTCTCCCCAGAGGGCGGGCGGCGGGGTGCGTGGAGGGGGCGGGGCCGTGCGGACACACGTTTCGCCGCGCGGCCCCTCCCCCTCCCAGATTCCCCGCTGGGATCCCCCCGGCACGTCTGATACGGCGTGACAGGGTGATCCCGGCGGGGAATGAATTGGGTGATTTCGGTACGGGGCCAATGGGCCCCGTAACATCTGAAATCACCCAATAAAGCAAACACTTGCAGAGGCATATGTGTGTGTGTTTGTGTGTATACACACAACAGCAGACATTAAAGCAAACATCTGTGGATGCATGTGTGTGTGTGTGTGCGTATGCAAAAGTAGACAATAAACCAAACATTGGGTATAAACAGACAGACGGGTCGGGGAGGCTGCGTGCCCCCCGAGCTGCTCCAGGGGTGCACCTCCATGTCCACCGCTGCAGCCCTGCCTGAGTCTGTTTTAGATGGACCTGGTGGTTTCCCCAGCCTGCAATCCACCCGCACGGCGCACACACTCACCGCACAAGGAAGTTGTGGGCGAATCGCCCAGCACTCTAGGCTGGTGCCCACAACTCTATGGCATTGCCCGGGGCAACAGCCGGCCAAAAGCAGAGCTACAGCGTGGGTCCGCTGAGCAGAGGGACAGCAGCTCTGCTTCGGGTCAGTGCACTGGATTTGGTCAGCCCACTCTGTAGGCAATGCTGCAGGATGTTTATGGCCATCCCAGAGTGGGTACAACCTTTGCTTCCACACCTTGTGCTTTTAAACGGACTGGCCAGCCCAGGAGTGAGGAGAGCTAGCATGGGCAGAACCAGAACTGTGGTTCATCTAAAAGCACCCATTGTGTAAACATGTGTGTGTATATATACTGTATATATGTATTGTCTACAACAGTAGACAATAAAAGAAACATTGTGAAGACGTGTATGTGTGTGTACACACAACAGCAGACAATCAAGCAAACACTTGTGGAGGCATGTGTGTTTGTGTACACACAACAGTAGACAGTGTGTGTGTACATAACAATATACAATAAAACAAACCTTAGTGGAGGTATGTGTGCACATGCCTGTGTGTGTTTGCATGTCATCACACTCTGCTATAGCAAGAGTTGATCCTGCAAATGCACTGAGCACCCACAATTGCTGCTAAACTCATATATAGGATAATTGACCACAATTGAAAATTGGGCTGTTTACAAGTAGAAGCTGAAATTCCCTGTCTTGGGAAGGTTTCAATTGAAGAGCCACGGCAGGCCAGGAGGAAGGCAGGAAAAAATAAGACAAAGGGGTGAAAAAACGGAAATGCCTCTGGGACTTTGCTCTTCTAACATCAGTCATGCTTCAGTATCACCATCTGCATGAAACAGCACGGCCTTGTGAATTATATATTGCATCTCAGCAGCCACCAACACAGGAGAGGGTCTTCTTCACTACAGGTGCGGTTCAACTATCTCCCTAGCCTGACAATATTATTACCTCTGTGGTTTCTATCCTAGACAGATGATGAGCAACTTGTCAGGGTTTTAATGCAGGGGGCAAAGCAAGGGCAGACACAGAGCAATACATGGGGAGACATGGACAGCAAGCCACTTCCACTAGCTGGAACTCTGATGGGTTAATCTGCATTAAATCACACAACAAAAATCAGACCTGCACACCCTTGTACCTGGTGACAAAGCACAGGAGGGAGCCAGCTCTCTAGCACCGATGAACAATGACACCATTTCTGACACGAAGGGAGAGATAACGGAGATAATTAGCTCGTCACAAATGTTGAAAGTTACCCCCTTCCCCTTTTTTTTTTTTAAAGTTGCAAGACCTGGATGTTCTGCCAGGTGTTTCGTGGGGGAGAGGGGTGATGGGTAGGGAGTGGGGTAGGGGGGCTGGGGGGCTTGTTTTCTCTGTTTCCTCCTTTTTATGATGTGTTTTAATTGTTTTTTTATTGTTGTAAGCCGCCCCAAGCTGGCTGTGGCAGGAGGGGCAGGGTAATATGTTTTTTAAATAAATAAAATAAATTTAAGTAATCCAGATTGCATTCCCCTGCATGCTTGAGTACCACAAAAAGGGGAAACCGCACTCAGGCCACTTTTAGACGAGCGTGCGGTGTGCTTGCACTTGTTTTAAAAAATCCCACGAGATGGAATTAGACGAGACACTGCCGCAAGTCACGCGTACGGGAGGGGGACGTGCATTCTTTTCCGGCTGCAATTTGACCACCTCGATCTCCGACCCGGTCAAATCGCGGCCGGAAAAGAATGCGCGTCGCCCTCCCGTGTGCGTGACTCACGGCAGTGTCTCGTCTAATTCCGTCTCGTGGGATTTTTGAAAACAAGCGCGAGCGCACCGCACCCTTGTCTAAAAGCGGCCTCAGAAGGGCTTATTTTGAGCTTCTTGGTTTTTTGTGTCTATCCATTTCATTGGGGGTGGGAGGGGATGAAGGATTTATTTTAGTCATTTTTTAGTTCTGTGCAGATGTCCAAAACTCATGGGGACAGGGATTCAGGGGTTTAGCCTTTTTCTTTAGCCTGGTTGTGTGTGTCCCTTAATAACTGTTTAACTTTGTAACAGGGCCACTATACATCCATGCAGGATCAGGCCCAGAGCAGGGCTGGATATGTCATTGTTGTGATGTTTACCCACTGGATCAGTCATGGAACCAAGCCTGGAAAGAATTAACTGAGCCAATTAGTGTGGCTTGGGTGCTCCCAGTTGGGCGTGGCAGGAAACTGCAAACCAGCCGAGGAGCACCAGCTATAAAGGCTGAGGTGGTGCTCAGACTGCCTCAAGGCACTACTCAGGGTTGCCCAGTGAGAACCGGCTGGCTGGGAGTAGGCCAGGCAGTCTAAAGAAGGCTAGAAGCCTGAAATTGACTGGAGCTGAGGGAGCACCTTGCCAAAATTGATGGGAAACTCAGTGAGGGGCCTGCCGCATGCTACTGGGCCAGGAGCCCTAGCAGGGGTGCACTGTAAATAAAGGAGATTTGACCAAGAAATCCTGGCTGTGTGAGTGAACTGGGGAATAATCCAGCAGAGAAATACAGCTGGAGCAGGCCACTATCATAATCCTGCAAGCCAATTCCAACCAAATTTGGCAGAGGAGCAAAAGGTTGAAAGGTATATAGGAATCCAAAATTTCATAGCAAAAGGTACACCTGAGGAGAAACTTGTAGTAAAAAACCCAAAAAAATCCCATTCAGTATTGTTCTCCCCTTAGAAAACCACATTTCATTAATTCACCTATTTGCTACATGGAGCTATCAGTATCTCATTGTTATGTATAAACAATGATTTACGTGTTAGTTCAATCTTTGTGTTCTTGTTATTGGACTTGTGGTTTAGTTTAAGTTTTATGTACTGGTGCTGGATACAAACCAGAGAGCAGGAATGCTACTTATTTAAACAAACTGTACTGGAAAGGCGGTGAAATCAACACGTACTCAGTAACCATTTTTGGTGGGGGGCCTGATGGTTATCCGATAAACACAAATTTATTTCTTTGTTCTAACTGGGGCTATTTTAATAGTGTTTTATTAATAAGTCCTCGGGTGCATTTGCACAAGTGTCTTCTCCCACTGGAAACAGCAGCTTCATCTCATGGTTTTCACATGTTGTTTCCCCTGATTTCAGTTTTGCCTGGGGTATTTCCCCTGCTGCTGCTGCTAGCAATCCCATGATGCTGGGTATCTGTCTCATGCCTCAATGAAGCTGGTGACTGCTAGTAGAAACGTCCGTTCCCCTGTTCCATTCGAGAATTACACAAGAGGGAAATGGCTCAATTGTTAAACCTTGATATACGCCCTGGCACTTGCTAGTTCTTTACTGAAACATCCTGTGACCTAATCTACTCACCTGATTTAAAACAAAAACTGGGGGAAATGGATTTTGGTGCTCTTTTTTATCTTGTGAGAATGCACCCCTAATTTCCTATATCTCATTGGAAGTGTGCCTGAAAAGTTTTCAGCTTTTCTTATGAGAAGACAGGGGTCCAAGTTCCTCAGCTGGTGTAAACTGGCTGAAGCAAGCAGAACCATGCCAACTGAATCAACTGAGGATCTGCCCATAAAGGTGTACCAACGTGGAGCACCAGCTGGCCTGCAAGCTGTGGAGGGTGTAATTTTCCAATCTGTATGCTCCTCTGCTAGAACTTGGCAGCAAAATTATAGCCCAGCTATCCGCTCCCCTTGCACCAGAGTCATTACAATGAGAACTATTCAACCAAAAGCCTGCGCTGGGATGGCTCTTGGTGGGGTGGGGCCCCGGGGGCGGGGGCACTTCAAGCTTTACACACGGCCTTCTCCCTGCAAACTCTCTGGAAAACAAATCATCCTCCAGTCAAAGAAAAGGACCATGCCGTGTATATGTCTGCCATAGTGAACAATAGCCACAGGAAGGCTCATCCCATGAGGCTCTCTGTCCCCCTCAACAAGGGAGTAATCACTTCCTCGGTCACAAAAGAAGTCTATTTTTGTCTTTTTTAAAAACAAAAAATAGTAACCTGTTTTTGTTTTAAATCCAGCCCCTTAAACACTTTCTCTTTATACGTCCAAACAAATCTCTGCGACTTTCCTAGAGATTTTTCACACACACACAAAAGTTTTAAAAGCCAAAAACTTGTAAAGACATCTGGTTTTGTTCCACAGGGAGAGCTTGCTGAACACAGAAACATTTTCAAACCGACATACTTGCTCAAATCTCTTCTCCTCTCTTGGAAACACATGCATCCCCCCTCCCCCAACGTGTCCAATATGGATTTTACACAGGCACGTCCATATCAGCTGCACATCTGTGTGTCAACAGACATGTATAAATGTATATGTAGTTCACACTTCATCCTTGTACACACTTTCGCACCCTCATATAAAAACAATCGCACGTCATTTGCACACGTGTACATCCCTCTAACAAAAATACTCGAGCCGCAGACTATTTTGCTTGGAACGAGTGAAATGTTAAGCAAAGAAAACACACTCAATCCTTCTACACCTCATCATCCTCTCACCCTCTCTTCCATTTTCCCACATATGTGCTTGCTCACTAGCCCAGCACCCTCCACTATGAGAGGAAGAATGATTAGGTGGCTATGGTGCTGACTGAAGACTTTGGCGATCCAGGTTCAAGTCTCTGCTTCCACACAAACATTTTTGGAGGGTTGGGGGGGCTTTGGTTTCTATGGGCTTCTTTAAAATCTGCACACCACCATTTCCAGAGCTTGTAGATGTGTTTAAAGACAATGAAGCACTCAGATATTATAGTTTTGCTGTTTAAGTACTTAGAGACAGAAAAAGATAACCATTTAGGGCCAAATTACAGTACATTGATGTAAATGTTTTATTTGTCAAGGCTTTGGCCAGTATAAACAATAAACAAACCAACAAACACACAGTGCATTGATTAAGAGTCAGTGTAGCCTAGTGGTTAAGACCAGGGTTCAAATCCTGTGTTAGTCATGAACTCACTGGGTGACCTGGGGAAAGTTACTGTTTCACAGCCTCAGTTTCTCATTTGTTAATGGGAATAATAATGACTTATCTCCCAGGAATTGAAAGCACTAGACAATAGGGGTTTGCACCAGGGCCCTATGACATTTTTCATTATCGTTTTCATTATTAAAATGTGTCATTTTTGTTAATAACAAAATGTCATTTTTTGTTATTGTTGTTATCGGTACCAATTTCAAACAAAGATTTTATTTTTGGTATCAATTTTGTGTGCCAATGAAGAATTGTTGTCAGAAGCTGAACTCCTTCCCCTTCTCATTGTGATACAGAAAGAACTGCACACAATAATATGTACTGTACACCACACTGGCACCCAACGTCCCCAAGTATGTAAACTCCCCATCCCGATCACCCTGCCCTGACCCATTAAGAATGTAGAAATTAAAGGAAACCACCATTTTAGCTAACCTAATCCCGGAGGAGTTAATGTGAGAGTCCTTGGACTTCCTAGATTTAAGTAAACCATATGGATCATCCGGGGTCAGGACAGTATAGGGCATGAGGGCAGAATCACTATAGCCCAGCCTCGCATTGAAGTCACCTGTAAGAATAAACAATCCTTCAGGGTATTTAAAGTAAAGGTCCTCCAAAAGCGCCTCCAAATCTTTCCACAATGTTCCTCTGTATGAGCCCGCATTGCAAGGGGGAATATAAGAGGTAAGGACAATTAGGGTGCAAGATCCAATGGTGGCAACAAAGCCCAGTGCAACCTGGGAAGTGCTAATAGGAATGAGGCTTGTAAGCGCCAAGTCCTGGGCAACAAGACATCCCAACCCCCCACAAGCACGACCCTTATCATGAATTTTAACAGCCGGGAGACTATAGGTCTTATAGCCCTCCAACTCCAAGGGACAATATGAAAATATAAAATTCTGAACAAATGTAAGGAAATCAGGCTTACTCTTATGCCTGGCCCAACCTGCAATATTCCAAGAACATAGCCGGAGAAATTCAGCTTGAAGGGGGGCAGATAGTCATGGATTTCCAGCCTCAGTGGGCTCAGACATATTGCCCACAGTGTCAGAATCCAGTGCTCAAAAAAGCTGAAGACACTGAAAGCTCCGAAGGTTGAACCAAATGGCCCTCCGGCAACTCAGAGGGCAAAGGCAAATAAGAAGCGACCACTGTGGATTCTCTGGCTATAGTGACCCCTCTTCCCATTAGGTCCAAACAACTTGCAGGGCATGGGCGGGAGCTACCATCATGCCAAGCAAGAGAGAAGGAGGACCTGAGCTTGTCTCCCCGCCTACCTTACCGCATGTAGTTGACTTTGCCGTAGGGTCGGGCTTAGTTGGGGACCACCTGCCGTTGACTCTTGTGTTGTCTTTTTCTTGCCCTACCTCAGGTCTTAGTACTATTCTAGTCCCCGAGGTGAATCATTTAGAAGTCCTCACGGCTCCACGATGGGATAACTCACTGGCCTCTACATTGGGTGCCTATATTGCACAGTTCCCATGCGATCAATTGCGAGGGACAATTCTCTGTGCAACAGAGCCTGATGCGATATTGAACTCATTTGACCAGCTCAGCTCTAAACTGTTGCAATTTACTCAGTCATTGTCAACAGATATAAAGTCTTCTCGTTCTGGGAGTGGAAATTCCTGGTTCGACAAAGAGTGTTATCATGCTCAAGCCAGGTTGAAATCCATTTATCAGATGTACAAGAAGGGGGCCTCTCGTTCACTCCCCCCAGATTTCTTTGTATGTAAAGCCACTTATAAACACCTGATCAGGGAGAAGAATTATGTGGAGGAACAGTGGTCCAGCCTTCTTTTGGCTGCTGACCACAAAGACTCCAGACAGTTTTGGCGAATTGTTAATAATGCATCTAGCGGGTCCCTAAAGTCCGTGGTTAGTACCATCTCCTCTTCCACATGGGTCGAGCACTTTCGCCAGCTGTATGCGGTACAGAGGAAGGAAGGCACCAGGGTTCAGTGAGGAGCGATTTGGTAGAGTTCCACCCATGGACCCCTATTACAGAGTCAAAGGTGGAGACCTTAGTGGATTCTTTTAGGAACAATGAGGCTTCAGGGCCTGATCATGTTCGCATTGAGTTCATCAAGACTCACAAGAATTGGTGGCTCCCACTGCTTGCATCCTTGTTCACAGCTGTAAACAACTCTGGTAGGGTTCCAGTCTTGTGGGCCAGGGTGGTGGTTGTCCCTATACATAAGAAAGGTTCTACCAGAGCCAGCTAATTACCGCCCGATTAGCCTCCTATGTGTACTGGGTGAAATATATGCTAAACTTCTGCTTATGAGACTTTTGCTCTGGATGAGGCAGGAGAAGATTATCCATGCAGAGCACGCAGGTTTTCAAAGGGGCCGCTCCACTGTGGAGCAATGTTACATCTTGCACCACCTAGTCAGCAAGTATAAAGCTCAGAGCCACTCCTTTATGTGGCTTTTCTAGATTTAAAGGCCGCCTTTGATTCACTGGATAGGACCTTACTTTGGGAGAAACTCCAGAAGTCTTCGATAGATGGAAGACTCCTCGGGCTTATCCAATCTCTGCATGCAAACTCTTCCCTTGTGGTCAGGATGGATCCCGTGGGCCATGTCACCGACCCCATAGACATCCACCTTGCGTTCGGCAGGGATGTGTTTTGGCCCCGGCTCTTTTCAATTACTATATAAACGATGTCATTCCTACCATGGCAGATCCCAATTGTTTTCCACCCAGGTTGTCTTCTAGACCAGTTGGATGTCTTTGTTATGCCGACGACGTTGCTCTGCAGTCTCACACCCGTATCGGTCTTCAGAGACAGATGGGGGCCTTTGCGGCCTTTCGTAAGGCTAATAAGCTGTCCATCAATTATGCCAAGTCCAAGGTGTTGGTATTTACCAACAGGAGGAAGCAATACCATTGGGGAACAGAGGGGCATTCTATCCAGCAGGTGCCATCGTTCCGCTATTTGGGGCTCCTCTTTCATAAATCTGGCGCTTGGAGGGAGCATGTTTCTAGGGCAATTTTGGCAGTGAAAGGACCCTCACATGCCCTGCTTGGTTTTTTTACTCGGCAGGGCAGAGATGCTATCCCCTCGGCGTTACAGGCTTTTAACGCCAAGGTTGGAGAGCAACTGTTGTATGGGGCTGAGCTTTGGGCTCTCTCTCGTGCCCACCACCTCAATGCAGTAAAGGCAAAATTTTTGTCTGCCCTTCTGGGGAAACCGGAAGGTATGCCATATGCTGCAATTAGGGTTGAATTGGGCCAAAAAAGCTGGCAACAGCTTGCCATGGAGCATGCCTTGAAATTCTGGCGGAAATCCCATATTAACCCATGCTCTGAATTACTCATGGAAGTCTCCAAGGACTCTTGGATTAATCCCTGGCTGCAAAAGATGGAGACCTATTTAATCGACATTGGTTTATCTAAAGAATATTTGGCCCACAAACCTATGGGACTGATTCTGAGGGAGGTCCTGACGAGAGTCGGTGACATTGCCCGACAATCAGAAGTTGGTGCCATCAGGGCCTTTGCCCATATGAGGTCCTATCTGCTGTGGATCCCAAATCAGGGGCAGATGCCTAAATACTTGGGTTCCTCTATCCTTGTGAAAGCAACAAGGCTTAAACTTCGAGCACGAGTAAATGCTTTACCCTCCCAGGTTTTGGAGGGACGTCTTCAGGGCATCCCTTTCCCTGAGAAGCTATGTTTATTTGACAATGAGGCTGTTGAAACAGTTGCCCACATTTTCCTTTATTGTCACTTGTATGATCCCTTGAGGGAGAAGTATCTGATGTCCATGCTGAGGAAACACCCTGGCAGGTCTGATGAGACTCTGCTTTGTTTCCTCTTGGACAATAGTACGCCCCAGGTTATTAAAAATATGGTATCCTATATAGTTACAGGAGAAAGTTTCTGGAGTCTAGACCTATCCCTGATGGCCCCTTTCTGTCTTCCTGATTTGGATCTGGTGTCTTGGGTTGGGAGTGGCCTGCTCTTAATACCTTAACTATAAATAGTTCATAGCTCGATGTTTTTCACTGCCAGTTTTATTTTAGCTTGAGTTGTTACTTACCCCTTTATTTACTGACAGTAGCTATTCTGTTTGGTGGTTTGTTAGTCATAATATATATATTTATTGTTGTGTTATTTTAAGGCCGTTGGGCGCGAGGGTGTCAAGTCTGTAGATCCAGACGTTTTCCCTGGTGTCCAGTAGTTTTGGGTTGAAGAGTTTTTCTAGAGGGAAGATTTCTAGGTCAGCGAGTGTGTGAACTTCTAAATTAAAATGTCTAGCAACAGGCGGTTCCACTTTCTTAGTGACAATGGCTGACCTATGATTTCTGAACTGGGTACGGAGGTCCGTGGTGGTTTTCCCCACATATTGCATGTGACATCCATTATGTATACATTGTATCACATAAATTATATTGCTTGATGTGCAGGTGATATTTTGCTTGATGGTATAGGTCCTGTTTGTAGTACTGCTTTTAAAAGTGGTAGTTTCTTTGATATGGGTGCACGTAATGCAACATTTGGCTTCACAGCGATGTGATCCAGGGTTGTTGACCGGTGATTTTAATTCAGATCTCACAAATAATTTATGTAGATTAGGAGGCTGGCGAAAAGCCACAAAGAGAGGAAGGTTGATGGTTTTTTCAAGACGTGGTGAATTGGCTACTAAGGGGTAGCTTTCTTTAATTGCCAGGTGATACTTCTGAGATGCAGGATGAATATCCACCACTAAGGGGATGCGGCATTCTTTGTGAGTTTTAGTCACCACCTTGTAGAGGAGGGATTCTCTTGTTTGTGTAGACGCCCGACGAATGTTGAAATCTATGACATGGGAGGGATAGCTTCTGGTAAGATGTTCCTTGAGTTCTTTGATGTGTTGGAGGTAATTGACGTTGTTGTTACAGATGCGTCTAACAAGTAGAGCTAACCAATCACCAGTCAACAACACTGGATCACATCGCAGTGAATCCAAACGTTGCATTACGTGTACCCATCTCAACAAAGCTATACCATCAAGCAAAATATCACCTGTACATCAAGCAATATAATTTATGTGATACAATGTATACATAATGGATGTCGCATGCAATATGTGGGGAAAACCACCTCGGACCTCCGTACCCAGTTCAGAAATCACAAGTCAGCCATCATCACTAAGAAAGTGGAACAGCCTGTTGCTAGACATTTTAATTCAGAAGATCACACACTCATTGACCTAGAAATCTTCCCTATACAAAAACCCTCCAACCCAAAACTACTGGACACCAGGGAAAACTTCTGAATATACAGACTTGACACCCTCGCGCCCAACGGCCTCAGCTTAGAAGATAACACGTGAACCCCTATCTTTTCTTGTATGTGCTACTGCATTCCTTGGCTCACCTTAGAACTCTCTCCACCCTCAGAGTTCTAAGAACTGTCAGCTGTGCTCACAATACACTTTATTTCAAAAATCAACTGAGCTGCTGATGAGGGTGGAAGCCGAAATGTTCAGCTAATCAATAAATCTCTGTTTATAGTTTATAATTTCTATATATTGTCTGACTGGCAGCATCCTACTAGGATCCGGAGCTTCCTTGAGTGTATCGCTGTTTTGTTGCTTACCACATCAGTGTGTGTGTGTGTGTGTGTGTGTGTGTGTATGT
>QEPC01013957.1:505118-556885 GCA_003113815.1 Sphenodon punctatus
GCCGCGCAGCGTGATGTGCGGTCGCACAGTCCCGCCCCCCCGCACTCTCCCGGCCAGTCGCCCTCCGGGAGACGGGCAGGCGCAGCAGTCAATCCAGTCACTGCGCCCGATCCCGCAGCGTGGTCCGGGCCACGATCTGGGCCAGTGGAGGTAACAGACGCTACCTTCCGCCAATCCCGGAGCGTGGTTGCACTAACCACGATTCTGGAGGTGAGGTCGGCTTTACCTCCGGAACCGTGGTTAATCTGATTCCCGCCAGAGGTTCACTTAGGGTGAACCTCTGACTGGAACCCCTTCAGACGTTATGGGTCCTCCTCCACCACAGGGGATTGACTGTGGTAAAAGGGAGGCCCGTAACATCTGAAATCACCCAGAGTGAAGCAGCCCAGCTCTACAATATTAAGGGTTGCAGTGCCCTCCCTCGGAGTCCTCCTGATTGGTTCTGGGAGGCAGAGGCATTGAGGAATCACAGGGTGTCATTCAGCTGCTTGGACCTGCTTGTGCTGCTCATTGGCCAGAGATACATCCATCAGGTCCTTCCCCTCCCAGTTCAAGAGTTTAACACTATTTCTGTCTCCGAGATGTCTGCTTCCTCCTCCCCTCTCCACATTTCCCTCCAAAAAAAACACCTGCCAGACTGCCAGGCAATAACAAAACCAATAACGACTTTCGTTATCATTATTGATTTTGTTCTTATTTTTGTCATTTTTGTTATTGCAATAACGAAAATGACAATTTTCATTTTCATTATTGATATAACAAAACCGACATGCACTTCCCTACTAAACAAATAGTAATTTCATAATGACTCTAATCTGACCACTTGTGGGGGGAAGCTCTTAATAAGCAAGAATATGGATACCAGAATCTGGCTCTCAAACTTTTTTTATTTAATAAAAAGATTAGAATCTGGCGCATGCCCTGCACCTAGAGACTTGGATCAGTGCTCAAAGGGATAGTTAATTCCATAACCACAGCTAATAACTGAAATTCCAGATAACGAATTGGTTAGCTGATCGGTACCTGCATAGCACAGCGGTTAACCAAAATACCAATTACTACCACTTTATTGTTACCCCACAACCAATTTACTATGTGAGCGATTTACAATTTGCCTGTATTCTATCATATCTTGTTTACTTCTGAACCAACAGCAAAGCTGCATCCAGCAGGCTTGAACCAGGTATCCAATGGGCCAATGGGAAATCAAGTTAAACTTGAAACTGGGCCCAGGGAGATACAGAGGAAAGAAATTATGGGCAGAGAGAACTAGCTGGTAACTGTGGGATGGATGGAGAAATGGCAATCTGGTCACGTGGTGTAAAGCAGTAATGCAGTAAATCAGTTACTGTTGAATAAAAAATGGCTATTGATTGGTAGTCAATTATTGTCAATACGGATTGGTTCCACAAATCCACCCATTACCGCACATTTTAACCACTTCAGCCCTAACCATGATGACTGCTGCTACTATACAAGCATGACTGATGGCACTGGATTTGAGACAGCTAAATCTGGCCTCATGAAGTACCCTAGGATGTTTGAAAACTATTAGACCATTGAAAAAGCATTAGATGCTGGTGCTAGTGGATGTATTGCCACAAAGCTCAGAAATATATTGGCCACAGTTGGCAGTCGCTCAGTAGAGCAGCCTATGATGGGATGAACTTGAAGGAGGATGACTCTGCTACATGCAGTCAGGTGTAGCTGTCTAACTTAAGGTGTACTTTAAAAACAATTACGCTGCAGTAATGCAAAAGGCTGGGTGGCCAAGCTTATTGGGGTTCATTCTTAGTCATTTAGGAATAGTCTAAAGGTAAATAAGTGTCCACTCAGGAGTGTCCACTCAGGATTTGCAGGATATCCGGCTTGCCCAGAGCAACAATTTCAGTGCTGGAATCTCTCCTTTCCGGCAGGACTGAGGTGTGTTGACCAGGCAGTGGCTGAGAAGTTTACGCTGCCTCTGCCCATGCTGGATGTGCTGTGGGGATGAAATATAAGACTTCAGTATTTAATGTGCTCTAGCAGCTCTGCCAGTCCTAAATTCACTTAATAAAATTAAAATGAAATTTTAAAAAATTAGGCAGGGCTGCCAGGCGTGCGGTGTGTTCATTCACTCAATAATCTAAATGGAGTATTTGAAAACAACACACCCTAGCCTCCTTGCCACGCATGCTCATGGTAGGGGTGTGCAGCATTTACCTTTTCCATTTTCGTTTTATGAGTTTAAAACCCATCTGTTTGGGGGGAGTTTTGTAATAACCCCCTTTGTTTTCATGGGGATTTTTTTGTTTAATTTGAATAAAAATTAATTAAAAAAGAAATCACTGCACATGCACAAAATGACCATGGGGCCATTTTCCAAAATGGTGCTGGCAGTCATTTTGGGAATGGGTACACATGCACAGGATAGTCCAGTGGCCATTTTGCACATGCAGAGTGACTTTTTTTACAAAAATAATTAAAATTAAAAATAAAAGAATATTTAAAATCACTGTGCATGCGTAAGATGGCCACCAGGGCCAATCTACATATGGGTGCCCTTTTCCAAAATGGCACCAGCCGCATTGGCACCATTTTGGAAAAGGGCAGCTGGTCTGTGCATGTGCAGTAACTTTCTTTTAGTTACTAATAAAAGGCTAGCCAGTTCTGCGCATGCATGTCCTTTTTCAAAATGGTGCCAGCAGCATCAGTGCCATTTTGGAAAAGGGCACACATGCACAGAACGACCCCGGTGGCCATTTTGTGCATGTGCAGTGATTTTTTAAAAAAATAATAATAAAAAAATAAAACCGGAAACAGATGAAAGCAAATGTATGTCGTTTGCTTATTCATCCATTTTCGGAACATTGGTTACTAAAACGAATGGGGCTTCGTTCGTTTTAGTAACTAATAAAAACAAAACAAATTGCACATCCCTAGCTCATAGAGGGAATTGGGGTAGGTCAGATCTAGGGTGGTGGATCAATCTGCTCCCAGCTCCTTCCTTCCCTTCTACACCAAGGAAAGTCCTCAAATTCCACAGGGATCTATGAATTCTCTCCTGGCCTGTCTTAATGGGGCGGGGGGGGGGAGGGGTTTGAGACAAACAGTCCTTTATGATGTCTAGAAATGTCATCTCTGCATCATGCCCTGAGGTGGCATTTACCCAGTCAATATTAGAGTAAATAAAATGACCCATGACTATTGGCATCTCCTTTTGTAGCATGTTTAATTTCCCTTAGCATTTCATAATCCTGACCAGGTTATAATATAACTGCAGTTATATGTTTACTGTTTAAGCATGAAGTTTCTATCCAAAGAGATTCCCAAAGCACAGTGTATTTCTTCTAGAACTTTTATTGTATTTGCCTCAGTGCTCTCTTGAATGCCATTTCCCCACCGTTGCGATTGCGTCTTTTCAGTGTTCGAGCAGCCCCAGTAACAGCAAAAGGATTCAAGCTAAATGTGTGCTTCTGTGCTATGCTACATAGGGATGGTTTGCTGAATTAGGGCCTTGTGATCCAATCCTGGGAAGTGCTGAGCATCTCCCCTCAACTCCCCAATGCTCGCATTGCCTTCATAAGCAGTTCACAACACTGAACACCCTTCAAGAGACACTTGGCTTGTGCAGAATCAGGCCTTTCCTGTGTTATAAATAGACACATGTGTTGGACTGGAAAGTTGCCTTTAGGGAATCTTCTCCCTTCTGTGCTGAATTGTGATGAGAAACCTTCTTAGCCTGGGAGAAAGTAGGGAGTGGGGGTGGGGGGAGCAGAGTGTGCACGGCATTTAGAAAAGAGTAAATAAAGAATCCAGCTTAAGGGGATAAAGCCCTGACTGCTCAGCAATGCAACTTTTTGTCCATCCCTCCTGCGACTTTGCAATCAGACACAGATCTCACAGTCCAGGTGCTCTTGGTGGTTTCTGGGAACAGTTTTTTGGTTAGGGGTGGGCAGCATGGGAACCAAGACTCCAGCTTTGTGCCTGCGCAGCCCTGATGCTTCACAAATGCTCCCAGTTTGGATGCAAAGAGCGTTCAGTCTCCCTCTTCTAGGCCTCTAACATATCCTTTTTGAAAACAACAATAAGGAAATTATTCTTTAAGCAGCCGCGTAACTCCAGCTACTGAGAGCTCCTCAAAGCAAGACCCTGAGACCTAACAGGGGGTGAAAACAAATGAGACAGTAGCCCTCAATAACCCACGAGTCATCTGTTCGTCAGTTCGGTGGCTGACAGATGTTTGCCTACTTCCACCTTGGGGCAGGCAGCTAGCTGCTATGGGACATGTCGTCTGGAGAAGATCAGCAATGCAGCCCAGGCTAAGGCTTGGCCAGCAGGACTAATCTGGTCTAATGTGTGCCCTCCCATCTCTTAGGCTCCACCTAGCCCGGCTGCAAAGCAAGATCCGAGGACTGGACCCGGAGGGGTGCTCACCCAGCCGCCAAACATCTGATCCGGGGGGTGAGCACTGGAGGAGCACCCTCACCCAGCCTGGGTGTGCATGCCAAACAGCTGATCAGGTGAGTGGAGGAGCATGCTTACCCAGCACACCAAACAGCTGATTGGGGAGCTGGAAGAATGCACTCAACTAGCCCAGATGCATGCACCAAACAGCTGATCGGGGGAGGGGGGAGTGCGCGGGTGCGCTCCTCTGGGTCCCCCCAACCAGCTGTTCGGTGGCATCTCCTCCTGGGGGCCGATCCTGCTGGGCAGCAGAGGTCTAGGAGTCCTGTCCTGTGTAGACAGCTCCTCGGTCAACCCGTGACATGGAGGGACTTGGGAAGGAAGCCCCTCACCCACCCAGAATCCCCAGGGGTGGGGCTGCTCATTTGAACTGCCCACCCTGCTGACCCAAGGAGTGGCGGCTGCAGTGGCCCTCCCTGAGGTGGCCAGGGGATCCAGCTCACCCCCATCTCATTTGTTTTCAGCCAGGGAGGTACACAGACAATGTATTTTGCTGATCATATCTGCCCTGTCTGAGGACTGATAGGGCTCTGATTAAACACCCACAGTTCTTTCCTATGATGCATTGGGCTCACAGTCAAACCTGCCATAGGGTTCTCCAGAAGCTCAATCTTTTCTTTGGCTATCCCAAAGTCCTGACCAATAATGGCTCCAGGGTCTCATGGGCCTCATCCTGCCGCCAGAACTACTTTTGGCTTCTAGAAGTGCCTGAACTTCCATCTTTTTCAAGGAATTCAATAGTGGTAGTTGCCCCCATGTCATGTCCTGATTGCTCAGAAATGAAACACAAATAATCATCACACATTGTCCTGTCGAATACAGAAGGGTGCTGGTAGTTTTTTGTAAAGGGCTGCAGTGTGTATGGTCATTGTAAAAACAATGAATAACTTTTGAGTCCTCATTTGCTTTCTGAATCCCAGATGTCTTGCTGTTCTGATATTAGCAAAACCTGGTAGAATTTAACTGGCAGAAGATTCAGAAAGCGAATACTCTGCCCTCTGCTTGATTACTTAAGATGGTAGCACCTTTTAATATCCTCTCATAAGCAGGGGAAAAGCAGTTATTTCCTTGGCCTGAGTCATCCCCTCGGCTGTGCCTACACAACTTCTGTTGACTTCACTGGGACTTTTGCACACGTCTAAATCACAGTCAGTGTGTTTCAATGAGTGGGAGAATCTCTTAATTCTCCTTGGGAGATGGGAAAGCTCTGGCCCGCACATTGTGTGGGGAGGAGGGCTTGGTTCTCCAACCCCCTAAATATCCTGGGACGTTTGGGGAGATTCTGTAGTTCCCATGAAACCGTCAGAAGGGGTGGGGATTTCATGCAGTGCTCAGTGCCTCCTGGTGACTTTCTAGGTTTTCCTTCTCTCTCCACAGCAAGGTATCTTAAGAAGCTGTGCTCTCATTCTGCTGTAGCATCCCTTCCAGGGCTTGTTCGCATCCTGGAGGGTAAAACTGTACAAGACAATGGTGGGATGAATGATCTTACTCTCAGGGGCAATGTGGGAAAAAAGCCATTTCTGCTACCTTGAATAAATACTCACCAAGGCCAGGTGGTATTCACTCAAGAGTTCTGAAGGAACTCAAATATGAAATAGCACAACTACTGTCAGTATTATGTAAGTTAGCGATAAAATCAGACTCTATACTAGAGAATAGGAAGGCAGTGAGCTCAATGCCAGTTTTTTTAAAAGGCTCTAGAGGTGACGCTAAAAACTGCAGACTGGTGTGCCTGATATCAGCAACAGGAAAACTGGAGGCCATTGAAAAGAATAGAGCTATTAGGTGTGCTGACAAATATGACATGATGGGGTCGAGCAAACATGATTTTTATAATGGGAAGTCATGCCTCTCCAGTCTTAGAATTCTTTGACGATGTCCACAAGCACATGGATAAGGGCAGTCCAGTTGACATAGTGTATCTGGATTTTCAGAAAGGTCCCTCATAAAAGACTTTTGGAAAAATTAAGCAATCGTGGAATGCGAGGAAGGGTCCCTTCATGGATGAGTAACTGGCTTAAAAAGATAGTAAACAAAGGGTAGGAAAAAACAGTCAATTTTCACAATGGAGAGATGTAAACAGTAAGATACCTCCTGGATCTGCACTGGACCGGTACTGTTTAACATTTATTAATAAGCTGGAGGCTGGACAATGAAATGGCAGATTAAATTCAATGTTGATCAATGCAAAGTTATGCACCAAAGAAAATATAATCCTAACTATACCTACACAATTCTGAGTTCCAAATTAGGCACTACCACGTTATGAAAAAGATCTTGGAGTCACTGTGGATAGTTCATTGGAAACATCATCTCAGTGTGCAGTAGTGGTCAAAAAGGCAAACCTAAGGTTAGAAATTATTGGATAGAAAGTAAAACAAAGAATATCATAATGTCCCTAATAAATTCATGGTGTGCCTGCACCTTGACTATTGTGTGCAATTCTGGTCTCAGAAAGGACACAGTAGAACTGGAAAAAGTGCAGAGAACAGCAACAAGGATATAAAACTGCTCCCATACAAGGAGAGGTTCAATAGCTTAGGTCTCTTCAGCTTAGAGAAGTTTACAAAATCATGAGTTGTGCAGAGCAAGTAAATAAGGAGCTGTTATTTACGCTGTCTCACAGTGATAGAACTGGCTGGTATCAAAGAGAGATTTTATAAGTTCTTAGGCCGCTTTTACACATGACAAAAATGGGTCTTATAAGTGCTTGAGATAATGTCAGGTGTTATAAATGCTGGAGTTTTGTAATGTTTGAATGCACTTTTCCCCTTTCATTCAGGAAGATCTTGCTGCATGAAAGGTGAATAGTGCGTTCACACATTACAAAACTCCAGCCCAGTATTATCTCGAGCACTTATAAGAACCCATTTTTGTCATGTGTAAAAGTGGCCTTTGAGCATAGGTCTACAATAACAATTAACCAAGTTGGTCAGAGAATGCAACCTCTAACTACAGGGGAAATGGGAGCGAAGAGCAGGGAATGGATCACTCCATTATGACATGTTGTGCACTTCCATGGGTGTTTTTAAACAAGCAAGGCTGGGGGGGGGGGGGGGGNGGGGGCGAGTCCATGGATGCGCATGGGGAGGGATTCTAATGGTCAGCTCCCAGCGTGGCTACTGCGGCAGCCGCCTCGCACTCCCCCTGCCTCAGACCATTGGGGAAGGGGGAGCACATCGCGCTGACCTTTGAAATTGACATGTCCGGGCGTGAGCGCTGGGGAACCCAGGCTCCCCAGAGCTCATGCCCAGTTCTTGTGACTTGCAGAGGCCGCTTCCCCTGCTCACGGTACCTATGAGCAGTGGACCAGTCAAGAGCACTGGCCGCCCCAGTTTATATGGGCAGGGGGTCCATGGCTGCCCATTGGCACTGAACTATTTGGCTTGCCCCACACAGAACACTCTGGATTTCTCGGCAGTGCTCTGTGCATGGGCATGAGTGGGCGCTGCATGACACATGGGAGCGCGCATCCCCCCGCTCCACCTTCAGACAGGTGGTCGGGTGCGTGGGTCCTGGGTGGCCCTGCGGGGTAGCATCTTGTTTAAAAACACCCTATGAAGCAACCAAAGCTGGCCATTTTCAGAGTCGGGATGTTGGTCTGGCCCACTATGATACTTTTTATGTTCTTAAACACACACTTAGATGTCGTACTGGGTTGAGTCAGAGGACTCAGCACCATGCAGGAGCAAAGCTGTACATGGGGAGAAATCAGTATTCTCTAGGATTGATAATTTGTTAAAATTCATCGTTCTAGCACCATACGCTGTGCTTTACACAATACTGAATCTCTCTAGTTTTTTTTTAATCTCACTTATTATTACACTGGTATCTGAATGCCTTAGAACAGGTAAAATGTTGTAAAGAACATAAGACAAAATCCCTCCCCCCAGAGATCTTCCAGCCTAAAAGCATGAAGAGGGATCAAACATTGTAAGTTTGAAACCTCTGACTGGAACAACATTGGTTATGAAAGTGATTTATCAAGGTAAGACTCCCAGAGCAAGGGAAGCTAATAAGGAGAGAAAAGACAGCGTAGCCCTAGTAGTGGAGGTCATATTTAGCAGATGTGTCACACTGTTCTAATTTGCATCATGGAGTAAAGTTTCAAAGGCTCCGTGAACAAATTAAATAATAATTATGATACAGAAATACACACACATACGTTACACTTATATGGTTCCCTTACGCCCTTCACAACAGGATCATAAAGGGTTTGAACACACACATACACACAAACTGGCTTTATATCTTATAAAAGAAAGGGAGTTTATCACCCCTTAACTCATCAGCCCTTCCCATCTTTGCTCACACAGATTTTAACTAGTAGAGACACAGCTAAGTTGATTTTAAGGGCTGCTCCCGTGATATAAACTGAGATTTTTTTTTACTCAAAGTGATTTCAGCCTGTCATGAGACAGCCTCATAAAAAGCATGTCTGGGCTTAAGCAAAAGAGAAACGAGCCAATCCATCAGCTCAGGAATGCAGCCGGTTGACCACTTCCTAAGGCAATAGAGAAGGGACACAACATATTCGCTTTAGAGTACTGGACAACAGTGAGTGATGAACTCCTGAGGCCTCAGCAAATGGCACTTTTCCCTGTGAACTTTTACAAGGAGAAATCATTTAAGCTATTTCTTTAATGAACTTTCTTTAAAAAAAAATTTTAAAAAAGGAGAGAGTTACTGAGAGATTTCTAAACTCTGAACCTTCTTTGCTAACTTAGGATTCGGTACTGCCAAGATTTACATCTGTATGCCCATGTGTAACAGCAAGCACTCTAAATAATATAGCTAAAGCGAATCAAACTACGTGCCGTGCATGCAGCTAAACGTGGGGGTAGGTATTTGCAGGACTGAGCCCTTAATCCACAGAGAATCCGGAAGTGGAATCTGAAACAGGACCATTAGAGTCTCATCTCCTACAACGAGAGTCAAATGCTCTACTGGTGTAAATCAGCCAAGTTCCTTTGAAGTCAATGGTGTATACTATTTACATCAGCTGAGGGTATGGCCCACTGTCATTAAAAATTCCCGTTTTATTTAAAACCATGCAACTCTGATGAGATTTCACGTCCTGGCTTCACATAAATGCCACCTGCGCTAACCTCATTATTTGTCATCTTTATATCATAAACAAATGCAATTCCTATAAGGCAACTGATCTAATAGTGTTAGTTTATATTTATGTCCACTATTCTCCAGGCATTACTGCAAATGCAATTCTGGAACCACTGCTGATAGACCTGGAATTACAATTCATGGCTACTTCACAAACCATTTGTGGGCTGCAGGAGGTTAGTGCATTTTAACTTTTAAGCTGCAGTTCTGAGACCATTTACTCCAGAGTAATTTTGTATACGTGACGCTACTCCAGAGTGAGTGGTTTCAGGTTTGTGACCTTAGGTCAACAAGGGATGCTGTCTCTCTTCATCTGCTTTTGCATTACAATTCCTGTCCTCCAAAGCAGCCCTTCACAAAATAGTTAGCTCTTAGGGCACTTTCCCACGTGTGCATTCTGTCATGTGGGAAAGCACCCTTATTGTAGATCTCGACATAATTTAAAACGAAGTTAAAGTATCATAGTTCCTCTTTTACAGCTTGGAAAACTGAAATACAGGCAGGTGCCATGACTTTCCCCAGATTCTCTAGCAACTCGTTGGCACAGCTGGGATGAAGGTGCAGGTCCTCAGAGTCCAAATGCAGTGCCTTATCCACTGAATGACACTAGGTGGAAACAGGCATGATGGCTGCGCAACAGCGGCCCACAGGAAGCTGCAGCGGTCACAATCCGGACCAGGTTATATAACAAATGTGCCCACAGCCAGGCCGCCAGGGAGGATGGGAAGGCACACAACTCGCAGCTGACCAGCCCTGCCCCTGCACTGCACACAGCGCCCTACTCCCCACCATGACAGACAGCCATGGCAGCCAATGATGGGCAGCTATGGCAGTGGACCTCTTCCTGACCACAGAAAACATGATAGCCTGCTGTGGCTAGCTTTGACCCAATCGGGTGAAGTATAGCCCAGGCTGTACATCTGGTGGCACCTGCGTAAACGTGCAGGTACAGTCTGCTGCAAAGTGAGTCAATGCTGGCCACACTGGCCCAACATCACATCTGTTTTTACCTACTGTCTCTGAGTTCACACAAATGGGGGAAAGAGTCTGAATCGGCCTCCATCCAAAAAAAGAAAAAACTTAAAGGCATTAATAATTCCATTAATTAAAAAGGGATCTGGCATTCACCTAGCATTCATTTGTAAAAAGCTTTGTTCTCATCTGATGAAAGATGCTACATAAAGCTGAATTATTAATTAATTCTTATTACCATTGTTCTTAGCACAATGGCAAGAATGAAAGTCTGTGTCTTCTCCCTCCAACCCTCAAATCCTTTCAGACATTTTGTTACCTTCTTCATCAACACTTCTTATTGCCTTCCCCACCCAGTCAATGGCAGTTCCCTTCTTCTTCCTTGCAGAGCAAGTGTCTGATGGCCGACCTCTGCCTCTCCAATGAGCAGGATCATTATCAGAGGAGCTGTCGAAGCTATTGAGCAAGTGACTCGCTTTTCATCGAGCATTTGGCGCTACGCTGTCCAACCAGCATGTCAGCATCATGCTAATGTGTACTACCACCGAGGAGACGTTCCCTGCAGTCATCTTCCCCCCACTTGCCCAGATTAGATCATGGCTCTTTTATGGAGACACAGGAGGAGATGGGATTATTAAGAGCCTCACTGGGTAAAAGCTATTTCGTCTCTATGATGACTTTCTTCAATTCAGCTACTGCTAAGCCTTAATACCAGAGCGCAAGTTATTACACATGCTGGAGAATGCCTTAAACACATTGTTTCCTGCTGAGCAAACTCTCAGTGGCCAGAGAGGCAGGCAGATGAAGATAGATGTACGTGTGTGTCTGTCTGTATCTCTCTCACACACAAACTCTCTCCCTTCCTGGAAAAAGTTCTTTGCAAGAGCTAGGTATAGAGGAACCTATGATGAAACAAAGACAAAAAGAAAGCAAATGGCCAGCACAGACCCCCTTATTGGTTTATTAGTTGTATTACTAACAGATAGCCAAAGAAGGCCAGACCAGTTTTGAGTCCAGAACCACCACAGTTTGAGGTACCATGCAACTTTGTTTTAACACATCATTGGGTGTCTTTAAACAGACCCAGGGGTGTCCAACCCTGGACCTGCTCCAGGGGTGGCCAGCCCCACGTCCCCCCCTTTCAGCCCCGTCTACACTGGGTTTATACAGACCTGGCCAGCACCTGCCGGGGCCCACAGTCCACCTGCACGCCGACCCACTCCCCGATATCATAGAGTTGTGGGCAGATCTCCCAATGCTCTAGGCTGACAATCTCCAGCTCTATGGCATTTCCCAGGGCAACCCCCAGCCAGGAGTGGAGCTGCAGCAGCCATCTGTCGAGTAGGTGGGCCCCAGATTTGGGTGACCCACTCTGCTCCAGAGCAGAGAGCACTGCTAGCGGGTCTGGAGCACAGCTGGCTGCTTCTGCTCTGCCTGCACACCTGGCGGCCCGCCTTTACATGGACCCAGTTGTGAAGTGGAGCAGAGCCCATGGGTGCTGTTTGTTTAAAAAGTACCATTATAGCACAAATTTGGTTATAACCCAATTTGAGGCCTGGATCCCATCATGGATCATCAAAAATGCAGTACACTTTTGTCTCTCAATTGAAACAAACTGAATTGTTTTGAACTGAATTGAAACAAAATGAAACAACTTAACCTATTCAGTGTAGCATCCTTCATTAGAACACAAATTCAGTTGTAATGTGGTATGAAGCATGGTTCCCAAATACATAATGAGGTTGCACTGTATTTAGATCAAGGGTGGGGAACCTTTTATGGGCCACTTTGAAAATTTGTACACACTCCAGGGGCCAGATAGGAGTTAGGGACGGGTGGTGTGTAAGGGGTGTGCTATGGATTCATTCCCTGTCCTTGAGAAATGGCCTCATCTCCACCCCACTGCCCTGGGCTTACTATTCAGGGCTTGAGGGTCAGGACTAAGGCCACTTGTCCATGTTACACGAGCCAGTGATTCTCCTGGTGGGAAATCTCCCGGCTGGGAAATTTACACCAAGCTCTGCACGTGGGCACAGGGCTAAAAGCGTCATCAGCCACATCCAGCAGCTTTTTTTCCTACGAATGTCATGGCTCTGACAATCCAGCCCTGACATTCATAGGACAAAAAAGCCACTGGACGCACAAGTTTCCTGGCCATGAGAATTGCCAGTCCGCGTAACGTGGGCGAGTCCGTGAGCCAGAGCCAGAAACTGGAAGAGATGCAAATAAAAAAACAGCTGTGGGCCAGATTTGGCCCACAGGCTGCAGACTCCCACCTCTGATTTAGAAAGAAGATACAGTATTGTACTATCTTTTACAACAGGTAAATCAGTATGGTTTTGAAATAACAAACCAATTCAGAGTTGATTCAATTCTGGGTCCCTATTTATTTGGATCATCCAATTCAGGCGGGAGAGAGACACTTCAGATGAAAGGTTCCAGGTCTGGCCCTGGATATTAATTGACTATTAATATTCGTGTTTGTTTCTCATCCCCTCCCCAGCTAATCCAACCTCTATCAGGTCACAGTCCCTTCTCTTCCCACTAGTTTTAGGCCCTTTTCAAACAAACACCCGACCCCCCTCGCACACGTGTGCAGGGGAGGGGCGTCCATTTGAACGCTGCAGCGGGTGCGGAGGGATAGATGGGCATCCATGGGAATGCCACAGCCTGTGGGTGGGGGTGCATGCGCACTCCCATGCTCCACCCATCACCCACGAACAGAGCAACAGACACCAATGGCAGATGCTCCGTGCGTGGAGATGGGTGTGGGTCCGTGGGAACACACCCCCACACACCACGCCGCCCACCCATCCCCTCATGCACCCGCACCCATTAGAAAAGGACCATCGTTTAGTTTACTTAAGACTTTTTGCTAAGCACAAGCCACAAATAAAACAATCATACCAACTTAAGTAGAATATCATTTAAAAGTTCTTCCCACTATCCTGTTATCATTTTTGCTACAACAAAACGAAGAACCAGTTCTTTACAAAACAACAGCACAAACCAAAACCCTTTCTATGAAACATAATTGTTAGATGAAATCAAGAGGATATCAATTAATCTGCATTTTGTAAAGTGGATAAACAGTCAGGATTGGAGCCTGGTCCTGTAAACCCTTCTTATTCATTTGAATGTTCTCATTGACTACTTACATGGACAGTATTGCCAACCACAAGAGTTAAAACTATCATGTGTCTGGCCACTAAAAAACACATGAGATTTTTTAAATTTATTTTTGTAAATAGTAATTGTGAGGTCTTTTTCTTTGTCTATTGGTGTTCAGCTTGGGGACGAGAGAGTGATGTGCTCAACCATTTCTCCCACGAGGGCTATAAACATACTTTTTCAAGTAATATAACATGACTCCAGAAGCCCAAACTTTAAGAAAAACACCAAATGCTGTGATATTCATGGGAAGAATCTCAAGGACTGACAACACTGCAACAAGTGTCGGAGTGGGCCCTGGATCTGAGAGGGAAGAACACATAGATCAATTGGGACTAAACCTGTCTTGTCTCTAGCTGCATGTGGATGAGGTTATAGCTATAATAGGACCAGGTTGCACCAGGGAGCACAAGCCTGGGGGAGGGAGGGCACGCTCCCTGGTGCAGTTATGTTCCCTGCTAATAGAGAGACCCTATTCCATCTTCTGTACCAGGTCCCCTGACCTAGCTATGCTCTTAGCTTGGCAAGGACAACAGGACTTTGATTTGATTTTGTCTTATACTCTGACTGACACGTTACCATAGCCCCAATTATGGGTGTAAAATGCAGGGGGAGACCAAAAGGGCACATCCAACCTGCGTTTGGGATATACTAGGGGACAATCGCCTCCTTAATTTTGGTCCCAGGACTGTCCCCTGTGCCACTTTCCACTGGCATTTGTATTTCCCAAAAGCTGAGCAAGTGGAGCCACTGTCATACTGGTGGGGTCATGTAGGTGGTGTCCCCCTTGCTTTTGACTGTCATTAAGCTGCTGGCCCCACCTGTCTAGCAACACCACCACTGACTTACATGGTTGTGGCTTGCAGGGTTTCATCTAGAGTGTGGACAGGGATTTGGAAAAAAAACCTAATTCTCCTTCTGCCTGTACATGTGTAATTAGAAATGTGTCCAAGGGCCGTGGCAGGGTGAAAGTAAAGCCAGTGTTGTTAATGGTCCTCCAGTCCCCAGTGGGTACATACACTGTCATCTCTCCACACTCTCTGTATTAGATGACTGTATTCCAGAGACCTCAAGGGGGATGTGTTGCTTGTAACTGCAAACGCATATCATAATGGAGAGGTTTTCTCAGCTTCCCGTTTTCTCTTGCATTCTGACAGCCCCCACCCTCACAGATAAATGCCTACATTTATATTTTGACTTCAGATAGGATTGTGGTTTTTCAGAGATCTGCAATTTATTTTTATAGCACAGCTGGTCTGCCAAAGGTTGCATAATTTGGCAGGGATCCCAGTGGTTAAAAATTAATTTTTCCTTATTAATACTATTGAGGGTCCCACAGGATAGCATCCCAGCCTTATCTGAACCTGACAGCTTCCTAAACCCTTATGAAGGATGCTTTCTCCTCTAAGGCTTTCTGTGATACAAGGCCACTGTGTCCTGGAACCCAACCACAATGGAATCCTCCTTGGGAACCAAACCGGTCTGTGCAGTGTGTACATCTCTCCAGCGTAGAGAGAGCTGCCTTCTGAGCTCCCAACCTTTGGGAGGCTGAATAAAAACAGAACAGGTGTTGTCGTCTAAATGCAACACCCCCCATTCCACCAAGCACAGAGGAAATGAAGGGAGAAGGAAGAGGCAGGTTGGGAGGAGTCTTAAAGCCGTCAGGAAAAGCACGTCTGCCTATCACAGCAAAGAGCATAAACAATTACTTTGCACCAGAAAAGGTAGCAAAACAAATAAAACCAACCTAATATAGGGCATACACTTCCTCACTACTCGAATATTTTAATAACGCTCCTGACAGCTGCCTGCTTCTTTCTAACAATCCCTTATTTCCATGAAGAACTGAGTTAGCATCAGAACAAAAGACAAAACAGTGACCGTGAAAGTGTATGTATAAATGTGTGCGAGTGATAGACAATATGTTTGCAAAAGATTTGTTTTGGTCCTGTCTCCCTGCAGTGATGAATTCTGCTAGGTTTACTGAAGTCATTTCTAAAAATACTAGCTTTTAGAAAAAATATCCAAAAGTCTTCATGAGTGAGCACTGTCAGGCTTACATAAACAACATCTGAATCACTCTGGACTTGGGTCACTCTAAACCATTACTTTCTTTCCTGATTGCTTTTGCAAGTAACTGAGAAAGATGAAAAAAACACAGGCAAACAGTCACCTGATTTATCCAGGGCCCTCCACCCCACTCCCTTAAACTGTTATCTTAATGCCTGCTTGACTACATACAAATTGGCAGCTGCACTGTTTATCTCATAAAATAAAAAACACAAAAAGAGGAGGGGAGGTTTCTATGAGGATTATCATATTATTGTCTATTTAAAAACTCTTTCCCTCTCTGTTTACATCCCTTTGGGGGACTTAGAGAGAGACTTTCATAATGGGGGAAAGCTTTCAAGCACACCAGCTTTAGGGCGTGATCCTTCAAGCAGATAGTGCCTGCATTAGTCCTTAGCACAGACACAAGCTCCACTGAAGAGAATGGGACTCTTGCCCATGCTACCTGTTAACATAAGCACTATCCACTCAGAGGACCAAGCTGTTCAATATAAATCTACCGGCAGCTAACAGAATTTTCTTACCATGCTAGCTAGCTACTGTAATTATAAAGCAATCGGTGTTCAATTTAGGGGTTTGATTGGGTTACACAATGAAGTCATCCTGCTGTATTGTGATATCATACTCATTTCCTGGATGAGAGATGCTGATGTCAAACAGGATTAGAACCACACTGCTAGATCAAACAGCAGGTGGAAAGAGGCTGGGGAGGAAGGAAGCACTTGTTCAAAGACATACTTTTAAAAACTGCATGGCACAGAGGAATGGGAGGGACATAAAGCTTTCCACTTTTACAGGCCTGCTCTCTGAGCTCCTTGAATTTAAGGAAAGAAAGGCACTACATGTTTTAAAAGACCTGACCTTAGATAGCACTATTTTGCCACCATAAACAAACTTTATTTGCTGCTCCCACCTCAGCTAATCAAGGCAGAACAGGAGTCTGACAGCTGGCACTTGACCATCTGGGAATGGCACCAATGGGTCGATGTGACTCTCGCAGCTTTTCATGATATAGTAACAGTCTGAGAAGCAAATTTGAATTTATTTATTTTTTTTAATTATTTATTTATACTGGCGTATAGCCATGACATCTATACATAACACAAAATGTACAATTCTGAGACGCTCCAAGAGTGGAGTGTATGGACTCCTTCCTGCTGAATCCAGGTGGCTAGCCAGGCACACCGTACGAGGTGTCCACCTGTCCAAAGTTTGGGCTGGTTCTGACCTTGGGTTAGCTGAGTGAATCTGTCTCCGTTGCCCATGACACAATTCATTAGCCATAGGGGCTGCTCACGTAAATATAAAAGCTAAGATTTACTTCCACTACCAAAGCCGTGAGACAAGGGGCTCCACCCAGCGTTGTCAAGCCCCTTGTTCCACAGATGCCTGGGGACGCACTGGCAGAGAGAGGCGTGAGGAGTGTATTCCTTTGGTCTCCTATTTAAACTTAGCTGTTTTCTCGTAACCATGGAAAGAGGCAAATGCCACTTGGCAAAGCAAACTTACATGAAGTGGATTTGCTGAGAATGTTTATACTTTGTTCCTGTAAAATATAGCAAGGCTATAAGTGTTGAGTTCGCAGTGAAGAAGGAGGGAGTAGATAATGGGTGAGTCAGGAGAATCCATAGAAGGAATCTGGTTGTTTCTTCAACATACACAATTTTTTCTTAGAACAGCTTTCATTTCTGCAATGCAGTCACATCAAAGGCAATACATTCATTCTTCCGAAGGACTTTAAGGGCACCTAGGGATGAATCCCAGAGAAGGGGTGAACTCAGTCAGGGCAGGAAGAGAAACTGCCACAACTCCCTCTTCACTTTGGCGCCAGGACTTAACAGGAAGCTCACAGGAAATGATCCAAACTTTTCCCAGAACATCACTGGGCTATTCGCTGGCATATACATGGAGCGAGTTTGGAGGGTGCGATGACTGGCCCTTTCGGTGACAGCCTTGGGTGCTGACTGTATTTGGGTGCCAAATCTTCTTGGTCCTTCTGAATCACCATTGAATCATGTGCAGCATGAAGGGGCTGCTGCTGAATCTTGTTGGCACCCACCAAAACTTTGGCAGAAGAAACACTTCTGCTTTTAACCTTAGGGCTAGCTCTAGCAGAGAGAGAGAGAGAGAGTGTGAGAGAGAGTGAGAGAGAGAGAGAGTGGATGATTTCAGACGTTACTTTGTCTGAAATCACCACAGTCAACCTCATCACCACACGGGGGTGTGTGTGTGTGTGTGTGTGAACGGAGGTGAACGTCTGCTTGAGCGCATCCAGATGTTCACCTCAGTCAACCACCCCCCGCGGTGAATCTAACCACGCTTTGTTCTCCCGCACCATGGCGGCAAACGAAGCGTGGTTAGGGGGACTCCGGAATGCAGTGAAGGAAAAGTAATGTGTTACCTTATCGGGGTCCCGGCGGCGGCAGCGGCCGGATAGGCTGCTGTGGCTGCCTGTCTCGGGGAGGGTGGGAGGCCGAGGAGCGCAGGGCCGTGCGGCCGCACGCACATCGTGCAGCCCCGCCCCCTCCGGGAAGGGGGGTGCCCCTTTAGACGTTACGGCCGGGCGCTTTCACCACAGGCCGTGGTTCGGCCATCCCCACGGCCAGGGGCGAAGCGTCTGTTGGCTCCCCCCTTCACTCCCGGCCGTGGTCCGAACCACCCCACGGCCCATGGTGAAAGCGCTCGGCCGTAACGTCTGAAATCACCCAGTGTCCTTTGTGGCTGGCCTTTAGAAAGCATAAGAGACAGTGTACTGTTACAGAGGTTCCCCAACTATGGGTACTATGGTTTGTAACCTTAAGTGTAGATCACACCATCAGCAGATGGGGTCCTAGTCTAAAATAGATTTAACAAATTGTTTTTGTTGCTGTCTCAGGTCATGGGATATTTAAGTCTCAAAATAGGGTTGCACAGGTTAAAAACAAAATGGAAATGTATAATCTCTTAGCTGAAACGGTAGAGCTGGAGGATTAATTTTTCAACCCCATCCTGGGGCCAGCAATGTGAGTTGTTACTATAGTATCCCTTGCCTGAAGCACGTGTACTCCTCACAGCCTCAGTGTCTACATGAGCACATGTCCTCATCTACACTGGTACTAATTGGCAGAATGAACCGAAGGCCAAGAAATGGAGACTGAACTCCTCCACACACTCCCTTACAAAGTGGTCTGTCTGGGGCAATGCATGAAAGCTGTCTCTCTGCCCCGTAGGAGAGAAGACGACTTTTACTTTCCTGGGCTCTCAGTCTTTCATGAGCACTAAACTAAATCACAAAAAAATCTTAACTAATAGCCAAGCAAGAGTCAAACGTGACTGGCCCCTTCCATTGCCCTTGGCCGAAGTGAACAGGTTTGCTTTGAAAAAGCGCGATGCGCCAGCTAGCGCCACTTCACCCCTCCTCCATTCATTAACTCCTTATGCGCTGATCCCAACTAGGTTCCCGGCTTAGTTGTCGGCATTATTTTTTAAGAACTGCAATTCAATCAAGCTGAGTCAAGCGGCTGGAGCTGGAGTTTAATCACAGCTCCTCTCTCCTCTATTAACTTACGTTGGTATTAAGAAGAAATCGATCAGCTGAAATGAAGCATTAGCCAGAATTTCCTCCTCGCGTGGGGAAAAAAGCAATAAACTTACGCCGAGGCTCATTTGCAACCGAAACGGCTCCTGGTTCCAAATTACAGCGAGTTTTCCCCTCAAAGGCGTGTCCCCTGCAGCATCTTGTGGCCAAAAGTAGACCCTGCACAGCCAGCCGGCTGCAGTGATCAAAGCCGCCAGGGAGGCTCTCTGGTCTGGCTTGCTTTGGGTCTGGGAATATTTGTGTTAATAGAATTTTTTTAAAGGATTGATTGCCTTGCTTTTATTTCTGCTCCAGCGGCCCAAGCAAATCAATAAGCTAGTGGTAAAGATCCGTGCAGCCTCCGCCGGCCCAGGGAAAGGGGAGGAGGGAGGACTCACCAACAGGGACTAGTAGTCATCAAGCCTCGTTAGAGGGGAAGCAGCCGCCTGTCGGGGCTTGGGTGTGTTTGTCGCTTATTAAGAGCACGAATCTCGGCACTGGAGGGGTCTGTGGAGTATGCAAAGGGGAAGAGCCCTGTGTTTAGTTTACAGACTACTCCCTCTCCTTCCTACTTCAATCGCACGCTCCTGATTTCCCTCCCGATCTCCGTTCAAGCAATTGGAGGGAGAGCGAGTGCTACACCACGTTGACAATCGTCATGGCAAATAGCTCCGGGGGCAAGCTGTTCTGTGCTTTGCCTCCACGCCGTGCCCCTTCCAAGCGTAACCCCTTTTGGAGGAAGTGGCCAGTTTGAAGGTGCCCCCTCCTCGAATTTGCATGGGAGAGCCCCCACCCCAGAATAGCCCTACTACCAGCTTCTAATATGTTGCTCCAGAAAACCCTTGTGATACTTTTGAAAAAGGTGCAGCCCCATTCGTTAATAAAACATGCCACACAGGATAGGAATTAATGCAATGCCTGCCACAGGCGGGCCTCTAGCTAGATCAGCCCTCCCTGGGGCGGGTTTGCTTGTAAATCCTGTCTAGAAGGGGGTTTCACTTGGAAAAGTTTCGCCCCTCCTCTGCGCCGCCAGGGATCTTTGGTGCATGTGGCACATGGTTACAACATGCCAGGCGGGCGCGCTGTAGTGTCAGCACAAACACACACGGCTACAGGAAGCGGATGGCCTCGGCTCTGGGGCCGATCAGGAATGGGCAGGGAGAAGGATCGTGCCCGGACTATCTGATGCCCACGCTGCTGCCATTCTCCAGGGGAACCGCATGGAAGTTTCTCTCCTGGATGGACTTAATGCGTTTGTATGTTTGTGCGCATCTCGCAGCGCGTCGCACGCAGCATAGGAAACGAGGCAGCGGCGACAGCCGCTCTGCTGCACGATGCAGCAGCGCGGGGAAAGGTGTTGGCAAGCTGCGTGCAACATGGTACAAGCGTTTGCAGGGGAGAAGGAAAGGACCGCTCATTCATTTTAAATGCCATGAAAACTAGCGGCGGCCGGGAAGCTAAGTACAGCTGCACGGCGCCCCCCACCCCCATCACTTGCAAGGGAAGCCGTGGCAGCTCCCTCTACACCTCTGCGTTCATCCGCTGCTGCCTCATTGGCTTGGTGAAGGGGGGGGGGGCAATATTAGGAGGCTCTCTGCCTCCCCGCAGTCGAGCCACAAGTGTCCGGATCCTTACTATATTAGGGTGCCGCCAAGGGTGCCCCTGTCAAATAGTCCTGCTCCTTGACCTATAAAGTACATGATGGGGGCTCAGCACCTTCGCCCCGGGTGTTGTTAGCGGCTTCTAGCCCTTATACCACCCCCACCCCTCTTAATAGCCATAATACACAGCAAGGAATGTATGGCGCGCTGCTAATCTTTCTGATCTGCCTTATCAGGGTTTGACTCGCTGCCCAGCGGTTAATTCGCTGTCAGATCTCCGGATCGGGTAATTAAGTCGAATGGGTTTAGCGTGCCCTCCGCCAGCGAACAGGGATTAGCCACTGTCTCTGGCTGCACTCACACGAGATACTTAGCACTCTCTCCTTGTAAGAACGAGGCTGCTTTGGCGGCGGCAAAGTTTATTTCTTCGCAGTCATTAATAGTGGTTCGATCCGGGAGCGCTTTCTCCTGCACCGGCCGCATCCCCGACCCCGCTCCGCGCACATACACAACACACGGCGCCCTCTTGCTCTTCTGGCAACGGCTTGACACCGGAATTCCACCAAGAAAGCTTCTAATCCCTTCCGAGGGATCCTGAGACTACGGGGGTTAGGTTATTGACCACCAACGTAGAGGCACTAGTTGCTTCGCCCAAATGTAACGGGGCACCCCCCTCGGCTCCCTCCAGTAGACACGGCCGCTTGCCTTTAAGACAGCAGGCAGAAATATGCCCTGCCATGTGACTGCTTTTTATACCCCATCCCCCCTTCTTAAACAACTTTTCCATCTCCTTAACTACTCCCCCCCCCCCCCAGCCCTCCATGCAAAGTAGCCAGAATGGGATTATAAATGAATTTCTAACAACTGGTGAACAGGAGACCAAAGTGAGGGGAGAATGCAGAATAAGGGGCAGGAGACAGACACCACTCATTTTAGTCCCATGGGAGAGGGAGGGACTACCCAGTGCCCCACCAAACTCTGCGGGGCCACGTGTCCCCCCTGCTGGAGAAACTCAGGAGGAATCGTTTCCTTTTGAAAAACAGGAGCAAAAGAGAGAAAAATCCCCTAAACCCCAGTACGGCAAAAGGCTTTGTAGTATTTTTAAACCTTTGATTTATTCCATATGTGACATCCGAGCAGAGCCAAAGCTCTAACTCCCTTGTTTGTTTCCAAACACACACACACACACACACCAGCCAACAAGACACAAGAGAAGTTGTGTTTCGGGAAAGGGAAAGAGTAGTGTCCATATGAAAGCAAAGCTATTGCTTGCGGATCGTGCAGCGCAGACAGGGCACTCACCATCCCTCCTCGTCCTCGCTTCCTAAGGCGATCACACCAAGCAGCCACTGGAGCAAGAAATAAATCAGCTTTGGTAGGGGCTTACCTTCTTGTCCCGTCACTCCGCCTCCAGACAGGTAGAGAGCTACAAATCCCCAAAGGAGAGGCAATGTATCCATGTTTAGAGAAGGGATGAAGGGGAACTTCTCCCGAGAGGAGTTGGACGATGAAGAGGGAATTAAGGGGGAGGGGGGTTCCTTTTGAAACGGTAAGTCACTCTTTGAGGTGATCGGGCCCCCTCACTCCCCTGGAGATTCCCTGGTCCGATGTTTCTAGTTGCCGCTTGCTCGCCTTCCTGTGTGTCTTCCACTGGCTTGTGTAACCCACTTCCAAAGGAGGGAAACTCCTTCTATTCAGGAGCAGGGGAGATGGCAGCTTCTCCGGTGATTAAGACACCAGTAATGACACACACAAATGAGTGTGCCAAGGAGAACCGGAGATCGCCCAGTCCCTCAAAATGTCATTTCCTTCCCCCCCGGAACATCCCCAGCAACATTTCCCCACAGCCGCGCAAATCAATGGCTCGCTCGCCTTGGCATCGCACGAGCAAGACCAAACGAAGCGGATACCGGAGAGAGACCGGCGGCAAGGCGCGGGGCTGGGCTGGGACAGGGAGCAGCGTGTCTCCCTGTGAGCTGATCAGTCTCCTAGGAGTGGAGGGAAGAGGCTTTCCGGATCATGCAGCGCTGGGATTATTAATGCGCTGCTGTTGCTTCTGCTGTTCGCCGCCGCTGCTGCTGCTGCTGTTCTCCTCTGCCTGCCTGGAGCTGCAGGATCCGGGCTGAGAGTTTCGTCCCTCCCTCCCCGCCTGCCTGTGTGAGTCTCTGTGAATGTGAAGATCTTCAGGCTCTGCGGGCTGGGTGGCTGCTCCTCTCGCTTTGCCTCCCTCTCGGCTCCTCGTAGCCTTTTCAGGCAGAGCAGCATGGGGATGTCAGAAGAGAAGAGGCAGAGCTAGATCCGATTACACGCTGGCCCAGGGACCGCCCCTTCGGTGTTCCTGACTGAAGAGGCAACCGAACCGTACTCCGGACCCGGCTGGATCCATCCCAGCCACAAAGCAAGAGGCGGAGAACACCCCCTCCCCCGCAACTGCAAGGTTCATGCCTCCCTAGCCCAGGCAGTGGCACACGCATCCCCCTGGAATCAACGCTCCCTGGCACAGCAACAAGTCCACTGACAACAGGGGTGCAAACGGAGATGGGGGCCCAGCCCAGGGCTTGAATCCTTTCATGTCTGCCCTCGAGCCCCTGCCCCCCACAGATCCTTAGATCCAGGTGCTGTTTGCTTCCCAAAGGGGGTGGTGCACCCCAAGGAGGAAGGGGCAGGGAGAGTGAGGTGCAAACAGGAGAGAGTGCGAAGTTGTCCTGGATCAGGACATGGGTGCACACAACATTTGCTCATTCCTCACCATCCCTTTCCCTGGGACAGCCCCGTAGCCCTGACTCCTGCTTGCACCTCACATCCCCCAGGACAGCCACATAGCACTGTTTCCTGCTCGTACCTCACACTCCCTGTCCCTTCCCCCAGGATAGCCGCATAACACCATCTGCTCGCCCCTCACATTTCCCTCCCTTTCCCAGGACAGCCACGTAGCACTGTTTCCTGCTCAGACCTCACACTCCCTGCCCCCTACTCTAAGATGGCCGCATACTACAGCACTGTCTCATGCATCTCATTCCCCGGCTCTTTCTCCAGAATGGCTGCCGAACACAGCATACTTTTACACGGATCACACCCAGGCCTCTACTCCCCCTCACACCCGGGTGGGCTGTCCGTTTCAAGGTGGCCTGCTAGATGTGCAAGCGGAGCAGAAGCGAAGCCCCACCCGCGGAGCGGGCTGGGCCACCCAAACCTGGGGCACCGGCTGGAGGCAGAGCAGCAGTCCATCTGCTCAGCAGACAGCCGAGTAGCTCTACTCCCGGCTGGGGGTTGCCCCAGGTTACACTATAGAGCTGTGGGTGGCAGCCTAGAGCGGTGGCCAATCCGTCTTGTAGCTCTATAGTGTGGAGGAGTGGGGGAACCGCGTAGGCAGACTACGTCAGCACAAGGTCCGTTTAAAATCAATCCAAGCACTGCCGCAAGCGGGCAGACATGGGGGTGCACCCCCAGACTTGGTCCAGGGTTGAGCACCTCCACAGCTGTCTAAAGACACCCACTGTCTCCTGCTCATGCCTTGCACTCTCTATCCCTTCTTCTGTGGTGCACCTCCCTCTCTGGGAAGCAAACAGCCGGAAGGGAGAAGGGACAGGGAGCAACCAAGGCTCTTCCCCCTTTTGTCTACCATGGTTGCCCCCTGGCTGCTACCAATGCACATTTGCTATTGGGCACCTTCACAACTCAGGGATCAAATTTTTCTCCAAACCCTACCCCCAAAAGTGTTTTGTCTCAAGCTAGCAAGGACTTGGCCCCGAGGGTGTACGTGAAGAGATGCAATAAATCAACAGCTTTCTCCAAATGTAAAACAAAGTCCTAGGTTCCAAACACCACCCACACAGAGACACAAATAACGCTAAAAGGCTGGCAGGAGACACGTTATTAGTTGCAACACTCTCAAATGGCTAAAAGGATTTTGCTCAAACTTGCCAGCACAAAAAATACCTCTGGGCCGAGACCAAATGTGGATAGTTTCAGTTCCAAAAGGAGAATTTTTGAAGAAATTAAGGAGGTTCTAAGGACAAGGCCAATGTTACCAGAGCCATATCTAGCAGTAGATCACCTCATTTCAGCAGTGGCAGAAGACAGTTTGACTCTGTCCTTCCAGGAAAAAGTAGCAGCCATAGGTTAAAATGGGGACTGAATGGGATATCCCCCTGAGTTTGGGGCACAAGGAAGAGCCAGAGCCCTCTCCTCAGATCCAGCCTCCTGCAGAGGCCAAAATGAAGGAAGAGACTGTCCCTGTGAGTGTGACGCTGCTAGTGCTTCATACATCATTTGAATTGCCTGAAGGCTGGACAAGTGTGGGGGTTGGGGGGGAGAGATTAGGGATTTGGCGGGGAGTGGAGAATCAAGTGTCCTTCCCCACCCCCCACCCCCCACCCTTCACTCCAGACTGTTGTCACTCCCCTGGTAGCAGAGCATGAGAGCAATATATACAGCTCCATTCTCCACTTGCGTCACACAGGGTGCCCTTAGTATTGATGGGAGGCCCATTGAAGAGAATGGTACTCATGCCTGTGCTAAGAGCTAGTGCCAGCACAAACCAGGAGGAGGATCAAGTTACTCATCTATATGACGACTACTAAATTATCAGGGCCATGATCCACAAGCTGGAGCAGCCTTATTGAAGCCCACAGGGGCTACTCAGGAGTTGCGTCCAGCGGAGCTTTTCCGGGTGATGAGTGGAACTGGAATTTTCCAGTGCCCGCTGTGACATGTTTGTCGATTACTTCGTGGATAAAATTGCTCATATTCACCATGATTTCAACACAGCGCTTATTACAATAGCGGTGCCAGAAGTTATGGAAGCCCCGCCTTGTCCGATTTCATGGAATCAGTTCCAGTGCATATCACCTGCTGATGCGGCAGATGTTCTTGGGACTGTCAGAGCCACCTTTTGTGAACTAGACCTGTGCCCGTCCTGACTGGTTAAGGCCAGCCGGGGTGGTCAATGCCTCCCTTTGGGAGGGCAGAGTGCCGAGCTGCTTCAAGGAGGTGGTGGTGCAGCCTTTGCTCAAGAAGCCATCGCTTGACGTTGACTCCCTTGCCAGTTATCGACTAGTTTCTAACCTTCCCTAAAAAAGGGAAGGTTATTGAATGGGTAGTGGCTCGGCAGCTGCAGGGGCATCTGGATAGCATCAGTTTTCTAGATCCTTGGCAGTCCGGCTTTCGTCTGGGTTATGGCACTGAGACTGCACTTGTGACTTTGGTCAATGACCTCCAGCATGAGTGAGATCAGGATCGATCGACCCTGTGATTCTGTTAGATCTGTCGGATGCTATACCGTTGACCATGAGATGCTGGTGACCCGCTTGCAGGACTAAGCCGGAGTGGGCGGGATCATTCTTGAATGGTTCTGCTCCTTTCTGGCTGGGAGAACTGAGCACGTGGTGCTCTGGGATTGTTCATCCTCTCCCCGAGACCTCTCGTGTGGAGTCTCGCACAGTTCTGTTCTGTCTCCTCTCCTGTTCAATGTGTATATGCAGCTTTGGCCATGGCGGAAGCCAGTGCCTAATGAAATGAAATGAAATGAGTGTATATGCAGCCGTTGGGTGAGGTCATGAGAGGGTTTAGTGTTCGGTGTTGTCAGTATGCTGATGACACCAAACTCTACCACTCCTTTTCATCCGACCCAGACCCAGCAGTCTCAGTGCTTACTTGGTGTTTGTCGGCTGTGGGGGACCCTGGATGAGGGTGAGCCAGCTGAAGCTGGAGATGATGCTGGTGGGTAGGGCGGTGGGAGTGGCATCCCCCATCATTGATGGGGTTTGCCCCCCCCCCCCATTCCCCAAGGGAGTGCTCCTTGATTCCCAGTCCCACCTGGAATCAAGGAGCGTATTTCACCAGCTTCATCTGGTGCGGCGGCTTCAACAATACGTCTCCGACCTGGCCACCATCATCCATGCTTTCATCACCTCTAAACTGGACTATTGTAACACACTCTACATGGGACTGCCCATGATGACAGTTTGGAGACTGCAGCTAGTGCAGAATACAGCGGCCCATCTCTTGACTGGGATGGGTCGCTGTGAGCACATTACACAGGTGTTGCATTGGCTGCCTATAGTCTTCCAGGCCCAGTTCCAGGTGCTCGTGCTTACCTATAAAGCCCTATACGGCCTAGGCCCTGCCTTCCTGTGGGATCGCCTCACGCCCCAGGCTCTGGATCGGCCCCTGAGATCATCCGGGAGTGCCCTTCTTGAGGTCCCGTGGGTTCTTTGGGAGGCAACTATGGAGAGGGCGTTCTCGGTGGCTGCACCTCCTTCTTTCACCTCCTCCACCAGGCTTTTGACGAGGGAGATGGATGAAGGGAGGGGGGATGAGGGATAAGGTGGTAGGGGTTTTAAATATATTTTTCTTTGAATTTCTCCATTTTTATTAATATATTATTTTTATTATTGTATTTTATATTTTGTATTGAATATTTTTATATTTTAAATTGTTAGCCGCTTCGAACCACCTTGGGCGGGAGAGGCGGGATATAAAATTTTATATAAATAAATAAATACTCAGGAGTAAGTGGATTGTGGATCATGGCCCATTAGGGTTTAATTTGTGGGGTCTTGCCAGGATTTAGCCTCAACAATTAAATTCAAGGGGAGGGCTGAGCCCCCAGAAATGCTCCTAGTAGAAGTTTGCACTGAAATGTGAAAGGCCAAGAAAAGGCCAATAGTGGTCATTTGGGAGTTGGAAACAAAAGCCAGAAAAGCCTTGGGTGGTTTATTTGGTTTTCATTAATGACTTTCCTGCCCTACATCCAGTGCTGGCCATCAAAGAGATTAAGGGGGGATTCAGACGTTCTGATTTGTGCGATTTTTTTTTAAAAACGAATGTTTCATGCCTGTCTGAACACTTAAATTCGATTAAATGGAGTCAATATCGCACTAAAGCAATGCGTGTTGAAAAGCTACTCAAACCTACCTTTTTGCTGTCCGTTTTCAATAAATCCGCACTTAACAGCAGTGTGAAAGCAACATCGTACTGGTTTTAACTAGTGTGAAATCTTTTCTGATGTGAATGCAACCGTGCTTCCAAGTGCGCTGTTTTACTCCTGCCCCTACCGGAAGCAGTGAGACCAGCTGGAGCCCTGTAGTTGCCTCGCTGGGTGCAGGCTGCAGCCAGCTTCTCCCCAAAAAAGTTCTTCCCCTCCATGTTTCCCCTCCATGCTTCTCCCCAAAAAAGTTCTTCCCTCCAAGGGACTTTCAATCATCTGCCTCTGCCTCTACCGTAGTGCTGCAGCAGTAGCAGCAGCGGGATACCGGAAAGAAACCAGGGAGAGAAGCAGCGCGCCTCACTATGCGAGGGGCTTCTTTCCAGCAGCCTCAGGCTCTCCCTCTTTACTCCCTGATTCTACAAAGTAGCAACCTTTGCTACAAAGGTTGTAGCAAAGGTTGTTGCAAAGTTTGCAAAGTTGCAGCAAAGGTTGTAGCAAAGTTGTACTTTGCTACAAAGTAGCAACCTTCTGGCTCCCCACAGGCCACTTCCTGTAACTGAACCGTACTGAGCAGCCGGGTAAGCACGCACTACAAGAAGGTCTGAATGCATTATTTCGCTGTACTTAAAATCGGTATGGCATGCATGTGAATGCAACAGGACTTGTTAACAGCGAACTATTGAGAACCAGTTTTTAAAAATCCAGATAATTGCTGCACGTGTGAATTCGCCCTAAGTCACAAAAACTCCTGTCTTATATTCAGCTGTAGAGAGACAGGTTGGTCCAGTGGTTAGGGCGTTAGCTGGAGATTGTGGTTCAGTTCTCTGCTCTGACAAGCTTCCCTGGTGAAGAAGGTGTGGTTTCTGGGAAAGGCTTAGACCCCAGAATTTATTTATTTAAAAAACAAAAACAAATTAAGACTGTGGCTCGCATGTCATTAAAATCCTTGTTTGTCATTATGATCTGAAAAACATCAATTGACCACTGTAAAATTTTTCTTTAAAAAGCATGTTCCTGCACATGCTGTCTTCTAAATACACTTTGGGGTTGAAAGTCCTGGTGACTAGGGATGAGCAAACAGAATGCAGTTTGGCTGTTCAGACATTCGGTTGTTCGGTTCGAAATCCGAGTTCGGGTTCAGTTGGGTGGAGTTCGGTTCGGCTGAACTTGCCGAACACTCGAAAATAGCGCTATTGAAATCGATACCAAATTCGAAGTTTTTTTTCAGTATCGGTACATTTGGCCCTGAAACTACCCCTGGTCTCTACCCCTGGTGCCAGGAAGTCTGCTCCTCAGCTGCCTCCCCCTTCCAGTCACATTTTTCCTGCCCGAAGTCACATTTTTCCTGCCCCCGAACTCAACCAAACTTTTCCGAACTGTTCGGAAGTTCGAGAGTTTGGTTCAGGAGTTTGGTTCGGACATCCGAACAGACTGAGTTCGGGCCGAACTCCGAACATCCAAACCGCGTTCATCCATCCCTACTGGTGACTACCCACAAGAGAAAGGGAGGAATACCAGTGAGCAAAGAGTAGGTGAGAAATCAGGGAGAAGTTCCAGGCTTGCTACTGATATGGTCCCAAAAGTTCCAAGAAAGACAGCTTATGCTGTTTCATGCACAGTATGCCGTGCGATAAGGAAGAGACAGGATGTTATCAAACACAACCAAATTCTTTATTTAACTAAGCTTACTCCACGAGGCTGTGCCTAGCTCACGCACACTCTCCTTCACAAACTGTGCAGTGTTTCCTCCCATGCGACTCCAGTCCCAACCTGCAGGTTCCTGCAAGTTGTTATATATGCCAACTAACTATTTTTAAAATAAGGTGCAAAGCTGTTTACACAGAGCTTCGGGCTAGCTGCTCCTGAAACACAGGAGTTGTACTTTTACATCTTAGGATGGTCCTGTGAATTCCAAGCTGTCTTGCTTCAAAAACATTCATTACCACGTTATTGCAAAGGCTGTGAATATCAACAAGAGTGAAGGGAAAAAAAGATTAAAATAATTACATAACACAATGCTGGCCTGATTGACCTCACACTTCTTGAAGCTCCATGCAAAAGCAGAACACCCAAAGAACTCTGTCCAAGGAGGAGCATCAGGCCAACAATTGCTTCTACTTCTGGGTAGTTGCAAGAGTCTCTCAGAAACCGTTTTTACACGGCACCGCCAGGTGGAGGGTGCATATGTGTGCCAGTGGGTGGGCGGGGCATCCACACGGCCACACAACCATCCCTACTCACCCCTCACTCATCCCCACGCACGGAGCAAACTCCATTTTCCCTGGTTGTTCCATGCGTGGGGATGAGTGGGGGGTGAGTGGGGATGTGTGTTAGGTGGGAGTGCACACGCACCCCCACTCACTGCACGTGTGCGCAACATGGATCATGCCCACTCATGAACATGCAGATTTCTGCGTGTTCATGAGTGGGAGAGTCCCATGTAATCTAGAGGAGCATTTCCCTCCTCAGCTTTTTCCACTGGAGGGGAGATACAGCGTTCCTGGGGAACTGAAGCCCTTTAAATAGGGGCAGCAAAACTTATGATGCAGTGATCCAGGCATCCGTCTCAAGTGATCTATCAGGACTAGGGCTGAACGAGAAACAAAAATATTTCTTCCGAGGAAACTTGCAATTACAAGGACTGGGACCAAGATCTTGGTCTCGGAGTGAGTACTTGGCGGGGCGAGGGGGTGGAGAGAGAGGAATACATTGTGCATGTACAAAATGGCCACTGGACTGTTTTGCACATGTGCAAAATGGCTGCTGCCCTTAACCAAAATGTCAGCAATAGCATCAGTGCCATTTTGGTTAAGGGTGGCATCCATTTTGCCCATGTGCAAAACAATCAGACAGCCATTTGAGCATGCACAAGGATTAACTAATTAATTAATATTATTTTATTTACTTTCTTGTCCAAGAACTTTGTTCCAGGTGAGAAAAAAGTCATTGTGCATGCGGAAAGTGGCCACTAGACTGTTTTACGCATATGAAAAATGGCAGCTGCCCTTAACCAAAAATGGTGGTGACACTATTGCCACCATTTTGGTTAAGGGCAGCAACCATTTTTGCACATGTGCAAAACATTCCGGTGGCCATTTTGTGCATGCACAATGATTTTTTTTTCCTCGACGAGAACTCAACAAAAATGTCCCAGTTCTTGGTTCATCTTGGACGTTCTGAGAACTGGGATTTCAACAAGGATCGAGAGAAACTTAATGAGTTTCAGCCCTAATTAGGATCCTTCCTGCTGGCTCTGGTGCTCTAGGCTGGGACCCCTTTCACTGACTCCCAGCTCTAGGGCCAGTGAAAGGGCAAGTGGTCTCAGGTGGAGTGGAGGACTACTCTTTAGAAACATCCTTCCACACTGGAGAAGCTCTCCTAGGTCTCCTCCTCCTCAGAGACATGCATGCCCTGGGGCCCATATCCTGCTGTTCTCCAGAAAGGCAATCTCTGAGGGACTGGTCCCCGTCTCCACACTGCGATCTACTAGAAAGTAGCTCATGATGATCCACCAGTAGATGGCAATCTACCTCTTGGACACTCCTGCCCTAAAAGAACCTTAGTAGCAGCTTGTTTCACGTATAGGTAAAACTAGTCCTACATAACACATGTAACGTTACCCAAGTTATACACAAGTGAAATAGCACTTGAAGAAACAAGAATTCACTCTATATATACATTGTATCACATAGGTAGCAAGGTTAATTATAGGTAAGCACTTGTGTTCAGTGTGGGGGAAATGCTGTGAACCTGGGTCCCTGCTCATAGAATAAAACCCTTTATTCCCACAATCATGTGAGAAACTACATTTTTTTTAGCACCTTCGACTACTACACCTGTCTACTGATTTTCATTGGGATTTCTCATAGCATTCTAAACTTTGGCACACATTTCAAATAACAGCTTTTAAAAACAAACAACCAGTCATCAAAATTTCTTCTTGTTCTGTCAGCCAAACATTTAGGGTACAATCCTCTTGAAAAGATACTAGCATGAGTGTTAGAACTTAGAATGGGTGCAAGTCCCATTGACATGAATGAGACTCAGACTCATGCTAAGGCCACTTGCCCAATGCCCACGTTACCGTGCCACTGAATCTCCTGACGGGGAAATCTCCCGGCTGGAAAATTTATGGCATGCTCTGCACGTGGGCGCTTGTAATCAGCCGCATCCTGCAACATTTTTCCTTACAATTGTCAGAGGTGGATTTCAATCCCCGACAATCATAAGGAAAAAAGTTGCAGGATGCGGCTGATTACAAGTGCCCACGTGCAGAGTGCACTGTAAGATTCCCAGCCCAGAGATTTTCCTGCAGGGAGATACAGTGACACGGTAATGTGGGCAAGTGGCCTTAGTGCTAGCACTGGGGCTATCTGCTCAAAGGACTGCGCTGTTAATCTGAGTCACTAAATGTTTTGAGATCAGATTTATTATAAAGTCAAATCTCCTCACCTCTTTAGTCCCATTTGAAACATGGAATTTTAGGCTAAGGATAAAAAGTGGGAGAGAACCCTATGATTGTGACACCCAGGTGTACAAAAAAATATTACTGATCATATATAGCAGGATTTTTTTTTAAAACATTTTTTAAAACCACTGGGTTTTTCTTTTGTGTACATGGTAAAATAATGTACAGAAAGCTTTTCTTTACAGAAAGTGGGATTTTAAAACTAGTTCCATTATTTATTATTAATTATTGTTGTTGGTTATTGTTATTTTAAAAGTAAACTTCTAAGCAAATACTAAAGCATGGCATAAACAAATATAGACTGGTGTATGGTAATAAGAAAAAGGTTTGTTGGAATAAGTTTGGAGAGATGGGCATAGATAGCTTGTGCTTTGTCATTTGTAACTTTTGTTAGAGGACTCAGGCCAATAAAACCTTTATGTCACTATGCGCTATTAAACTTGCACATACAAATAAGAACTAGCTCAACTTCCATTGATGTCAATGGGGAACTTTCCATTGACTTCAGCAGATGTTTCTCTGGGTTCATTTTGCCTGTGATTTTTAAACTACTTTTTCTGGAGTAGTTCCATTAAAGTCATTGGGACTACATTGATGTGAGTTTGACAACGGCAACATTTGTGTATTAGCTATAATGACTGTTACCCACAGTGCTGTGTAATTCTGGTTCCTTCTTTGTGTTTTGATTCTATAGTTTGGTTGCTTTCACATGTTGCAGTTTTCAGTAGCCCATGAAAATCTGTAGAAAGCACGATGTGGCAATTCACTACGGATTTGTTACATGTGAACACTTCTACCACATGGTAAATTCATGGTGATCTGTGGAAGGTTACCCAGATCCATGGATCACCATGGATTTTCCACATGATAGAAATGTTTGCATATAGTAAACCAATCTGTGGTGGATTACCATTCAGTGAGGGTGTTACCATTTTATATTGTGATGTGTGGAAACACTGTTTGAGTGTTGAGTGTCCACATGGGTCTGATCCATCTGCTGCTGAATTCAGTGAAAAGACTTTTGTTGATTTAAATGGGAGCAGAAGCAGGTCTTTTATTGCATTTTCAGTTTGAAAAACTATGACTATTATTTACTATTTACTTATGGCTTGTCTACTATCAAACTAGTAAAGTGTGATTTTTTAGGTACATAAATAACTCTCGCAAACCATAACAGATATCAGTGTTACAGAAACCACAGAATGAATCATCCCTCTCTTTATGGAGATGTATATTGAAAGAACATATGAAACAGGCACACTACCAGCCCTACGCAGAAGGCTAGCTTTTCTTTGGTCATGATCCTGCAGTGCTTACAATATGTGGACCAAAATTCCCATTGAGTTCAGTTGGAGTTCGCCTGCATAACATGATATGGTAGGGCTCATTTACAGATGGAAGCACTAACACAATCTTCACCTGTAGCAGCACTGTTCTGCTGCTGAGCCAAGAGAAGGCAATAACCCTAAGAATACATATGTCGGTGGTCAAAATTGAAGTGACCATCTGGGCCTCAGATACTTTTCCCCAAGTCACCCTTCAGTAGCTGTCTATGGATAATCCATTATATGGCATCTACTAATATGGAATTGTGGAAAATATCAACTCGAGGCCTCAATTCTGCCTCTTTTTGGCACCAATGAATACAGTTCCTTAGCAGCTTTGGAAGGCAGCTGCTCGGAGAGGAAGCTGTTTAGATGGGAGATGCCAACAGCTGTTCTGAAAGACATCCAGCTGTGGAGATGGGTGTGGTACAGTGCTGTTCACATTAGGCTTGGGTTCTACAAGCTCTCATGCCATACTCCCAGTGGCTTCAGCAGAAGTTCTGCTTATTGAAGGCTCACAGGATTAATCCTCTCATGCCATTTTCCCTGGGTTTCCAAGGACCAGCAAGTACTCACCAGACTTTCTTGGAATTGCATAATTTTTCCATATCTGGATACAAGAGGCATCCACAAAATCCTGCTGAAAACAGAACAATATGTAATGTAATTGTTCTCTAATAGGCTGTTTATTTCACCATCTGCATTAAATTTACTTGAAAGAATTTCACAGATGAAGCGCTGGCTGTGGTTTATGTGCAATGGAATTTCCCCTTTCTGTAACAGGCCCTTCACCTTTTCTTTTCCCCTCTCTCCAACTCTTAGACCACATTCTCACTGGGCAAAACGCGCGGCTTTGCCTCCGATCATGCGGAGGTTACAGAGCACGATTTTCCAGCTCTGTAACCTTTACATGATCGGAGGCAAAGCCACACAGCTTTGCTTTCCCACTAGACAAAACATATGCAGCATTTGTCTCCCGGAGTTTTGCCCAGTGAGAATGAAGTCTAAAGGCCAACTTAAGTAGACATTCCCATCCTTCCACTATTTCACTTTGCTCTTTCCTCAGACTGCCCCATCTTTTCAGTGCCTGTCATCCTGTCTCATTTCTGTTAGCTTGGCACTGCAGTCTTCTTTCTAGCTGGTGCCATGTTCACCCATGAATGGTCCTGAGGAGATGCTACAAGTCCTCACCCAGGTCCCACGGATTTGTCTGGTATTTTTATAGCCCTCTAAGGGCCCCAAGGGCTTGGAAAAGACATGGGTTTTTTCACCATTCTAATGTCAGGACATATTATTTTCATCACAGACCCTCAAAGAACATTGTAAAACAAATAACATGGCAAGAACAAAACACTATTGACATACATTCAGCCACAAGTATAAACAGTGGTGTAGCTAAGTTTATTAGGGCCCTGGAGCAAGTCAAATTACTGGCACTCATACCATTTGCCAGTGCTTAATTTATAAAAAATGGATTACCGGGACCCAAACCTGCCTGCAAGTCACACCTCCTGCCTCATAAGCCACACCCTCTTCCCCACAACTTGACAGAACAAGGAAATTACTAGGATCTCCAGCTAGTCATCTAATCACTAGACTAACCTGCCTCTCTACAGCTGAATATAAAACAGGATCTCTTGTGACTTAATCTATATGATGGTCAGCACAGGGGATGGGGTACAGAAGTCATTAATGAAAGCCAAATAAACCCTGCAGGATAGTAGGGTTCTTCTGGCTTTCATTTCTAACCCTGAAATGTCCACTATCCGCCTTTCAAATTTCTTAGTGGGGGATGTTTCCCAGGGCTCAACCTCCCCTTGAATTAGCCCCTCACCCTCACAAATTAAGCCCTTCCAACTGGGATCGGAGGGAAGAGGCCAGGGTATTGGGGAGGCTGGAGGTCATGGGTGGAGCAGTGAGGCACTGGGGACACTGGACTAGCAGGGGCAGGAAGTGAAGCAACAGAGCAGAGCAGGGCTTGGGGGTTGCTGAGGTAGAGGAGACAAAGTGTGCGGGGGGCAGGATGGCAGTCACTGACAGACATGGCACCAGCTCCTGGCTCACTGGGGAAGGCACAGGCAGCCCCGGCAGAGAGAAAGCAGGACATTTTGATGTATCGATGGGGCTAACCTTACTGGACCCCCCTGAAAGCCTGGGCCAGTGGCCTCACCTGTAGTTATACCTGCATAAAACCAGAGAAATTGCTCCACTGGCATGGAGTCTATTTAGAGGTTAGCATACAGGACTGTGAGTCAGGAGGCCTGGGTCACTTGAGTCACTGGTGGAGCATTCTGCCCCACTGAAGTCAGTGTTGGGATTTCAGCCACTCTGTCTGAAATCCTCAAATCCCTAGGATAGTCCCTTCAAGATCACTGAGGCTACTCTGGAGAAAGTGACTTAATGTCTGTAGCCTCTGCAACCTTGGGTCCATCACATCAGTTGCCTGTGCTTCAGTTATTCCAATGAATGCTTCTCTACTTTTGTAAAGTGCTTGCAGCAGTGGTTATTAGCTGGCATGCTGGGGCTAACTGGTGTGCCTCAGTAGGTTGTCAGGTCTGCCCCCCAAATTTAGGTAATTATAGTTGCTCACTGAACCACGCCACGGCTCTTGAAGGCCATGTCTCAGCTGGTATGAAGAGTATAATATTAGAGATATAATGGATAATTTAATAGCCTAATTAATACCCACTTCCTTTTGTCTTTGGTTCCATGCAAGAAGAGTTGTCAGTATTACATTCAGTTTCAGCACATGGCCGGGTGGCGTACGTTGGTAGATAAGCGTAGGTGTGTCCGTGCTAATGAAAGGTTGGGAACCTCTGGCTTTCAGATTCCTCCGTGGGAAAGGATTACACAAGTGAAAAATATTAATTACTATTATTATTCTATCACATGAGTGACCACCATGTCTCATTCATTGCCACAAGTAAATTATAATTATAGAAGCCTCCTAATAGTTCAAACTTAAACAGGATCAAAATTCTCATTTGAGGCAATTTGAAACAGCCAGACAGAGAGACGCATGCAGGCACATAAATGCATCAGTATGTATGGCCATGCACACACGCCTGCTCCAATGCTCTGTTTGGAGCTAATTTCACTGTAAACTTTCAAACTATTGTTGGCTTAATTAGCACTCTGGATGGATGGCTATTGTTTCATTGTGAGTGCAATAGCTACTAATTTGAGTCTGAAAATGGTGATTGAAAGGGAAGAGACTAGGATGCTGACCTTTTGCTACTGAAGATGCTTGAGGGTGGGTCAACTCACACCCACTGTAGTTATTAGTTCTCAAGCTGCTTCCTAATATTTACTCCTACACAGTTTACTGAGGTGCGTCAAACTTCACTGTGTGGGGTGAGACTGGGTCCCCCCGCCCCTCTGTATTTACTTTGTACATGAACAGTTTGGACAGGATATTCCCACCTTTCGCTTCACTGCTTCAATTGTGTTTAAAAAATAAAACTGAAGGCTCTTCCCCGTCCCCAGTTAGCTCCATCCATGTGGCGTTACTCTCCGTTTCATTCTTCTGAGCTGTAATGTATCCAAGAGCCATTGGGGGGCAGCTGTGACCAAAAAAGAACAAACCAGGGGAAAACAGGGAAAATAAAGAGAGGAAGAGATCAGGAATTAAATGAAGAAAATACTAGTGCAGTCAGAACCACCACCAGAAAAATAACAGAAAAACAAAAAGGGAGGGAAGAACAAATGAAGAGACGGAAGGAAAAAAGTAAAAAGCAGCAGAAAAAGGAGGTGAGAAATGGAAAATAGCTACTAAGTAGCAGAATGAGGGCATTGATAAAGCAACAAACAGAGACAGAGGGAAAAGTAAACAAACTAATAGAGTTAAAATACACAGTCAGTTTAGCAGGAAGGAGGGAATTAGCTTTTGCTGGACTGGGAGGGGATGTTCTTTCTGAGAGGATTTTAGGTGGGGTGTTGCAAGCCTGTTCTGGAACATTTCTGTATGAGAACGGTCACCGACGCCGGAGAAGAAAGCTGCATCTTTTGAGTTAATGAAAAAGCTTTCAGACCTCAGTAAGCTGAATAATGAGACTGAATATAAAGGTGCCATATTATTTCTCAATAGAGCCACAGTATAAAAGGAGGGAATGGATCTTTTTTGAAGCAGCTGCTGTATAATCTAAGGGCTTTCAGGTGTACTTCATCCAAACAGTCGCCTGGTTCTAGCAGGTTAACTTCATCAAAGGCTCCCGACACTGCTTTAATGTTCGATGGGATCCCTACTGGGTGGCTACATTAGCCGAAACAAACCCCTGGTGGGATGATTGTAAGATGATGTTTTGCATCGTGGTGAATGGGATATAGGGGTAACACAGGACCTAGAGCTTGTGGGGTCAAGATCCACAGCTGTGGCAACACCAGGGCCTGGCTTCTGAAAGAAAAATCATTATAATCACAGATGCTTCTGAACCAAAATATTAGATCAGACTGAGCTGCCAGGAAGGCTGAGACTGGACCTGCACTCTGCTGTATGATAAATAATCACAACTGGTAGTGTTTTTCTTTCAGATCCCTTTTTCATTACTCATAAGCTGATGTCAGCAAGTGTGATCATTTGGGGCTTTTTTCTAGCAAAATTGTAGGGATTTTCCCTCTCTCAGGGAAATTCACCACTTAAAGAAGTAACATCTGAGCGTGGTTTCACACATTGCATTCTCAAGGGATAAACAAAACAAGTGGTAAAACTGTGGCACATCAGTATATCCATGGAAGGGCATTCATTCACACAAACACCTGATGCATGGTAGAGCTATTTGTCACCTGCTAAACCCAGGGTAGAGACTGTCACAGAAAGGCAGCAACAAAGATTAAAATGGGGGTGTGGGGTGTTGGAAAAGTTGATTTTATGTATGATGGGGGGGTTGTTGGGGGTATGATATGGTGGGTGGAATTTCGAGGCAACCATGACCACCCTATGAGGGTGGGACGGTAGGTAAGAAGGTGTGGAAAGATGGGTCTCCCCCAGCCCGGGTGAGAGATGGGGGAGTGGGTTGGGTATGGGGGTTCTCATGTGTGAGAGGCATGAGAGTGGGAATGGCTGGATGAGATTGGGATGTGGATTTTGTGTTTTACTTGTATTGTAAGCCACCCAGAGCTGCATGGATTGGGCAGGATATAAATCTAAAGACAGTACACAGATAGATAACTATCTATGGTAGATATGCCCACAAACAAATCAATGTTAAACATGTGGTAACAGCAGTTACCACTTGAAAATGTGATGTCTGAAAGCACCTGAAGTCTGTTTTTGTATGTCAAAAAAATACAGCCTGAAAAGCGAAGGAAAGCATTTTGTGGCATGGGAGATTTCCACCAGGTGCCTTGTGACTTCTAAACTGTTGTAACACATGGTAACTAGGGCCTGATCCAGGCAAGTGCAGACTGTGGAACTGCACAGGGCCCATGTGTTATGGGTGGAGGAAATACATGGGGTCCATGAATGAATTTGTAATGACAACATGAAGGTGAGAAACACTGGCATAACTTTTTGGCCGCAGATCCTTAAACACAAGGAGCCCCAGACTATGAAGGACCCCTGACAATTAAGGAACAAACACATGGGGCCCATGAATAAACTAGAAATAACATTATAGAGCCACGGTAGTGGCTCTATAGTTAAGGCAGGTTGCAGCCCCTGTTAAAACCATGAAAAATCTATTTGGTATAAAATCGAGATGATTTATCCTATAAGTCTGAAATTTCGCAGCTTGGTCAATCACCTTTGTAAATGCTTATAAAAGCTTCAATAATGCACCTCTGGGCATTCCCATGTGATCAAAGACATGCCTGATTTGCATGCACATCCCTTCCCCAGTCCATCAAAAGACACATTCCTGCATGTGTGAAAACGATGTCAGTTCAAATTTCAGACAGATTTGTTGAAAAAATGGCGGAGTTATACAAGTTTGAAAATCAGAGGCAGGACTCCTTTTTCTGGTTTTTGTGATTAGGCTGTCTTGATGCAGGAAAGTGTGTTTAAAGATATCCATCTGGAAGTGTAGAGGTGTGAGAAAATTCAAGTGTTCATTCTAGTCCATTCCTGAGTTTACATTTTAAAAATCTGTGGTGTATTTTTTAAGTTATGAGGTTTTTCTGTTGCCATGTTATCCTATGGAGTGATACTTAGCAAACTTATGTCACGCATGCACAGAATGGCATTTCAGGTTTAGAGAGTGAGATGGTTCCTCAGAGAGGAGCACCTTAAGGAAATTTGTTACCATAGGACAGTTGGAGTTAGTAGTTACCCCTGCAAAGGTTTTCAGTGGTTTCATTTCTACTGGCTATGCTACATGCCTGAGGAAGGGCTCTGTGTGGCCCGAAAACGTGCTTATTTCCACCAATCACAGTTGGTCCAATAAAAGATATAATTCGAACCACTTTGTCTCCCTGTCAAAAAGCATGGAAATTGTAAGTTAAGGTTCCTGCTGTAACTTGTACTTCATGTAAGCAGTAAAGAAGAAAGACATTGTACAATCTCACATATTGTGCTCTCTGACAATTTAGGCTCCATGCACCTACATGTTTCCTTGGACTTTCAGCCCCAATCCTCTTCCTCTGCAGATGGGAGGGGTGTAATACTGAAGCTGGGGATAACAGGGGGTCATGTCTCCCTGCTGTTGCTATATGGTTTCATTTCACTTGGTGAGAATGGGATATGTGAGTATTGGGAAGCTGTATATTGGGGAACAATGTTGATGAATGTGGGATGTGTACAGGGATACAGAGACACAAGACTGGTGGCAGTCAGGCAGTGGAGGAAGTGTTTGTATTGGGAGGAGGTAGCCAGGTGTTGGGGGAGTGTTTATGGAGGACAAGGATGAGAAAAGGGTGATGTGTATGCATGTATTGGGCTGGGAGGCAGGCTGGGTCAGGGGGAAGTGTATGTATTGTAATGGCCTTCTATACATATTGTTAGGAATGATGGAGAGGCCAAACCATTGTGGGAGGGGTGTATATTGGGGAAGAAGACTGAGAGATGGGTGATGTGTATCAATGGACTAGGCTGGGGGATAGCAGGGGTGCAAAGTAGTGTTTGTATGGTGAGCAGTTCAGGGGTGTTATATAGAGAGGGAGAAGATGAGAGATAGGTGATGTCTATTCAGGGACAAGGTTTGGGGGACAGCATGGGGTGAGGGCAAAGTGTATTTATGCTTTTTGTATACATTTCAGTTCAGTTGGGGACAACAGGACATCCAACTACTGAGGGGGGTGTATTTATTATTTATTTAATTATAGTTTAATTTATTTATGGCTCTGAGCCAAATACAGAGAATGCTTACAAGCATCCAAACCGCACTCTCCTCCTCCCCACAATAGCAATAGAGACATACAAATCCCAGCGAAAAACAATCTCATAGTACAAACACAGACAAAACATAAAGTTACAGTAACCAAAAACCTGCGGACAATCCATCTTCTTAACTTTGACTGCCCCACACCCTGCTCCTTTTTTCCCATTGATGTCAAGAAATTACCCAGGGCAAACATAGCTGGGCCTGTCTCCTGCTGGAGAACCCAGGCCGTCTGCAGCGAAAAAGGCCAGTCTTGTAGATGATTAACTAAGGGGCACAAATGAGTCATTCTTTCTGCCACATAAAAGGGGCACTGCCACAGCACATGGTTAATATACTCAACTGCTCCCTGTACACAAGGGCAGAGTGTCTCCGAGTAGGGTATCCCTTTCCCTCTTCCCCTTAGTTCTGCCATTTTTAACTGATTAAAACGGGTCTTTGTTGTAAGGCTTCTCCTTCTATAATCAGTAACTTGGGAGAGGTGCTTGTCTGTTTGTCTTTTTATTTTTATTCAATTTATACCCTGCCCCTCACACACAGGCGACTCGGGTTGGTGAACACAAATGCAGTAAAAACAACAATACATTATATAAATATAAATATAAATATACATAAATACAACAACAGCAGTATAGAACTAATCCCAATCTGCGGGGAAAAAACCATCCTTCCAAATCCCACTTAACCCATCCCTCTACCCCACCCTAAACACCTGACAGAAGAGCCAGGTCTTACAGTTTTGCCAGAAGGTCAAGAAATCTGGGCTGAGGTGAACCTCCACAGGGACGGGGCAGCCAGTGAGAACACCCACCTCTTGGTCCGAACCCACTGATAACACAGGACCTCCAGGAGGGTGCCCCCAGATGACCACAGAGACTGCCCTGGATCCCAGGGGGTGAGGCAATCTTTCAGGTAAGCAGGGCCCAAGTCATGAAGGGCTTAAAGGTCAAAACCAGCACCTTGAATTGGGCCTGGAAGACAATAGGCAGCCAGTGCAATGCTCGGAGCACTGGTTGTATGTGCTCCCTGCAGCCTGTCCCAGTAAGAAGGCGGGCCGTCGCATTCTGTACTAGCTGCAGCTTCTGAACCGTCACCGTGGGCAGCCTCATGTAGAGCACATTGCAATAGTCCAGTTTTGAGGTGACAAATGCATGGATAACTGTGGCGAGGTTGGCGTCTGAGACATATGGGCGGAGCCTCTTCACCAGATGTAATTGGCGAAAGGCGCCTCTGGCCACAGCCAACACTTGGGAATCCAGGCTTTGCTGCAAGTCCATGAGATCTCCCAGGCTCCGCACAGATGGAACCAAGGGAGGGTGAACATCCCCAATGATGGGGGTGTTCCCCTCTCCCAGATCACCAACTCCCCCCACCAGCATCATTTCTGTCTTGTCAGGATTTAGTTTCAGTCAACTTGACCTCATCCAGTCCCCCACAGCTGCCAGACACCGGGACAGCAAGGAGACAGCAAGGCCTGGGTTGGTTGAAAAAGATAAGTACAACTGGGTGTATTGGTGACAATGAACACACACACACATCCCAGCTGCACATGATCTCCCCAAGTGACTTCATATACACACTGAAAAAGAGAGGGGACAGAATGGAATCTTGCAGGACCCCACACAAGAGGCCCCCAGAGGACCCACTCGCTGTGACCTATCCATGAGGTAGTAACAGAACCATTGCAGAACAGTCCCATCCACCCTGACCAGGTCCCGCAGGCGAGCCACCAACATCTTATGGTTCATGGTATCAAAAGCGGCTGATAGATTTAGTAGAAACAGTAACGTCATATGATCCCTATCTAGCTCTACCAGGAGGTCTTCGACCAAGGCCACCAACACTGTCTCCGTTCCATAACCTGGACGAAAGCCCGACTGTGTGGGATCAAGAAAACCAATACTATCCAGATGAGCCTGGAGCTGATGGACCACCACCCATTCAATAACCTTTCCTAAAAAGGGAAGGTTAGAGACAGGCCAATAGCTTATCAGGGTGTCAACGTCAAGAGATGGTTTCTTGAGGAGGGACTGGACTACAGCCCAGGTGGATCAAGGTTGGTGGGTACAAGATGTGTACTGGTAGACAAGATTGTGGGCAGCCAGGGTGGGGAGCATTATATGAGTATGGGAACTGGTGTATATGGGTGGACAACTGTCAGAGCAAATGATGGATTCGGAACTGGATCTATAATTTTTGGGTTTAATTACAGATTTGGATTACAGATTTGTATTTAGATCAATTAAAAATAATAATTAAAAATGTAAAAGTTATTGTTCATGTGCAAAATGACCATTCTGTGCATGCGCACCCTTCTTTAAAATGGTGCCTTCCTGACACCCAATGCCTTACCTACTAGCAAAGGAAAATGTTAGCATGATTAATTTTTGTTGTTCAGTTAAACAAAATACCCTCTTCAGGGGCTAAGACTTCTTCTGTTGTAGGGTCATTTGTTATTCATATTATATTATTTAAAAAATGGAATGTTTTAAGAGAGGCATTAAGGGCTCTTACAAATTTAACCATGTTTAAAAAAGCATGGAAGCTGTAAGGTACGGCTCCCGCCTTAACTCGCACACCATGTAAGCAGTAAAGATGTTGTCCAGTTTCATATATTAGGCTCACTCACAACTTAGGCTCCATGCACTCACACTTTGCTTTGGTCTTTCAGTCCCAATCCTCTTCCTCAGCAGATTGAGGGTAACAATGAAGCTGGGGACAGCAAACTCCTCCCTGACCCAGTGTTATGGACTTGAGCCCTGTCTCCACTATAGCCACAATTTCTCCTTCGTTTATAGCTCCTTTCTCAGGCAGCAGCTGTACCTCAAATCTTGTCCCTGAATACTAGGGGTGGGCATTATGGATTCGGATTAATTTGTAACTGCTCATAACAGGCAATTATGAATTAATCTGTAATAAACTACAGCGGTGATAACTGCAACATTGGCAACATGACCACTGCAGATTCATATTAAAATCTACCCCCACACACACACACAAAATAATCACTGCACATGGACAAAAGGGCCACCAGACCATTCTGCGCCTGCATGCCCTTTTCCAAAATGACAGTGGCAGCATCACCATCATTTTTTAAAAGAGCAGCCAGTCTGCACATGTGCAGTGGCCATTTTGTGCACGCATGACCACCTGCCCTTTTCCAAACTAGCAGAAAAGGCAGAAGCTTCCTGGACGTCATGGAGAATGCATTTTTGCTCCAAGCTGAAGACGGTTGAGCAGGAGCCCTGGAGTGTTAACCTTGGAGTGCTGACTTGAGGAGACTGGTTTCTGGTTGGAGAGAGAGTTGTGTGAGTAGACAGTCAGAGGATAATCCCCTGAGTGACTGCATGATTTGGGGGTAATTCTGTCAATGCTTAGCCACAGTAAGGCTGACCCTCTGCTACAGCCAGGTACACGCTTATGCAGTAGCATTACACTGTAGGGCATGTAGGTGACACCCAGTGCTGACTAAGCCCTTCTTGCCCTTTGAGTGGCTAGTCTACATGTGCTATGTCCCAGTGCAGGAGAAGTATGGAAGCTCTTTCTGATGCCAGCAGAGTGAAGAGTGGCCCAGAGTGCTGCTCAGAAGAGCAGTGGGAGCAGAGCCAGTGCCTGAGCAGAGTGTTCCTCCCTTCCTGGGTCAGACCTGTAGTCAGTCAGTGGAGATGAATTTCTTGTATGGGGTGATGAGGGGTCAGAGCACCAGACTCCAGCTCTCTGCTGGCAAGATGGTGAGTCAGGTCTGGTTGGGTAGGTCAGCTCCATGAAACACTGGGGTCTTGTGGCAGATTAGTGGGGAAGGAGCAGTTCCCCCGCAACAGGAAAGCCTATTATGTCACCTTTGTATTAACAAGGATGTGAGTAGAACATTCTTGCCGGGAGGAGCCTACACCACCATTTTGCAGTCGCTCGATATACTGATGGCAAACCAGTGGTAGCCACTTGAAAAGTCATCCCATATATTACCATCATGCTGCTACTTGATACAACAGTTCTGACACCACTAGGCACACAGAGGAAACCTCCTCCTCCCCTCCCACCCACCACACATGTTGCTTTCTGTGGCTTTTCAAGCTACATTTTTGCCACAATGGAAAGCTCATGAAATGTGTCCAGCTGAGGCTGCAGTGGCAACCTGCTAGGAGCAACATTAAGGGCTGGATCCAAAGACCCTGAGCGTAATGGAAATATCCCCTTGGCTTCAGTGAGCTTGGGACCGAGTACTTGATTTTCAGGAAAGGGTGTAGGAAGTTGAGGCTCTTCCTAGTTATGTGGAACTGCCCTTGCAGAGACACTAGTGCTAATTTCTCTCACACATCACTGTAATTCTTCATTGATGAGTCTCAATCGGAGAGCTGAGGGCCGGAAACCTCCACAGCATGTTTCTGTGTACCAAAAAGGAAGGTCCAAATGACTTCCATCAGAACTGCTCACATTTGCTGCTCGCTTGCAATGAAGGTGGAAGTTGCCAAACTGGGTTCTGGATTGTGGCACTCAAGTGGAGTTGCACCATTTGTGTATGAGGTCATAATCCTGACTGATATTTGCTCATATTTTGCATGTCTTTGTTGCCATCAGGGGTTACTGGCTTGGCTTCTATTTAAATCTTAAAATGGAGTTGCAAAGGCACAAAAATTGGGAACAACCATAGAAAGGGCGTGCAGGATTGCATAGTTTTATAAGGTTGTGGGATTTATTTGCTAGCAGTTCCATTAAAACACCTCCTTAAAAATAGATTCCCAAACAACATTATCACAGAAATATCTCAGTTCTTTCCTGCTTGGAACTTGGCAAATACGTTTGCCAGCAAGAAGCAATTTTTAAAACTTAAAAATGTAATTTGCATTGTTTTGACTCTTGGTTTGAAAGATCCTGGCAAGAAAATGTATGTATGTATCAGATGCTTCCCCCCCCCCCCCCCCGCCACTTTTCTGGTCATATTTTAGCTTTTAACCTCTCATCTCTCCAATATTTGCACACAATTTGGAATATATTATTTTCTTGATACATTCACACCATGACCACTAACGGGAAATTAGTAGACAATGGGTGAAATCCTGGCATTAAAGTCACTGGCATTAGTAGAGCCAGGGTTTCACCCAATATATGGTGGCCAGTGGATCACTTGAATGGAGGGAGCCTTTGTTTGTCTTGTCTTTAATTGTTCGTGTAAAAGGAGATGTAGGATAGCATGGTAGAGACTAACTGGTAGAAGGAGGCATGGGCCATTGTAGGCAACAACCTCTTTAATCAGATGTTACATTTGATACTAATTGTATATGCCATAAATGATCACAGTTGATTATTTCTTAATAGACATGTCAAACTATAGGTCAGGTCCTTATTGTACTTAGACTGGGGGGATTGGGGGCAAGAAGGGACCACTGGACCAGGGGCCAAATGAGACCCATGGCTAGTTTTTATTTGCCCCCTTTCCAGTTCCTGGATCTGCCCCCTCGATTCAGTCCCTACCCCCCAAGCACTGAAACACTGAGCTCAGGGGAAGGGAGCAGAGAGGAGGGCATGCACACAAGGATAAGGGACAGATTTGGCACAAACTCCTGATCTGGACTTCCTCTTCCTGAGTGCACCTCTTAAGGAACCCTACTCGCAACTGCTGTGTGGCTCTGGGATCTCCTTGTACTAATTTTCAAAGTGGCCCCTGGGAGGGAAAAGGTTCCTCACCCCGGCTTAGGCACATTGTGCTTGATTAGCGGTACCAACAGAAGCTGAAGTGCCTGAATCTCTGGCCTGCAGCCCTCCTATGCTGCGTCCACTTGAGATTGCGCTGGGGACAGACTGCAGCTCTGAATACTGAGTAGGTCAGGTAATTGGTTACCCAATCAGCTGCTTAGCAGTAACGGATAATCAGGTTTCATTGCTGCAGTCTGTCCTCGACTGGGTCTGGTGCTGCTGCGGGCAAGTGGCTGAGGCACTTTAAGCCAACACTCATTACTGATGTGACTTCTGGGCCCGCCAGCACTGTCGTTGTACTAGTCAGTAGTCACAAACACGGGGCACAAGATGGTTCTAGGTCTAAAATGTTTACAGTCTAAACAAAGTTGGGGAACTTCTGGCCTCTGCGTTTTAAGTTGGGCCCATGCAGCTGTGTTTGACTTGGTTCCTTTCCTGGATCTGGCCCACTTAATCCACCCCCTACCTTCAAACACTGAAAGAGCGAGCTCCGAGGAAGGAAGCGTCGATGAGGGCATGTACTCGAGGACAGTGGATTAGAGCAGAAGCAAGTGCTCTCCAAAATGGATATACCTGTTGAATATGCACTACCCAGCCTGCAGATGGCAGGTTGAATAACGGCCGCTACGTGCTTGGTATTTGGGAGGGAGGGAGGGGTGTGCCAGGCTGCCTGGGCTGCCTGTCCTGGGTCAGCCTGGGATACAGCAGCCCAGCATCACTTGTATTTTTTTTTACCCAATGTGATTTCTTTCTGGGTGTTGTTTTGGTTGTTGTTGTTTTTTAAATGACATCTCTGCACTCATTGACCATAATGTACACAGGATACAACCCAAGCTGTGAAACTAGCAGCTGCTCCTTAGTTATTAATTTTTTATTATTTAATGACACTAACAGAGGGGCTTTTTTTCTTTTTTGTGGTAAATTCTCTGTTTACATACAGTTTCTTTGCCTGCTGCAGCCTTTAACTCCCAGCCTGCCTACTTCCTTGTCAGCACTCTATCAACCAGCAGAGTTCACTAAGCAATTGCTGGGTCCCCCATTTCTTTCAATCCTGGAGATGGGCAGTGCGTATTGGTCTGATAAAGAGCTTACAGTTAGAATCTTAAAAGGGCTGTTCTGGCTGGCTCGGCAGGTCTGCTTTGGGGCAGCAGTGCCCAGTGTCTAGGTTCTTTGGGCAAGGACTCTTCCTATTCGTGTATGTGTGCAGAGTGAAGCTGTGAACTGTTTATATTTTGCAAGAAAGGGTTAATGGGATTTGGTGGTTTCCTTCAACTTCCTGTGTTCTAGGAAATGGATAGTACAGCCTTTATTACTAGATTTATGGCACAAAAGCTACTGCTACTCTCCCCAAGGCTGGCATCAGCACTTCTGGAACTATAGATAAGGATTGGAATGTGATGCCAACTAAGAGAAAAACAGTAATATGGGTATGCTAATTTATGGCCCCAGAAGATGACACCCCTAGCCTTTAAATTGTGAGTCTTTGGGTGTTTTTAGACAAGCGCCTCCTCACCCATTGCCCACCATCATACATGTTGCAGGGCTGCATTAGTACCCTATGCAGCCCTGCAACATGCATAATGGGTGGGGAGGCGCTTGTCTAAAACCACCCTATGACATTTTATTTCTGTGGCCGTATCTGTAGACATGGCCTGGCTAGGGCATAAACAGCCATGCAAAATAATTGACAGGGTTCTCTTTTTTGGGTATGGATCAACTCTGTCCATCTGGAGGTTCTACCTGCAGGTCCTCATCGTTTTCTGGGCTTAGATCCTGAGACTGAGTAGTGCTGCTAAGATTCATGTCTGTCTTGTGAACAGACAAGAAAGCAGATTCAGAACCTTCTACATCTTTGTATGAGGAACAGCTATTTCTTTCCTATGTGACTAAGTTTCTGCTTATTACATATATCATTTACTCTTTGTTTTATCTATTTGTATCGGATTGTGATTTACTGTACTCTACTTTGCATTTGATTAATTGTAATTGCTTGTTCAAATTTTTAAGTAAACCGTGATTTAGAATTTGGTTGGCTTGATTATTCTGTAGGCAAAAGAAAACTACATTCCTGGACATTGACTTATGGGGTTAACCCCCCACTCCCACCCCAGGTTAAAGCCCAATGCCACACAGACTTGTAGCCAAGAGAGGACTAGAGTAGGGGCTTTGCCACCTTGCTAAGATTCCTCCCCTACCCCGGCTAAGAAGCAATTCACAAGTCATTCCCCTAAAACAAAGAGGGTTTGACACAAGGTGTCTATAGACATGTGAGCAAAGCCGATTCTAAATTGTACAGCATGTGTTTTTAATGCAATGGCTCACCAACGTTTTAAACCATGCTATCCCCTCCTCTTATCTGTGGTAGTTGAGGGCCGGCCCCTCTCCCATCATACACTCTAGCATTCACCTGACTCCCTCTCCCCCTTCCACCCTCCGTCATCCATGCCTTCGTAACGTTGAGGTTAGACTACTGCAATGCACTCTACATGGGTCTTCTCTGGAAGCTGCAGAACTCAGTTTATCTTCTGTTGGGGGTGGGTGGCCAGGAGTACATTACACCCATGCTCTAGTCTGCACTGCCTACCAATAGCTTTCTGGACACAATTCAAGGTGCTGGTTTTGATCTATAAAGCCCTAAATGGCTTGGGCCCCAAGTATCTGAAAGACTGTCTCTTCTGTCATGTCCCGTTGTGGCCTCTGAAGACAGTTTGTGATGTTTCCACAACAAGGGCACGCAGGGAGGCATTCTTGGTTCCCATGATTATGAAACTCCCTCCCCTTGGATATTTGTCTAAGCCTGAGCCTACTCATCTTCCAAAAGCAATGTAAGATATTTGTTTGGCCAGCATTTGGCAGGTGGGGATAGGGTTGGGTGGAATTGTGGGGAGGTTAGGGAAAGGGTGGGTGGGTTAAGGCAAATTTGTTGATGTCTTTATATGTTGTAAGCCACCCTGAGCCATGATGGGAAGGGCAGGGTATAAGTCTGTATAAATAAAACAATAAAATATCCTAGGTGGCAAGAGTGTTGTCCTATCAGGGGCAGGCAGTAAAGCTTCACCAGGACACAAGAATCTAAGGGACCCACACTCATGTGCATAGGCAAATGGGTGATTAGCACCCACTGAAGATTTGCTAAGTGAGTCAGAGGGCCCCATTCCAACCTAGCTACTTGCCTGCCCCTCAACCCCTTTAGAACATAACCAATTGCCTACAACTTTATTGGCTGTTTGTCTCTTAGTGCAATAGGGCAACTGAAGGCTGGGTTTGTTGCCTATGGCTGCTGGCAAAGTAGGGCAAGCAGGAAGCATGCACTTATCGCGTCACCTTTTGTCTGTCATCAGATTTGTTAAGTATCTTTCTGTTTGCAGTGAGATAGCAGTGTACCTGCTGCGTTTTGTACAATGGGACGCATTCACATTTCTGTCCCAACCACCAAGACCTTTTGGCCCCGCTTCTATCAGAGTCCAGCTACGGGCCTGCTGCCACAACACAAACGCCACCATTTTAAAGACCTGGTTCTTTTCAGTTAGCATGATGCAGATGTCCCCAGCATGGTAAGCAATTTCCAGATATTATACACACAACAATCTCTGCCCCAAGAAGCTCTCAACAGAAGCACTTGTTAGGTACATCTCTGCCTTTTAATTTCTCCTAACGAGCTCCCGTCTCTTGCTCCCTTTTGTCTACACAGCACAATCAGCCAAAAAAGCACTTTCGATTCATTTGATCCAAATCAATGGGACTCCTTTGGAGTAACAGGTGTGAGATTTGCTGCCTGCGTGTGCTGCCTCCAGTGAGTTGAGTGTGGGACATGATGCCACTTATTCTTCTCCCCAGTCAAGAAAGAGCTAAGATCAAAAAGTCCAACAGAGTCAGTGGGTATGTTCAGGCATCATTGATATCAAGCTCAAGGAGCCCAGTGGCCCACACCACCATACTCTGAGCATTTCAACAACAACAACAAAATCCCCCCTAAAGGCTTAGGAAGAAACTAAAGAGGGAATTAGCATGGGATTCTGGAGACCTTTATCAGTTGGTTCCCGGCTCAACCATGGAGTTCCTGTTTGACCTGGATTAAGCTAGTCAATGGGTATTGGTCTGGACCTCTAATATCTCCTTGTTTTCTCTCCTGATAATGAGGTTGGCAGTAATTAGTAATGCCTGCTCTAAAAAGCATGATTTAAGCTCCCCCCACCCCCTTCCTCAAACATGAGATTAAACAAAATTTACACACTTTGTTTTTTTCTTTTTCTCTGCGTCCTGACTTTCGAGGTACACTCAGGTCATGTTTTCAGACTTTTCTCCAACACCACCAAGGCTAAACATCTACACTTTATTTTTAACATCCAAGCTGAGGTTCTCCAAGCTGAGGTATGTAAGTGCATGGGTATCTTTAGACATAACGAAGACAATCCCAGCACCAATTTGGCCACCCATTGAACACGCAATGTGTATACCATTGCATCACAAGGACAATTTGTGTGTTCCAGCTGAACACACGGTCAAAGCTGAGTCTAATGCTATCTCGTGGTATGTTAGCAGGTAAAACATGGGGAACGAGGCAGCAGCGCTTGTGTGCTGAGATCAGGTGACCAGAAAAACACTGATTTGCCCCATGATGTGGTGTGTGTCTAAACAGCACAACGTGGTGAACACAGGATCAAACCAGTGTCAATATCAAGTCCAACACACACACAAGGTCGACACGCCTTCCACGCCCTCTATCTCCCGCTTTCTCTCCCTGACCTCCTCCTTTGATCTCCGACTCTGGACCGATTCTCCCACCCATACTGACGGCTACTCCCTCAACCTCATCTTTTCACAAAATTGCTCTCTTGCTGACCTCTCCTTTTGATCCTTGCCCTAATTCTGATCACTTCCTCGCCTCCTTCAGCCTCTCCAACCAACCCCCTTCCTCCTCCCCCTCTCCGTGCCCCTTCCGCAATATGCAGACCTTCACCCCTATGGAATTTGCCTCCTCTCTATCCCCCCTCCTCCCCTCCATTTTCTCCTCCTCCTCCCCTGACTCTGCCATCTGCGCTCTCAACACCTCCCTCTCCTCAACTCTTGAGTCTCTTGCCCCCCTCTCTTCCCGCCCC
>QEPC01013957.1:559143-569367 GCA_003113815.1 Sphenodon punctatus
CCCTCCTCTGCAGACTGCTGCAACCAACCTGATTGTAACCAAGTCAAGCACACACACCTGAGACTTCGCATCCACCTGAATGTTTGTTTGTCTTCTCCCCTGTCTCTCCCACTGTCCCCTCTCCCTGTCTCCCCCTCCTTGTCTTTTAGATTGTAAGCCACAGGCAGGGACTGCGTCTATTGTATGTTTCTGTGCAGCACCAAGTTCATGACTGGTGCTATACAAATGTTTATAATAATAATAATAATAATAATTCAGACACCCATTGATGTTATGTCTAAAGACACCCCATGTTTCTGAGAACAGGGTTTCAAGGAAAATGTTCGTTATCACAAGACCTGATCAAGTTTACAAGAGCAGACGCAGAATGATAGTTCCTTCCTCTTACTCCTTGTCTGTCTTCTCTACAGAAACTCCAGTCCTGAACTCTTCCCACCCCAAATAATGGCAGCCCCACGCTGCCACCTGTCTGGTTTTTATCTAGACTGTCTGGAACTCGGGGGAATATTTGTCTAATGGCTGGCTGGGAGTCCAAATATCCAGAAGTCAATATTGTGGGTTGTCTGTTCTATGGAGTGTTACAGAGCTGTGGGCAAAGGCCTACAGCATTTTAAAGCACCATCTTTATATGCATAAAATGTGCATAAAATGTACCTCAATAAACAGATGAAAATATATGCAAACTTCCTTCCTTGGGACAAGAAATCCAGTCCACTCATTCAGCTGCTGGGAAATACTTGCCTTAATTTTAGCCTTCTATGACCCTCTGCAGTGGCAGTATGACTGCCATCATGGGAGTGGTAGGGAGCTGAAATTGAGGGGGAATGTCCTCTGAATCCCAAAGTCGCCCCGAGCTGTTTTAGGAGGGGCGGGGTAAAAATCCAATAAATAAAGTCTGGGGTTGGGGGAGATATGTCTCTTCTGGCCCCCTCTAATTTTACATCAAGCTATCTGTGGAATGGGCTGTCCCTGAAGGCAACGCTCCACCAATGCAGCGAGTTAGATGTCACATCATTTATGCCCAGAGTGGAGTTGGCAGATCTAGATGTCAATAATTCACCAATCAAAGTTGGTATGAAACTCGTAAGTTTGTGTGCGTGTGTGTTTGATTGTAAGCGTGAGGATCATTATAATCAAAGAGGCTGAGGAATGGCAGCTTTTAGTTAAACAAATGAAAAGCTGTATTTAGTCTCTTTTGCCACATTGTGATAGGAATGAATAAAAGCTTTTAAATATATTTTACAGCTGCCATTTCTTAGGTTTTCTGCCTCACAATAGTCAGCGCGGTTCTGAGTGAGAAGTAGTTGTAAAAAAGCTTTTTGTTTTTAACCGTTCTATTGAAATAATACATATTAATTGCCTAGCTCCCGAATGTTGTTGCTGTTGTGGAGAATTTCTAAAGACTCGGGGAGGGGTAGACTGGAAACCAAGTGAAGCCAGGCAATGGTTGTTGAGAATGGATGGGTGTGTAATGGGTCAACAATAGAAGAGGGAGCTTGGGCATTTCTTCAGAGGTGATGTCCCTCAGTAGCAGGAAGAGGAAATGTTAGAGAATCAGAGTACACAACATAGAGCTGAAGCATCATCAGGAGCAGGGTTTGAACCCAGGTCTCCAGAGCCTGACACAAGGTCCTTGCCCACTCGGCCATCAGAACTGCTGAGTGCATACTTAGAATTAGAGCCCAAGACTTCTCTACCTTCACTCTCTCTTTCCCTGATTGACTGGACCTGAACTGTCTGTCCACTGGCTGCCCTGGTCTACATAAAGCACCCACAGGAAACAAGTAGTGGATTGTATGCCAGCTTGGGAGAAAGGAAATCCTTTCTAGCTCTCCTAAGTCCCGTGGCTTCCAGACTCCCCTGAGGACCTGGTGTCTAACTTTGCCATCCCCTGAACTGAACTAGGCTGGGTTCTAACAAGGACCGAGGCAGGAAGGCTTTTGTTGAGACCAGGTGGGGGGGTAAGAAAAGGAGAGCAGGAGTGCAAGGGCGTGTCGTTGCATCTCCTGGCTCTGCCCCTCCTCTGTGTTATGATGCTTGGAAAGGGGGAGGGGGTGATTCTGTCAGAAAGGAGTGGAGTGAAGCAGCTCTCCTGCCTTGTGCCCTCCAGCCCTAATGTAATTCTGCCAGAGCCCTTGTGTGAGTGTGTGTGAATGAGGTAGGGTTGTCTTGTCAAACAGCCAGTATTTAACTAGCCTGGCTCTTCTCTTGTTCTAATGGCCAGTATTTATGTCAGCCTTAGCCTCAGGGCGCTTTTAGATGAGACACTTTTAATGTGGTTTTGTAAATGCGCATTTAAATAATGCGCATTTTTTAAAACCAGTTTTGAGCATCTTTGATGATCTGGGGGTGCCAAAACCGTTTTTTAAAAATGTGCATTATTTAAAAAACACATTCAAAACGGTTTTGACTTTTACACGTTCACGGCAAATACACATTGAAAACGGTTTAGGTGTTTAAACAAGCATTAAAACAAGCGCATTTTTTAACAATCATGCGCAAGTATCTCGTCTAAAAGCAGCCCCAGTGTTGCACATTTAGACAGGTCCTGGAGTTTGCCGTTCTGGACACTAGACACTGCTTTGGAGCAGGTTTCCAGCAACTGTCACTGAACCAACCTTAGAGCAAGGTGGGCAAGAGCCCCTTTGCTTAATGGGTCCCACATCGTCTGGCTGCAGCTTTTTACTGTATAGGGCCCTCTGACAGCTGCCCACTCCCTATGCTCAACAGGACAGAAGGAGCGTGGCAGCTGGGTGAGAGGGGGAGGGCAGCTGCTTGTCCTCAATGGCCATGAGAGCTAGAAACTTGGGGTGGGTGGGTTGTTTTTCAAGAATGTGGAGAGTTTCCCCCTTTAAACAACTGGTGCTTTAGAACCGCCCCAAAAGCACAAGGCTCAGGATAAAAACCCACAGGGGTTGGCAGGACCTTGGAGACAAATTGGTAGCCCCTGGTACATCCTGTTGGCTAGGGGCTCCCAGCCACTTTCCTGCCCTTGAGGCACCATTGCCCAGTGAATAGGGTCTAGTCAGTTTCTGGAGATGCTGGTGTCACTGTTTAGCTCTCACTCGCAATTAGTATTGTACTTGCCCAATTCTCATGTCATTTAAAATAACATTTGTGTAACTTTTGGATGTCTCTGAACTTAGGGCCCTGCTACAGTTGATACCTGTCTCTCATCTCATCACCAAGTTTAATATTCCAGCTTTACAGAGAGTACCCCGCTGCCTGTTGAGAAGAGCAACAATCCAGGCTCCCCCTCCCTCCCTCCTAGAACGGAGTTAAGCATGTACACTTGTGACATTCCAACTTTGTGGCTATATCCTTTTCTCTCCCTATGTTCCCTTTTTCCCCTCCTAAATTAACTGTAACCAAGCCAAGTATGCGTACCTGTGGCTACTCAACTTTGTGACTGTATCCCTCTCTCTTCCCCCTCCCCTGTTCCCTCTCCCTTGTCTATTCTAGATTATAAGTGTCTGTGGCATGGACCTCTCTTTGATTAATGATTGTTTAACATATTGCTGGTTCTAGCAGTCTGGCAGCCAGAATCACTAGCACCCTGGAGAACCAAGTTGTGTTTGTATGCTCACAGCTGCCTTTTCTCTTAAAAGGTAATTATTTCTGCGCTCCTCTTGCTAGTACTAGAGAGTTTTGACAAGGGGGATCCTTGTCAAAGGGGGATCTTTCATTCAAAAGGCTTTGAAGTTCTTAACAGGAAGACATGGCATAAGGGCAGAGTGTTACTCTCCTCTGTTTGACTCCGTAATAAAACCAAAATCCTGGGTCTGTGATATCACACTCCATAACTATGGAAACAACTCTGATGTCATAGCACAACCCGTTAGCTCCATTACTGTAATAATATTGAGCCCATATGGAAAATGCATGAAAGGTGAATGGTTGTTGATGGAATATATCTGCAAAGGGGAAAGCTTTCTGGAGTAAGCAAACCCCACTTGAAAACAAGTCCAAAAGAGGCTTAAGATTTGTTCTGCTTTCATTGAAGCCAATGGGAAAGCTCCCATATTTTGGGAGTGGGACTGGGTCCTTTTACAGATAGATTTATTTCTAGCACATGCTGCACTGCTTAAAATCTATGTGCTCATTTTTTATTTCCATAGCTGCTTTAAAAATACAGCAAACACCTAAGGATTTGTGCTTCCACTGCTAAAGAAAGGAAGAATGATTCTGAACATGGTTTAGATGGCCATCAGCTGCCAGAGCAGATGAGATTGCTGGGTCATTGACCGGCTGAATATCACTGTTCATCCCATTAGTATTTCCATTAAAAATATTGCTCACTGCAACTACACTTCTTTGTGGTCTCTCTCCCCCGCCCCACAAATCTGTTTCTGCAATTACAGTTGCTAAGGAATTGGAATTGAAGTTGCAGTCATATTATGGCAACTCATTACAGCTACTAATTGGACACTAACCTGACAAGCACCTTATTGCTTAACTGGGGGAAAAAGACAATTAGGGACAAAGCAAAATTAAACAACTCCGTATGGCTATAGGTACTAATACCTTATGTTCTACATTGTTACATTCTCAAGCATTACAAAGCATCATCTACTCTGATCCCACACAGCTTTGAGCATGGGTGTGAAATTGAGATGGGGGGGAGGAAGGAGAGGGAGCATGTCCCTTCTGATTTGGAATCCAGGGTCAATGATATCCTTAATTTCCCCAACCTGACCAGTCACAGGGAAATGAGATTCCAGAGTAAGTGAATTCTGTGCCACATTTAAATGGAAGCCAGTATTTCAGGACCATGTGAATTTGATTCAAATCAGCCCAACCTTCCCATGCTGGAAAGTTGACCGAGGGGGAGGTCATGGGTGGAACTGAAACTATTTATTCAAATTTATGTCCCATCCTTTCCCTAAGGCTCAGGATGGGCAACAGCATAAAAGTATATAAAACATAGAAACCCCACCACCACCTCTTTCCCTGCCTATCAAACAGTTGGTCAAAAAGAAAAGTCTTAGATTACCTCCAGAAAACACTCGGGCTTGGGCTTTGACCTACAAAGGAAGGGAATTCAACAAAACTGGGGCAGGCACTGAGAACCATTCTCTTGCACCTTTGCCAGATGGACGGGGTGGGCAGATGGTACCTGCAAGAGCTGACCACAGCAATCATGATAGAGCATGGAGAATGGGGGAAGGTAACCTTTCAGATATCTGGGCCCTTTAGGGCTTTAAACGTCAAAACCAGTTGCACCTTGTATTGGGCCCAGAAAGCTACTGAAATTATGGATGGGTCAGCCTCCCTGGCCACATGGCTGTAGCTAGGTTGGAATGAGCCCAGGTGCAGGAACTGGACTCCCCCTGTCAGCATCCTCCCCCTAGTGTCCTTATTGCAGAAAACTCTGAACTTACATGCTAAAGACCCCAGAGCCACTCCCGCCACCATTGCGGCTCTCCCTCCCCCCGCTTGCTGCACCTGAGCCTTGGAGGCTATGGCAGCGTGTGCGGCTGACGTCATACCACCGGTGCTTGCTCTGTCCTCTGCTGCCGGCGGATGCTTCATGGTCCTTATTGTGATGCTGGCCCTTTAAGGAAGCTAGCACCAGCAGGGCTGTAGGTGCCAACAGAGTATTAGGCACTATTCGACGTGGAGAACGACGTGGAGTATTAGGCACTATTCGACTGATCCCACACACACCATGCATTGCAGCTGCTTTTGCTTCCACTCAGCTCAGTCTCTGCCTAGCTGCACCACAACAGGACAGGATTTGTGCCCCACCCACCCCACCCCAGCTTGGGCCCTGGGCAAATGTCCCTATGAGAGCTACACCCCTGTCCCTGCCTCTCCACTGGCACTTGAATTTCTTAGCAGTAGGGCCCTTAACAGAGCAGCTGCATTTTGGGATGGTTGTGGGTGTTGGATCTCTGTTATTTCTGGACCATTAGCATGCCACTGGGTTAGCCTTAGAATGTACATCTGTACTGTATTAGGAAATTTGCAACATGAGTCAAAGAAGGCTGGCTTCTGGACTACTTTTTAAAGATGCTGATTACTCTAGCCATCACCAGCTTCATCAGGACTTGCTGGTTCTCAGCCCATCCAAAAACCAGGCTTGAAATTCTCACTTACAAATGCTTTTCCTAAAGGCACTCACTCCCCTTCACTAGCCAATAAATAAATATATTTTTTAAAGAAAAAGTCCGTTCCTGTTGTGGGGTTTGTGTTTTTTTGTAATGAATCACGCACAAATATCCCGCTCCAGTTTTACAAGTAATCATTCTGGTTCTAAGGCACGTGTTCCAAGCTATGCGAGACACAAGCAGCTGTCATTCCAATGGATATTAATTTATATTGTCTCTCATTCCAGTCCTCTGTGCACTAACACACAAAGGGAATGGGGTGGCAGCGGGAGCTTTCCATGAAGACATCTGCTTGAAAGACAGACAGCAGCCACACTGGAGAGAATGCACCTGGACTTTCACTTCTTAAAAAATCAGCACAACTAGTTGCTTCCTGGCTCTCTGCTTTGTTATAAACACATTTTGTATTACATCTATATAGACTTTTTTCCAACCTGATCAGTCACAGGGAAATGAGATTCCAGTGTGTGTGAATTCTGTGCCACATTTAAATGGAAGCCAGAATTTCAGGGCCATGTGGATTTGATCCAACCCAACCCAAAAGAGAGTGGCAGAAAAGAAGGGAGAGAGGAAGAGATGCCTGTTGTTTTGGAATCCAGTAACGTCCCCAGAACAACAACCGAAAAGGCCTCTTATAAGCAGATAAATGGTTCAATATGTCTGGGGTGCTGCCTTGTCACTTATGAACCCTAGGATTCTGGTTCCTAGCACTAACAAACCCATATGACTGTGATTTTCATGACTTCAGAAAATAAAAAAGAAACTAACAGGAAAATGAGCTTGTTACTATGATGTGAACTCTGTAGCTCCAGTGCTAAAGGAAGCAGAACCGTTTTGTGGTTAAAGGCTGTAAGTCAGGCAATGTTGGTTCTCAAGTGCTTTCTGTGTTACTTTGTCATTTACAACTTGGTACTGATATACTTGTAAGTCCTAGTGGACAGCATAGCGTAAAACCCAGAGAGCTTTATAATATCCCACAGATGGGCAGATTTTTAATAATACGTTTACTTAAAATGAAACTCTTCCAGATAGAGAAATTTGAAAGAGGAAATGCTGGCTCCACAAGGGCGTGTGAAAATCAGAAGGGCAGGTGGAGGGAATAGCAGTGCCGCTTTCAGCATTGGGTGCAAACTGCTTTGGAATTTTGGAGGGTCTAATTCTGATCTTACTCTGGTTTATTATTGGCGTAGTACCACTGGCTTCAATGGGGTCCATCCTAATTTAGACCCTGAACTCGTAAAAGTTTAACAGATGTCCTGTTTAGCTTCAGTTGAGCTAAAATAATATCATCATCGATCATTTATGTTCCACCTATCCTCTTGGGGTTCCAAGCAGCTTGAAACAAAGATAACAACAAACTACATATCATAATCCCACAGAATTACAAGAGAGTTCCATAGTACTCTGTGAACAGGAGCGTGCAGGGTAGAAATATAACAAAATAAATATAATCAAACCCTCACAACATAACAATGGACATTTTTACGCACACCTTAAAGTGCTGGTCTTTCAATCTTCTTAGTTTACAAGTCCACAAGTAAGTTCCGGATAATATATATCTGGATATATAAATCCGGAACTTACTTGTGGATTTGTAAACCCAGAAGATTGAAAGACCAGCACTTTAAGGTAGGTAGGTAGGGGTGTGTGTATGTGTATGTGTATGTGTATATATCCTGAGGCAGTCTAAAGTAGCTGCAGCTGTAGACGTGAGTGGCTGCCATGAAAACCAAGTGACCACAGGTGCTTGGAGCAAAGCAGTTTACCAGCAGAACTTTTTACACACAAAAGTTCTGGGAGAAGTTCTATGCAGAAGTTCAAAGCGGAAGAGCCAGATGTTTAAGATCTGGGTGAGTGATTTAGACACACAGAAAGTTCAGGATGTAACAGCAAACATGCAGGAGAAATGTGTGTGTAAAAACACCCAATGACAACTCTTGTCCACCCTATACCCCCTTGTCCGCCCTCCCTTCCATATCACATAAAAGGACTGAAATACAGATAACCCAAAATCTACCCCGCGGTCCCACGCCTCTCTCACAGGGCCCCAAGCCTGTACCTGCAGGCTTGAGGCCTTTGAACTAGTGTACTTTAGATCAGAATCAGGCCCAGAGACTATCCTAAGAAGTTAATAGGTGAAATTCAAGTTCAGGTGAAACAAATGAGAGTTTTGCCATAGATCTCTCAGCAGAACTAGCATTTTACTCAATAGATCCAGTGGGGGTGCGATGGTCAAGATCCCTGATGTCTGGCTTTATTATGGTTTTACACCAGCCTCGCCAGAGCAGCACTCCAAGCAATCAGGCTCCCAGTTCTATTCTCAGATCTGCCACTAAGTTATTTATAGAAATGCTACCCGCTCAAGTGCTTCATGAAAAACAAATTCCTACAAAACTTCAGAACAATAGAAATGTTTCTGGACATGAAAAATATAAACTGGTGGAATTCATTTACATAAACAAGAGATCAGAAAACAGGCTTAAGGCAACGATTACTGGGCAAACATCTATGACCTGGGTTATGCATGAGGCCACATTGGATTATTGGAATAGTTGATCCCTCAAGCACTATGTAATTCAAAAAAACGAAAAACAAAGGCACTTATCCTCAAAGGTGCCACACCAGACAAAGGACACTGAAGGGAAAGGGGCTTGCTTGCACCAACAGAGCAGTTTGAGGACTGGAGCTTTTGTTCTTCAAATGTGAAGAAAAAAATAGCATCAGGAATGAAGTATAAAGTAGTGGGGGGGAGGGGGGACTTTTCGTTTCAGTTTTAACCGATAGCCTGGTAATGGCTGTTTTGATTAAAACTGAAGGATCTGACAATTAGGCCTGTCTTGGTTTCCAATTTTTGGATTTTATGTTCCCATTGATGTCAATGGGAAATCCTCCCATTGACTTAAATGGGAAGAGCCATTGGCTGACCGGAGAAACTTCCTCCACCCTTACCACCCCGCTTCCAGCCCCGAAGGGTGGGGGGTCGGTATCCATTACCCCCCCATGACCCCACCCAGCTTTACCTCTCCTGACCCGTGTACTTACTGTGGTGTAATGGGTCCAGAAAAGGGGTGTGTGTGTGTGTGCTCTACTTCTAGCCCCCTCCCTCACTGTGTGCCCATCACCATAACACTCAGGTTTTGCTGCCACCACCAGAGCTACGAGCTTCCAGGGTTAAAGGCTGTTCTGGAAGCCCAAACCCTGCTCCTTATTAGAGATTGCTTTCCCAGTGTAAGCCAAACTTGGGAAACGTTTTGGGTCATAGCACACACACCAGGCACTCTTGATTAGAGAAAACAAGATTTATAGTTTTTACTAGCTAAATTAACTGAATTACAAGGATACAAAAAGGTAGGGAAAAGGCATTGAACTCGTGAGAAAACACAGGCAACTACAAGCAGGTATGGTAACCCATTTAGAATGCGTCTAAGCCTAAATGGTCCCTAACCCTGCTTCACTGCATAGAAAGCGTGGATGTCTTAGTTCTGCAGGGTTCAGTTCTTTCCCAGCTGGATGGAGAAAGCTGGATGTTGCAGGTTAGTCCAGCACAGCTACTGGGTGCTGGCCATGAGGTCTCTGTCTGTGGAAATTTACTAGCCTTCTTTTAAAGGGCAACACTAGCATCTCAACTATTGGCTCACAGCCACAGGTGACCCTGTTCAAGGTGGCCAATCAGTTAGGTTACCTGGCCTAGGGTTCCTTCTTTGGTAAGGTATGTAAGGTGACATCAGTCAGATGGGCTGAGGTGAGCACATATCCTTATATGATCTGGCAGAGTCCCTTGCCTTGGGTCAGGGAGGAACCTAAGGGGCGAGCTAGCCAGGAGGATTTCTCCACACTTACTGCCACTGGTCCAGGTCCAGAGGGTGGGGATGACTGAAGAACAGCAGGCTGCTGACTGGGCTGTCAGCTGGGCTGTTGGCTCCATTGCTGGTGGCCGGGCCTGCTGGTGGCAGAAGCTGGCTTCACTGCCAGGACGCCGGGCCTTGGCCAGCTGGTAGCGAAGCCAGTTCCCGCCACTAGTCAGCAGCAGAGGAGACCCGTCCACCAGCAGTGGAGCCAGCTCCTCTTCTGGGCAGTCAAGCCAGCTCCTCTTCTTCCTGGCTGCTGGTCCAGA
>QEPC01013957.1:574524-605971 GCA_003113815.1 Sphenodon punctatus
TGGGGGAGTGTACGTCTTCCCCCCAGGACCTCACGTGTGGAGTCCCGCAGGGTGCCATTCTTTCCCCCCTCTTGTTTAACTTCTATATGCAGCCGTTAGGGGAGATCGTGAGAGGGTTTCAGGGCATGCAGTGTCATCAGTATGCTGATGACACTCAGCTCCACCTCTCCTTTTCCATCAATGTATGGGGGTTGGATTTTCCCCCACATATTGTATTTTTAAATTGTTTTAAAATTTTTGTATTGTTTTTATTGAATGTTGTTCACTGCCCCGGGCTGCCCTGAGGGCAGGAGGGGCGGGATATAAATGTTAAATAAATAAATAAATAAATAAATAAAATAAGTTTATTTTATTTTATTTTATTTTACCAAATTTATACCCCGCTCTCCCCGCCAAAGGCGGCTCAGAGCGGCTAACAACAATATAAAACCATATAATGCAATTTTCATAAAAAACATCAGACCCTAAAATACAAACCAATAACACCCCCCTCACCAAATGCCTGATGGAACAGCCAGGTTTTGCAGCTCTTACTGAAGGCCGTAATTTAGGGGAAAGGTTCCTGTACTTCTGATCTAGGCTGTTCTGTGAATCCTAGATGAGGAAATTTGTTGCAACAAAAGGGCAACAAAATTTGTTGCCGAGAAGGGCAACAAAAATTATAAAGAAGGGTAAGAAACAGCTTTTGTATGAAGAGGGGCTTGATAGTTTAGGGCTCTTCAGCCTGGAAAAGAGAGGACAGAGGGGATATGATAGAATTTATAAAATCATGAGTCATGGTGTGGAATGAGTTAATAGGGAACGGTTATTTACCCTCTCAAATAGTACTAGAATAGGGGACACTCCATGAAACTAATAAGTAGCAGATTTAAAACAAATAAAGGAAAGTATTTTTTCACTCAACGCATAATTAACTTGTGGAATTTGCTGCCAGAGGACGTGGTCATGGTCAGTAGTATAGCTGAGTTTAAAAAAGGACTGGATACGTTCTTAGAGGGTAGGGCCACTAACAGCAATTAGCCAAGTAGGGTATGAGGGTTGTAATCTCTTACCATCAGGAGTTGGGAGTGAACAAGGTTCGCCATATTGTGACCTGTTGGGTACTTCTCCGAAGCGACCGAGATTGGCCACTGTCGGAGACAGGATGCTGGGTTCAATGGACCATTGGTATGACCTAGTATGGCACTTGTTATGTTCTTATAGTCTTAATGTCTTTTTCCCTTACCAAAGTCTTGGAGTTTTACTTGTTGGAAACAAAAAATTAGGTCCAGCAATGTTTACTTGGGTTCCAAGGATGCAAAGAAGTTTAATTTGCTAACAGAGTTTCGAGATCCCAAGCAGGAAGCATTCATGTTGATAAATATGATGATCCAATAGGGTGAGTATTGCTACTAGGAGAACGCAGGGGATGGCTTTCTAGGCCAGTTCAATGAACACACAGGTTTAGGCCCCAATCCTGTAAATTTCACAGACGCAAAGTAATCCCCTTTAGTTAATTTCACATACACAACTAATCCCTTTGATCTGAGCAAGACCGCTCAAGTGATTAAAGTTACAGGCAGGGTGTAAGCTTCGCTTGCTAACTGCTGGAGACCATTACAAGGCTCAAAATGACACCAGCCAGCCACAGGCCCATTACTCACGTTCCAGTCCAGTGCTTGCATGCATTAGTTATTACCCATATTAATGATGGTGGTAATAATCAGTAAAATGCAGGAACAGCACTCGAGGATAACAAAAGGCGATGCTCTGGGTGGGGGGTGGGGTGATCTAAAATACCCTGCTAGTGGCGGCTTCTCCCCAAACTCAGCCAATATTAGGGAGCAGCAGGGATTCCTCCTTTCATGCTATTGTGTTGCTAACAGAGACAATAACAGAGGGGCCCAAGTGCAGAATGGAAATGGCAGACTGCTACATTACCACGAGCAGGCAGGGAAAGTGCCACGCGAGGTGGAATGTGGAGCCACTCACTCCCGCCTCCCTGTCTTTGCTAGCCTGCAATCTGGTACCAAATGAGAATCAAACTTTTGCCTGACACTTTGAAGTCTCCCCGTTTGAGGTTCCGGTAAAAAGGATAATGAGTGGATGAAAGGACCTCTTTTGCGGAGCTTGTTTTCAGGGAGACACAGATGAATAAACTTCAGAAACACAGGGCACTTTGTGATGCCCCATGCATGGGGGGCAAAGAACAGAGTGCCCCCTGATGATGTTTGCCTGCAGCAGTGGATTAGATGGGGAGAGACTGATGTTGGGGAGGGGTTGGGAGGAAGGAACTTCACAGGGAGGCTATTTCACCAGCTGCTGGAACACCAAGCCTCCTTTAGTGGGGGATTTCAAAGAGGCCGAGGAGAGGGGGAGGGGCCCAGTCTAACTATCCCCATTGGGGAGCTCGTTATTGTCAATCTTCTGAGATGTTAGCCGTCTGCATAATTAATATAATGGCTGATCCAAGTTTCTCAGGCACATCAGCACTTATCTTTCCTGCTCTGTCACAGCAGTAGCTTCCCATTCAGAGGGGGGAGCCTGAAGGTATTGTCTTTTGTGTGTAAGAGGCCTTCCTCAAAGAGCCTACATTTTCCTGGTAATCAAATAATCAGATTGTTTACTGTAGTGGAAATCTTGCCCTCCCTCGAAGTGTCTGAGTGAGATCAGCTTCCTGGCTTTGTCTGCTGCTGCGACAGCCGACTGGGACCCGTTTCTTCTCTCCCTGTGCCCCAACCAACACGGTACTTACAAGGGAGGGCTACCCAGTCAAGAAAGGAAGCTGTAGTTTACTTACCCTTGGTGCCTCCTCTGCCCCCCACCCCCAGTGCTTCTACTGCCATGGTCACCAGATTCATTTATTTTTAATTGAGATTTCTATCCCATCTTTCCCTGAAGACTCAGGGCAGCTAACAATATAAAATAGCACTACAATTTTTAAAAATACAGAAATAAAAAACCTATTAATCTCTGCCCAACAAAAGCCTGATGAAATAAACGAGCCTGACATTGCCTCAGAAACACTCAACAGCCTGCTGGTATTGTAACCACTTTGCCATATTGCCCTGCTGGCAACACAGGGTGTTTGCAGATGGGACGCTAGGTCACTTTCCCCCATTTTTCCCCGTGTGGAATTGCAAGTTACTGTCACATCAGAAAGTGCCACCAGATGTTAGCTTGGGCCATTTCCCAGGCTGTGTTGGTCATAGCCTGGGCTAAGCATGAACACTGCATGGGGAACTGCTGCCCAACCAGGTATAAAGTGTGCCGTCACAGATGAACGGCTGCTTCACTCGGCCTGGTCGGGATTTCCCCCAGTGCCTGGCGCTATGGTGGCTGCTACTGGCTGCCACAGTTGCCCATCAGCCGGGGTGCGGGTGGGGTGCTATGCACAATGCAGTGGTGGGGCCTTGCGGGTGCATGTCTGTGTGTCTCCTGCTACCCTCTCCCTGGCCTGGCCACCATAATGTTTGTTCAGTGGCTGGGCCAAGTCCCGGCCAGAGTGGCAGTTCCCATCACTGGCCAGAGAAGTCTGTGGCAGCAGGAGTCATCATTAGGGCTACGAATTTGTCATGGAAATTTTCTTTAAAAGTCACGAGTTGGTCATGGCAAGAATGAGAAACAGTCATGGAAAACCCATGGGTAAATTTTTTAAAACTTTTATTCAATATTGTAAACACACCCACCCCTCCTTAGATAAATCCAGGGATTAGATTGTAATTCCTCTAGCACAGACTGTGGCCCCCTAGCACAGTTTATAATTGCCCTAGCACAGTCTGTGCCCCCCTAGCACAGTTTGTAAACATAAACACACGCACACACCCCAGCACAGAATAGAAGAAGGAGGAAAACACCCTCCACCCCTTAGATTGTAAACCCAGGGATTTTAAAGCCCTTTGAAAGCCCCAGGCTTAGATTGTTAATCCAAGCAGGGGATAAAGACAGAGGAAATGCTGCCATCTCCTTCTGGGTGCCTCTTGAAGCTCTGACAACGGTAATGTTCTCTGCCTCCGATCCCACCGCCATGCTGTGCCGCCATTTGACCACGCCCAAAGCTCCGCCCTCCACAAGAAACAACACTGAGGAGAGGTTTGGAGCTCCAGGGAGAGGCTGTGGCTTTTCTCGCTGACTTCTTGCCGTGCCACCACGTCTCCACAGTCGGGGAGGGGTTTGGAGCTCCAGGGAGACACCATGGATCTTCTTAGCACCATTGCGCGTGCTCTTCTTCTTGCTGGCTCTGCTCTTCAGTTTAGGGGAAATCTCGAAAAACTTGGGAAAATCACAGAAGTCATGGAAAGATCTCAAAAGTCACGGAGGGGACAAAAGTCACTAAAAACATGACTCTTGTCACCACTGTGACAAATTCTTAGCCCTAGTCATCATGGCTGAAAACACCCACAGTGGGGGGGCGAAAACACTCAGTCCTAATAGCTGTTCCACATTAGTGATCCCTCTGGGACTACTCTGGCTTACTCTATGGGAGGTTTTCCTAAGACTTGGCGGGCAACACCATTTAGCCCAGGGGTGGGAAACCTCAGGCGCTGGGGCCAAATCTGGTCCTCAGCTAGTTTTTGTTTGGCCCCTTTGCAGTTCCTGGAAAGGGATCTAGATCTAGTTCCTACCCCCAGGCATTGAAAGAGCGGACTCATGGAAAGGGAGCAGAGATGAGGGCATGCACACAAGGACGGGGATGGAGCCATGAGCTAGACACGCCCCTTCCATTCCCTAATCTGAGCGTATCCCTTAAGCACCCACCCTCTATGCAGCTCTCTGAGAGTGAAAACAAACATGATGCTAACCCTACTTTAACATTTCTTATGCATGTTGCAGGGCTGTATTGGTGCCCTGTGAAGCCCTGCAACATGCATAAGAAATGTTAAAGTGGAGTTAGCATCATGTCTGTATTCAGCCTGAGACTGTACTCGTTTTCAAAGTGCATCTTTTGGGAGGTAAAAGGTTCCCCATCCCTAGTTTAGCTCAACAGATTCCTATGTGCCTGAAACTGTTTGGACATTTAAGAGCGCTGTGTATTTAGAAAGACACCGTGTGGGCAGGAAGACAAGCTGCACGTTAGCTGGGAGGCAGCTAGGCAACCGCTCAGCTGTTCATGGTTAAGATGGGATCAGAACCCTTGTTTTCAAAGTCCAAATCCACCAGCCACTAGACTAGAAGCAGACAGCACAACCCTCCACAGTCCACAATGAAAGTCAATCCGAGTTTTGCCATTGTATTTAATAACTGAGGCTTGCGATTTGAGTTTAACTCAGCCTTATGTCATGCTTACACGATGAAGTGTGATGAGCTGTATTTTCCAGAATGTGTGCTAACTTTCTAAGATCTTTTAAAAAGTTATCATAAGATATATATGAAAACACCTGTCTATGAGGATAGGGAGCGGATATTTTGCTTTGGAGCAGGAGGTTGGACTAGATGACCCTCTACGAGTCTCTTTGCATATATTATACAGGGTGATCATTTATACATCTGACTGTTTTGTATTTATCCCTATTTGTAACGGTCAGATGAATAAATGATCACTTTAGATAGGACAGTGCACATACACATACCCCCCCTCTGTCATTTATTTATTATTACTTTTATAAATAAAAATACAGACATATATACATGAGCTGGGGGGGGCGGGGGCTACTTTTGCACTTCCATATCCTGTTAGGAGCAGAAATATTTTGGCTGCACACCACTAGTCTGAAATATTTTTTTGTCTTGCTCTTTTCCTGTGTTTATGCTCCCACAGAGTAACATTTATTAACTGGCTGACAAGGATGACTTGAAAGGTCTTAGTCTGAGTGGGCTGGCAGCAGGGAGTATCAGGAGGAAAGCCCACATCCTATCCAGGTGGGTCATCACAACACCGGCCTTTTCCAGCAGGCTTAGCGTACCTTACACCAATCAAACCCTGCTGCTGGGCAGAGGTCTCATCTCACCCACAGTCAGACTCATGCTCATTGAGAGGCATCTGGGGCCCGGGTACATCCCTGTAGCTTGGGTCCCCTACCTAACTTTTGAAATCAACTTCTGGAGACTGTACAGGTACTTTCTTGACACATTACTTGCCATTCTTGTTTTACTCGTCCTGTTTTAATATTTAAAAAAGAAAGTCCTTGCAGCTTTTGGAGGTCCCTGGTACAATTGTACCCCAGTCCCCACTTTTATCACACAGCGTTGCCAAACCCTCATGATTCATGATGTTTTAGTCAGGCCTTCTGAAATCATAAGATTGGACTGAAAGACAATGCATTGTAGATTAGTTTGTGGACTTTGGGAACACTGCAGACACATTCTCCAACCACTTCTCTGCAACTATGAGAACTAGAGATTATATTATATTATTATTATTTTATTATAAGCATTTATATAGCGCCAGCGATGTACCTGGCGCTTTACAAAAAACAAGATAGCCACGATCCCTGCTTGAGAGCTTGCAAGCTAAAGACAGGGGGAGGGGAGACAGGGAAGGGGGAACAGAGGGAGAGACAAGGGATGACCCATCATGCATCTATTGTGTAAAAAGGTCACGAAGCTCCCAGAATGGTCAGATGTTATAACCAAATCGGTTGATACAAATAAAATTCATTCAGAATGGTCAGGTCAAATAATGGTATCGGAGACCAATGCACTGCCAATTTGCATACCACGGAACATTCCTTTTAAATAAAACTGAGACTTAGGATTTAAGAAGCCCTTAAAATCATGAATGAAAGAAAAGCCTAAAATCATGAAAGTTGCAAAAAAAATTTTTTAAAAGTCATAAGAGCTGATAACCCAATGGAGTGTTGCCCATTGACTTCAATGGTGGAGAAATGCACCCTGAGACAGATTGTGGGTGAGAACAGCCAGAACGCTAACTCCACTTTAACAGCGCTTTAACATTTCTTATGCATGTTACAGGGCAACACCAATACAGCTCTGCAATATACAGAAGAAATGTTATAGTGGAGTTAGCGTAATAGCGGTTTTCACTGAGAGAGACAGACAGGCAGACACATGCTTGACATCCCCACCCACCTTGCTGATGCTTGGCCCGCACAGTTGGCCCAAATGTCCATTCAACATTTATTTATGAATTATGATTATTATTTATATAGTGCCACCAATTTGCCTGGTTCTCCACAGTCACCATTATAAAAAGAGGCCCCTGCCACAAGGGCTTACACTCTAGAATGGACAGGGAGAGGGGCATGTAGGGAGAGCCAGGGATACATTCAGGAAGCCGAGATGTTGCAGGTGCATGTGCTTAGCTCAGTTAGAAGGGAGGAGGGGAATCCTGAAGGATGAGACAGTATAAGGAGAAGCATAATCTATGGAGTTGAGGAGTTAGGGACACCCTGATGGAAGAGGTAAGTTTTTTAGGAAGGGTTGAAGGTTATGAGGGAGCGGGTAGAGCGAATGTGTTTGGGGAGAGAGTGTAGGGTTTCAAATACATATTACACAAGGTGCATGTTTCACATAGGAAATATGCACCTGAAGTCATGCGTACAACTCCCCTGCAGTGAGGGCCTGTGCCTCGGTTGTATTGGCCTTCTTTGCATCTTCACATACAGACCTTTTTTCCATTTCGTGATAACATTTCTTGGTCACGGGAAACACAGAGGAAAGGAAGCCACAGGTCAAGCTCAACCAGTCAGGATAATTTATAAGCATTTCTTAAAGAAAGATTCAACACATGAATGTAGCAAAGTAGGTCTCTTGGCAGTGAGAGAATGAACCTGAATTTCCTAGTTACCAACAAGGTCTCCAATTGCGGAAGACTATTGTAGAGAATTCTGAGTGCCCTCTGTTTACATCCACTGTCCCAGCCCCCCTCAGATTGTTTGCAACGCCCTCTTCAGTCCTTCGCTGAGCAGCGCCAATGCAATTGCAGGGAGGAAATCTAAAGCCAAAATGGGAAGTTAGGGCCACATGCAAAATGTGGTGCCGGCCCCCTCCCAACATTAATGGTTTATTCATTGTTAATTGTCAATTGTTGTTATTAATTGTTAATTGTTAGTTAATTATTAATTATCAATTACTAATAATTAACAAATAGCAATTATTGCTTGTTATTAAAATAGTGCCAGCAATGTACCTGCACTGAACAGTTGTAATCGGAGACAGATCCCTGCCCCCAAGAAGCTTAGAATCTAACATGGGCATGTTTGATGGACACACACTGACTCACCCATTAGAAAAAGGAAAATGTGACATAATTCATTTTTGATGTTTAATTAAACATATTATCCATTTTGGGGACTGGGGATCCCTGCATTACAGGCCCCTATATAATGCGTATGCTATTGTTTCTAGTTTATTCATGGCCCCAGGTATTCCCTCCCTCCCCCACTGAATAACGGCAGGCAGGGGCATCGTTAGATTGGCATGAGTCCTTGTGCAGAAGATGGAATGCTCTCCCGCCCCCTGTGCCCTCCTCCCAGGGGAGGGGACACAGCTGCACCGAGGGAATGAGGAGCCCTCAGGGGGCCCCTATTACAGCTATGCCCTTAGCTACGGGCCTTCCACAAGCTGGGTTGTGTTTTCAAGCTCTGAGGGCCTGTATTTGACACAAGTGCGCCTCTCACTTGGGTTTGTTTAATTTCATTAATTTATTTATTCAGTTGTCATCTCAAGTTTATTTATGGACCCACTGTATGGGGGGCCCTCCCGTGGTCATCACTGGCTTCATGTGTGGCTGCCTTAGCAGAAGGCTCCTTGCAGGTGCTGTCACCAGGCTCCCTCAGGCAGGGTTCCAAGTTTTAAAGGGGGCAGCCACTGATGGCAGCTCACTCTTCTCCCCCCCCCCCCCTTCCTGGCTTCTGTCCTGGACTTTCTTTAGGCAGTGTCTGGATTAGCTATAGTTTCCTGCGGCACGTAAGCCAATATTGGCTGTGTGGATGGGATAGGGCAGATCTCCCTCCCTTCCCCTCCCCACCTTCTCAGTGCAGCCACTCACAAATCTGGGGCAGGCAACTGCCTGCTGATTAGTGGTGAGAAAATCAGAATTGGATTAATCCGATTCACCTGATTGTCACCCAGTTTTCACAGGATTGGATTAATCGGATTCAGGGGGTGCACTCTGGCAGTGACTTTTTTTGGGTGTTCTTTTTTAGTTTTTTTAAAAAGTCAGCCATTGGAACTCAGTTTTCTGTAATGGCTGGCTAACAGGATGGGAGGGGAGTGGGGAAGAGGCTCTCCGCTGGCCAAGGCTGGCACTCAACTAGCAGGGCACAATGATAAGGTAAGAGGCTGGAGCAAATAAGTGTGTCCCCTCCTCCCCCCAGTTGCACACTAGCAGCTTAATTGGGCGTTTGCTCTGTGTGCCACTGCCACATTGAATGCTCTGCCATTTTGCTGCTGCCACAAACCAATGCAGCCCTGTACCAGGTATTTTTTCAGTGTGAGTGTCCTGGATTAAAGGGGAGGTATGGCAACCCTAATGTCACCACTGGGACTCTGAGGATTCTACACAGGACTACCTAGGCACTGGGCACAGGACAGGATAATCAAAGGTAGGTTAAAAAAAAACTTGACTTTGGAGTGACTTTGAAAGGAGGGAGGCTTTGTTGTGTTGGGTGTGGGGCGTTGGATGTTGTTGTTGGATGGCTACTAGTTGGGGCTTAAACTCCTGGCTACTGGTATTTGAGAGTGGTCAGCAGGAGGTGGATCACATCTCCATGACCTGTACATGTACTTCTCTTGAGCCACTGGAGCTGGCCACTCTCAGGGTATTTTCAGACGTTACGGGGCCCTTTGGCCCCGTACCGGAACCACCGGCTTTGTTCCCCGCCGGGGTCACCCCGTAACGGCACAACAGACGTGCCGGGGGGATCCCGGCGGGGAAAGTGGGAGGGGCCGGGGCCGCGTGGCGCAACGTGCAGCCGCACGGCCCCGCCCCCTCCACGCACCCCGCCGCCCACCCTCCGAGGAGACGGGCGGGCGGCAGGGCCAATGCGGCTGCCGCATCCGGCTGAATGTGCCACGGCCCGGGATCCCGCCGGGGATCCCGGGCCATGGCGCACGGCCAGACGTGACTTTTCATTGGTCACGGCCCGGGGTCCGTTTGACCACGCTTCCCGGGACCTTCCCCCGGCTAGCCCGGGAAGCGTGGTTCAAACGGACCCCATGTGGGGATTCACCATGGCGAACATCTGGCGCGCCGCAAACAGACGTTCGAGACATGGTGACCACAGGTGGGTATTCACCGTGGTTCACCGTGATCTCGTAACGTCTGAAGACACCCAATGAGACAGGATGCTGGGCTAGATGGACCGCTGCTTTGACTGGGTATGGCACTTTTAATGTTCTTATCTGTCACTGATTGTGGGTGTTGGGCTAATAATACAAATAATAAATAATTTTATTTATATAGCACCCACACACACACCCGCCTTACATGGCACTTGGAGCGCTTCGAGGTTGATGCCATTGATGTGTCAGCACAAGGTGTCCCGGATTTTTCCAGCTATGTGCTGCTCTACTCAGTTCAGCTGGTCCAAGAACAGGAGCACTGGCTTGCCAGAGCTAACTCGTGGGGAGTTCTCCAACAGGGCCCCACCAAATCTCACCGATGTGTGGGAAACACAGACAGCGGTTGTTAGCAGTAGAGCAATCTCTAGCTGGAAATTGATCCTAGCAGCTATCGATCTCTAGCACTTGAAAAGCCCCAAAGCCGTCTCCACAACAGAGCAGGTAGCACTGAGCTGCTGGGTAAAGTACCTTTGCTCCGGGGTGCGGGAGGTGATGTAGGCCTTCAAGAGCCAGGTCTTCAGGGGGTAGGCAGGGTCCCCAAGAACAACAGGCCTTATAAGCACCGCCTCAATGCATATTTCAGCGGCCGGTCCAAAGTCTCCTGTGTACATGTGGCCAAAGAAAGGGGACTGACAGAATGGTTCTTCTCTGTCCACCCAGCAGCACATCCACGAACTAGGCATGGTGGTTATGAGGTTGGCAGATAATGGGGATACAGCTCCCATCAATTGCCCCTCTACAATTTGGGAACCCCCTCCTGCTAAAAGCTCCCCATTACTTTCTGCGGGGTCAGGCAGCTGTAGCACTTCCACAATCGCGGTGCAAACTTCCACTAGTACGGTGCTCACCAGGGAGGTTCCAACACCAAATTGCTGGGCGACAGAGCAGCCGGAGTCTGGAGTAGTGAACTTCCAGATGTCAATGACAACGCGCTTCTCCACAGGGATGGGCAACCGCATCATCATGCTCTTTCTCTAGTCGTGGCCTGAGAATCTCAGCTATGCAGCATGAGACAACAAGGCATCCTGAAGTTTGCGACCACTCAGCATCTCCCTACAAGGACAGCACATTCTCCCACCACCAGTCTTTGCTTTTCTCCTTCACCCAGAGAAGCCTCTCAGTGGGTTCAGCCATGCACAGGGTGTCGGTGATTGCAGCCTTGTCTCCCAACAGGTACCTGTCTGCATGCATCAGCTGTTCACCCCAGCACAGTCTGTTGTTACTAGAGGTAGCTAAGTGCACAGTGCCAAAGCAGGAGCTGCCTCTGCAGTGTGGTGTGCCCAACGATTCCAGGACAGATCAAGCAAGAGCCTTTCTGTGCCTTGAAATCACATTGCGCTAATGACAGCAGAAGACTTAGATCTGTTGGATCGCTTGCAAGTTCTGCTCAGCAGAAAGGAAGATCTGGAGCACCCTACTGAGCACAACAAAGTTCTTGGCATGTGTCTCCAAGGCTGCAGTTCCAGGGTCCGTGATCTCTCCAGTCCACGCACCAAATGTTTTGAACAGCTGGGCGGCTGCCTAGCTGCGACTGGCTGTGCGTTGCACATGAGCAGCTATTGGCCACTATTGGTCATGTATCCTTACAGGACTGGCTGCACGCTGAGCATGAGCTGCTGTTGGCTGCAATTGCTTACAGGTTGGCTATTGGTGGAAGAGGTTCTTGCAAAGCTTATGCTGTGCGTGTGTGTTGCTGGACTGGCACTGCTAATCCATGTAACAAGCACATCCATGAACACGCCAAGTCATCAGAAAATGTTACTGCTGCTACCATCACAGAAGCATGAAAATGTTTTAATTAGGCTCGGGGGAACCATTGAAGGTAACGAAATGGGCAGGTGGGGGGCTCTACAAGGCAGTGAAGGTTACTGTGCTCGGAATGTATGCAGGAGCAGAGCTGCTCAATGGTTAAAAGCCAATCATCATTTCTGATCTTTTGATAGTAACAGTTTTTGCTTGCAATGAGCATGAGGGGTCGTAACATCATAGAAAGCTACTGCTGTGGGTTGTTCGCCAGGGAATGACAAATAGCTTTAGCTTTGGTCTGTGGGTGCTGTGGCCACCTGGCGTATGGGTCCCAGAGAAGTTGGAGGGTGATGGATAACCTGACCTTTGCTGCCATTTGGGTAAGGCCCAATGTACTACAGCGAAAACTGTCAGACCCATCCTCCAAAGCAGCTTATGTGATCCTAGGGTGACCCATGCACCCAGTGCGGTTCTGTGTATGCATGATGGAGTGCAGACACCACGCAGCCCCACTTCTGTTCTACGTTCAGCAGAATGGAAGGGTGGGACCCATGGATGAGATGAGAGTGTGGGATGTGACTGAGACTGCGACTTTTCTGGATGTTTGTGCACTGCCAGAAATAGGGCAGTCACTAATAGAGGCTGAACCTTCCCTGCGGTGTCCCCCCATCACTGCCCTGATGATAGCGAGAGGATTTCCATGAGACCACCAAGAATGCCTTGATTGGATGGTGGAGATGAATCTCTTGGGGGGAAACAAGTGACTCGTGGTCCAGGGAATGTGAATAGACTGAAGGAAAGCTTCTTGCGTTATACAAGGTTTGGACAAGGAGAAGGGATGTTTCTTGCCCCAATTGTTTGTGTGGTGATACAGAAGATGCTAGAGAGGGGGTATAAGAGGTGCATGTTTGAATGTGGGTTTTATGAGAATTGAGAGGGATTTCCAATACCACGGCGGGCGAGACCCTTATAAAACAGTGTGTTGCTACCTGGCAGTACATGGCTGTGAACCATGTCTGTGAGCAACCAGGTGGTGACAGCATGCAAACACTGATTGCTTTTGTTTTCAATTTTTATTTTTGCTTTCAATGTTCACTATAGGCACTCAATAAAGTATGCACTTTGCTCAGTAAAATCAGCATTCTGTGCACAGAAAAAGGTTATTTCCAGCTGGCAAGTGCTGGCAGGTATAAACCCAGGTATGAACCTTCATGGGTGGATGGGGATAGCAGGCGCTCCTGGAGTCATAATAGTCCAGAAGAAAAAAACAGCTGGTGTGGCTTCTCATTCCCGTGGTTCGCCATGGGGGGGGGGGGAACGGGCTGGTGGGCAGAGCACAGCGGGAAAGACCACCTGCCCGTTTTTTAGGCTTGTCCTGCTAAACCTGTGAGTGGGAGGTTAGTGGGGGCTGCCTGAGCACACAAGAACTGCCCATTTATTAGGGTTTACACACTAAGCATGTGAGTTGGGGGCTGCACGGACCAAACTCAGACTCCAGGAGGCTTTCATCTTGTTTGTTAACACCCTATGAGCCTCAGTTCCATTCTTGACTTGACCAATGACTTGCTTGGTGGCTAGACACAAATCTCACAGAGCTGCCAAATGAATCTCTGACTGTGATTGCTCAGTTTGAGGCCCCTGGGACCTGGTTCTCAGAGGTGATGTGCATCCACTGCCTCCCTTACTCCTTCAGCTGGAGATGTGGGTACTTGCACCTCTCAACATCAGGCCCAAGTTGTCTTCAAACAGCACTGAGTCACTCCAAATCAGAAACCACATTCTGGCCTTAAACGTTTGGTTTTCTTATCTGTAAAATGGTGATATTTTTCAACAGTGCCTCAATGATTTAGGAACACAAACCCCATTGAAATTCCATTGGACTTGGGTTCCTACCTTACTCAGGCACTTTGAAAATCTCCCTCCCCTCAACACTTTCCTCTTGAGCTCACAGGAGTGTTTTGAGGCTTCAAAGCCTGATGCAAAACCCACTGCCATCAACAGAAAAACTCCTATGGCCTTTTGGCAGGCTTTGGATCTTATCATTTCTGCTGTAAACAAGCCCCTGGAATGAAAGGTGCTATGAAAATGCAAAGCTTTGTTTTTATGTTTGAACTTAGCAGGTATGAACAGAGGGAGCTAAGGGCATAAAGAGTGAAAAGGGATATGGTTAAACTGTTTTTTCCCCCCTAGTAAAAAGATCTCCACCCCTTTTAATCATTCTGGCTTTGAAGCTGGATTCTTTATTGCCCTGAATCTTGTGTTGTCAATTACACCAGTACAAACTGGCTCCAAAGTGCCCCCAGATCAGCATGGTAAGCTAGCATCTCCCTCCCATTTATATCTCAATATATGTGGTAGTGCAATGTAAACAGGAATTGGTACACACACAGATGCTATCATCAGTCTAGAAAACAGACAGATAAAATTCAGCTTACGGGGCTCAGTTCTGAGCCCAAACCATCAGTTAATCAAAGGCAATTCCTAATTAACAATGCAGCATATGGCTAACTTCCCCTCCCCCTGCCCCCCGAGTAATTCCACTACCCTCTCCTGCAATAAAAATGGCTGTGATATCATAAGGCTTATGGCTTCAGTTTTGGATCAAGCATAAAGTTGTACAGCGATGTAAAAGCCAAAATAGTGAGACCATTTCAATTAAAACCCTCCTCCACCTTTTTTATTACAGCTAAAAGTACTGATGTGAAGCCATTCAGCACTGGGTTATTAGCAGATTGTAAGAAGCCAGGTTGATTTCCAGTAGGAAGCCCCACATTCCAGGTCTCTTGCTTACAACAAGCTTTAAACAGTGAAATTCTGCTGATGGCCAAAAGAGTTGCCTCCTCTTTACACCAATGTCCAGAAGATGTGAATCAGGCCACGAGACCCCTGGATTTCTCCCAAACACACATGGAAGTTGCAGTCAAAAGTGGCAAAACTCCCACTGATTTCATTGGGTCAGAATTGTACCTTGAGGTTGCAAACCTCAGACAACTTACTTCAGAGTAGTCCTCTTGAAGTCAATGGGGCTACTCTAGAGTAAGTGGGTTAAGGATTGCTGCCTTAGGAACAGAAGCCAGAAGCATCATCTGTGCTCCTGAGCCCATGCCTTCCTTCCTAGGCTGTGCCTGAATAAGCTACTCAGTGGTATTGGTCCCTGTGACATAAGTCTGTACAGAGCACAGCACGGTCAGGCTGGCTCCTCTGAGTGCTACCACAAAACAACCAATCATGTCCCTTTCTTAACAAGAGTTCCCTTCTCTCCCCATAAGCCCTATAGACCGGTGACTCCGCCCCAGGCTAAATTGCCTGGTTCTGCTTTGTAGGCGGCAGCCAGTGGCAGCCCTAGATTTTGCAGGGCCTGGGCAAAAATCTAAAATGGACCCTTATGTTTTATCGGTGAATAATACACAAGTATCTTAGACCTACGACGGTGACTCTCAGTAGGTGGCCCATGGTCCCAATTGGTCGTGCAGAGCCTGTTCTCTGGACCCCAGATCACTGCTGTACACAGTGAGCTCTACCTGAGCTGCTGGAGCTGAAATTTGAGCTTAGCTCCAGTCCCTTCTGCTCCTATTCATTCAAAGCTGGATGGGAGCAGAAGAGGCTCAGCAGGGCTATACACTCACCTCTAATTGGTGAAGTGATTATAAGTCCCGTCCCTTCCTCTTCCTCCTTCAGGGCTGCACCACAGTGGTAATAGTGGTGGCTGAGGTTTTCTCCTTAGAAAAGGCGAGGGGGTTGTGCCTTTTCTCCTTCCCTGCAATCAGAAAGGAGAAGGGAGGAATGAGCCCCTGCCCTCCCCAAGAGCGCATGGGAGAGGCACATAGCAAAGAAGTGTGTGCATGAGGCCACAGTCGGACAAAGATGATTCAGTGTTTGGGGGCCTTACTTCTGTTTTACTCCTGTTGTTAGGAAATAAATGAGTGTGCTGTACCTCACTTTACCCCAAACGGGATCGAAGGTTGTCAATAAACAAGCCAAAATATGTGGGTACAACTCCATTTTATTGGATAGACACAACATCTGGACATGGCAGTGTGTGTTACTAGTTGTGAACCCCAGTAACCCAACCTAGGATATCTTACGTGTCCGAGGCCACGGTCCGAGACGCAAGCTGGTTCAGAGGAGAAGAAGAGGGGGCTCAGCAGAGAGCTGGACAGGAGTCTCTGGATCTTTGAGAGCGAGGGTAAGGGACAGAGGCCCACGCAGGCTCACTGCAATGCGCCAGTGACAAGAGATAAGGGCCTGGCCGTTCCCTTTTATTTATTAAGAATACATATTGCAGGGTCCCCTCTTTGAACATGCCAGGTACAGAAATAAGCTGACCATTCATTTCTCTATCACTTGGAGCATAGCCACCAAAGCTATTTTGGCATTTAGGGAGTTTTTCTCTCTACTGCTCAAGCTACCTCCCTTTCTTTCAAACCCTCTTTGTTTTGTCGACACCCCCCCACATTAACACGCAGAGACAGTGTTTGGTTTTAAAACCAGCCGCACTCTTTATTGATAACCATCATCTTTAGGCTGGTGGGTAATTGCCTAAGCAATCAGGGTCCAGTATGCTAGCTACATAAAATATATTAACACGGGACTGCTCTGGACGTGCCTTCCAGTGTCAGTACCCCTTAACTTCGAACTTGACCCCTTCGACAGGTCACTAGCCGTGGCCGAAGGGGGCGTGCCCAACTCAGGGCCAGAGTAAGGAGATCTTGTGCTTGCAAGGCTGAGGACTGTGTCAGTCCTTACTCACCTTGCTAAGACACCTCTCCCAGGGATGTGACCCCAGTGCATGCTGTGCCCTGCATTGCCTGGGTATCACTTCCCCATCTCTTAAGGAGATGACTCTATAAATTTCCTATAGCCTTACCTAATTAACCTACTATCGCATACTGGACTCCTGCCACAAAGGGGGAGTCTTTTCACGAACTACCCCGACACCTACCGCCTACCACCTAGTAAGGACTCCAAATGTCCTGCCAAAACAGCCAAGTACATCTCATTACCTTTCGGTGATAAATGCACTCCATCATCACGGAACAATTTGGGCCTTGTGTGCACGATGTCTGAATGCCGAATCGTGGTCCCCCCCAGACCACCTAACCATTTTTCAATTTCTCTATTGATGTTCTTCCTAGTCTTTTCAACTTTTGCCAGGGATCTAACCCCATTCCATTTCAATCTAGGAATTAATGAGGTCCAAACCATGTGAACTTGTGGAAACCATTTGCTAACTGTCAACAAATCACCCTTTATATTGATTAACAAATTAACCCCTTTTCTGGCAGGAATATCATTTTCGCCCAAATGGATCACTAGTATATGCGGTGCGGACTTGTCACCCATTGCTTGGAGTGTTGGTAGCAATTGTTGCCACCGCATACCACTCTTCCCATTCCACATGATCCTTAGACCATCTGCCAAGCCCAACTGGCGACCAGGAGGGGTACTTGCAGCTGCAATGCTCGCCCAGTGGACCAAACTGTGGCCCACGATCCATACACTCTTCTGCCAGCATTTGAAGCTCTGTACCCTATTAAAATAAATCAATTTTAGTATGTTGCTAGTCTAACATATTTCTTATAAGCCCGGGACCTCCAACAACCAACTGCCTTTATTGCCTCTTTGCCTAACCCAGCTGCTGCTGCTGTTGTAGCTGCTCCTATCCTAAAGGAGTGCGACCCAAATTCACCTGGAGATAATCCCATTCGCCCCAATGCCATTTGCAGCACTGCTGAGAATTGGTGACAGGTCAACGCGGTACCACCCTTATGCATGAATAGCCCTCCCTTAACACTCAGACGGATACTCATGTATTTTTCCATCTGTCCCACTGGGCAGATCGCTTCAACTCCATTCTTATGCAATTGTACCGTTTGACCCTTCCTCCTTTGGTCCGTTTTTGAATACCGTAAACGAATGCGCAGTGATCCATTGGCCAATTCGACGTCATCCACCCCCAAGGCCCTTCTGCTGTTGTCTCTGCTTGACAGTGCAACCACCTCACTGATCCTAAGAGCTCCGAAAAAAGTTATAACATACGCCGTGGCAAAAAGTTGGGCCTCATAACTGTCCCTACATACGTGAGGGAGGATCGCTACTAACTGTTGTAAAATGGGGGTTGTAATTGGGGCTCTACTTGCTATCGGGGAGGCGGGAGCCTAGCCCAACTTTCTAACATTCATTTAATGTAAAATCCTCTGTCCGGGGAAGGGTAACCCATTAATTTATTTACAAAGGTAAGGGCTGCTATCTTGCCGGCTATGGTCCCCCCGGCTAAACCTTTCTGCTTCAATACCATGGCAAACTGAAGAATTTCAGGTTCCTCAATAGGGAATTCTTGGTTCCACCCCTTACTAGCCCTGAATTATTGAAATTCACGCCAAGCCCTACCATATGCCGACTGTGTTCATGGTGCAAGGGTCTGATGCAAGGGATGATGGTCTGCATGTCTAAAACCCAAGGCTCCAGACCCCAGGTGGCAGTGGGTCTGGGGTAACCCTGGCCTCCGGTGCCAATTCTCGAAAACGGTCCATCTGGAACAGAGAAAGGGCATCGGCTATGCCGTTGTCAATACCAGGTACGTGCTGAGCTGTGAATAAAATGTTGTTTTCTAGGCATGCTATTATCAGGGTCCTTACTAAAGCCATGACCCTTGTTGATCGCGAGGATAATGAGTTTACCACGTGCACCACTGCCAGATTATCACACCAGAATTTTACTGAATGGTTTGCGAAGTGTCTGGCCCACAGGAGAACTGCTATTACTATTGGAAATAGCTCTAAAAACGTGAGGTCCCTAGTGACTCCTGTTTGGTGCCACTCTTCAGGCCATCGTGCCGCGCACCAGCGTGTTCTCTTATACACATCTAGATGTGTATAAGAGACAGAGCTAACACCATTGAACCCCTCTAGGAATTGAAGCCATGTCTCCAAATCTTGCCTCATCTCCTTTGTCACTCTTATATGATGGTGAGGGGCTAAATCTCCCCTTAATTTCCCATACAATCGTGACAAGAAGGCTCTCCCAGGCGCTACCACCCTACAGGCAAAATTAAGGCTCCCTACTAATGATTGCAAGGCCTTCACTGTTACCTTTCGGGCGCCAATGTTTTCTTTGATTTTTTCTTTAAGGGTTACCAGCTTTTCTTCTGGTAGTCTGGACAACATCCGCTCTGTGTCTAGCTCAATTCCCAAATAGGTTAGCCTGGTTGCAGGCCCCTCGGTCTTTTCAGGGGTTAGCGGGACCCCTAACTCTCGGGCTAGATCCTGGAATTTTCGTAAGGCTGTAGCGCAATTACCTGTTCCAGGATGGCCGAGTACCAAAAAATCATCTAGATATTTTGTCACATCGCCCGCCCTGAGCCTCTGCCTGAAAGCGCATTCAACCAGGGTGCTAAAACGTTCAAACGCTGAGCATGAAATTGAGCACCCCATTGGCATTGCCCTATCAAAATAATACTGGCCCTCAAAGCAGAAACCCAACAGGCGAAAACTGCTACGGTGCACCAGGAGCAAACGGAACGCCGACTTGATGTCACATTTTGCTAGCAGCGTGTCCTGCCCCATGGCCCTTGCCTTATCAACTGCAACATCAAATGAGGAGTACTTAATTGTTGTCAACTCCCTAGGGATGGCATCGTTTACAGAGCTTCCCCTTGGGTGGGACAGGTGGTGGATCATTCTAAACTCTCCAGGCGATTTCTTTGGCACTACCCCTAAGGGGGACACCACCAAGTCAGGCATTGGGGGTTGACTAAATGGGCCCGCTACCCTACTAGCCTCTATCAATTTTGCTCCTTACCACCTCCTCCAGTCCCACTATGGATTTTAAATTGCGCTGAACCCTCTGTGAGTTAACAGGGCCGGCAGGTATCCAAAAAAACGTGCTTAAAACCTTGCACAACATAATGTACCTCCGCCCGGTCAGGGTGTCCAGCCAGTACACGCTCAAGCCATTCAACTATGACCGGCGTCGGCCCCCTTTGTTGTTCCTATTCCGCTGTTGGGACCCTGCCTACCTCTTCCATTTCCTCCTCCTGGGCTATATTTCCCTTTTCCAGCTTTCTGTTTTCCTCAAAAACAGTTACATGCTGGGTGGTTTCCCCAGCACCCTGAGCATGCGTGGCGAAATCGGCACGAGTACCTGTTGCACCTCCCAACTTTGTTGTACTCCCAACATGGACCTGGCCCACCTTGCACCCCTTTTTTATTTTCACTACGATATGGTTCGTTAGCTGGCGCCACACCTCCTTTTTCTAAAGTGTGCCCGCTATCCGACCGGGGAGCTTTCGTGGCATCAATCATGCTCTCCAACCATATGTCGGGAGCATGAACATCCCACCGCAGACCTGGCGTTGTGGCTGCTCTGTGACAAAACGCTTCGTCATATCGAAGCCAGGACCCTAACGGTCCTGTCCCGTAGGCCCTCCTCACAATGTCAGCATATTTGTGGAGCTCCATAGCCCGCCCAGGGAATGCCTGCATCATTACCCCCATGTAAACTGCATAGGCGGCTGTCCAATTTGCCCAATTCCTATCCGCCTTTGGGCATTTGAACTTTTCCTTTTCTTTGCCATCTCCCTCCTCTGCTTGATCCACTATTGGATCACTAAAAAGGAGGGCGAACAGGTCAATATACTCCCCCCGCCATATTTTGTCTTTGGTGGTCTGGTGGAGGTGCTGCCCAAATGGGGCAGCTATATCAATACCCGTTCCCCCAGGGGGTGGGCGCATGTCTGCTGATCCCACTCCCAATGTACTTATCTGGGGAACGTTGGTTCCTAGTGTCCCCAAACCCTTTATTGTCCCGGCGGCCTCAGCCACAGGGGGGGAAAACACTTGACCCGCTGGGCTCTGTCTTGTCCCAGCCACCATCCCCGGGGCAGGGATAACCCCTTGGACAGGCAGACTCTGTATGCTCTGTCCCGATGCTATTGGCCCTATCAATTGGTTGCCCAACCCCATTGCTCCCTGCACTGGGAAGGGAACCGGTGTAATCATCACCCAGGCGCCGTTCATCCAGGCCATCTGCACTTGCCCCTGCCCAGGCGCAGGAGGTTCCCCTACTCAGGGGGCCACTGGAGGAACCACGCTGTTATCCTGACTGACCACCTCACTCCCTAGTTGGCTCCCAGTGGCCCCGCTAATTGTGGTACCTGGTACCCCGGTGCCACCTCTCAGCTGCACCTGTTCCTCTGTGTGGCCACTCGGACTCGCAGTGGTCACCAAATTACCTGTAGTTCTCACTGGCGCTTGTGGCAGCATCGGTCGAGCCCCATAATTCGGTCCCACGTTGCCCGATGCCTCTTCGTTCCGTGATCCCTTCAGTTCATTTTCAAGAGCCAGGATCCTCCTCCACAGCTCTGCATCCTCGCTGCTCCCTTGTTGGTCCTGTTCAACCCGCCTTCTGCGCTCCGGGGGGAAGTCGTCCCTGTAATGAGACACAGAGACCCCAGGTCCACAACGCGGCGCCTGCTAATCCCTCGCATAGCCGGGCGGAGGACCAGCCTCTGGTCCCCTGCCAGGTCGTTGTTCCCTCTGTTGACCACCTGCTCCTCCCCCTCCATAGTGGATGCCACTATCCCCAGCTTCCGCTGCCACCCCCGTGGGAGGCATGGCGCTCTCACCATAAAGGGCTTGTAACAGGGGGCCTGTAGGGGGATTTAGTTGATCCACCCCAAGATCCAGTGGGCCGGCGATCGCTCCCTGGCCTCGGATCCCTTCCATCTGGAAATCTGTACACTCTTATGCCCCAGCAGTGCTGTCCCTCCCTCTGGGGGGATAACCTATGGGGCCTTGACCTCCTTCCATCCTGTACCTTTCCGGGGGGCTAATCACCCTGCCCCCCCCTCATTACTATTTCCCCTGCCTGGGATCTAATGGGTCATCAGCTGCCGCTCTCCTTTCCCCTTCTTGGGGGTGTAATCTCAGGTGGGTGGGTGTCCTGCCCACATCCTTCTTCCTCCCTATGCAGCTCAAGGTCACTGGGGCCCGCTTGGCTATCATCCTGCGCTCGGGTTTCCCTCCAAGCCCTCATTAATTCTTCACAAACTGCTAAGCAAGCAGCCATCTCCTCCCTTGAGAGGGTTACCCCACCTCCCCCACTCTGTACTGTCCCTGGGGAGGGGGCACTCGCTCTAGCTGGCTGCTGCCCTTCCGAGGGAGGATCCCGCCTCTCAGGCTGTTCGCCTCCCTGTCCTCTGCCACGGCCCCCTTTTTTCTTTGCTTTCCCCATTCCGATACTTCGTCTCCGTTTTCCAGACTGGAGCTCCGTTCAGTAAGCAGCAATCTAAATTGCTGCTGACTGTTTGGCCTCAAGCACCGGAATGCTGCTTCCCTGCAGCAACAGGAAGTTCACCCCTCCTAAAGGGGGCGTGCCTCCCAGCCCGTGCGGCGCCGTTTTCGCGCTCTTCGTGTGGTTGCCAGGCAACCAGTTCACTTTGTGGCCAGACCTCTAACAGTTCGGTGCCACAGCGGCTCCTTTTCTGCTTCATGAAGGGGGGGTGCTACAAATTTCCCGTCGCCGCCATTTTGTGGCGAAGGGGACTTCTCAGAGATAGTGGCTGTCTGGGGTTGTTATTGTGGCCTTGGAGATACATTTTTCTGCTAGAGTGTGAGTTGTTTACAACTTTATTCTCATGAGCCTGGTTTGTTTGTGCCAGCCTGAAGCTTATGCAACAAATTAGCTGAACTGAGTTTGTTCAGGCCTCATCCATCTTGTGTCTCTGACCATGGCCAAACTGCCTAATTAATTCATAATACTGTAACGTTCACACAAACAGAGCACTAAACCAATGGTATTGAGGAGTAGGTAGATAAGATAAGAATTTATTAAAGCGTAACCAAAGGTCATTGCTTGAAACAAACATACAGAAAACAACCATGGATACACAACAGGAAAAATCAGCCAATGGTCATATTGGCCGAAACAAAAACACAGAATATAGAAAATAAGATCATAACTAAATATATTAATAAACTCCCATAACTTGTGTCTACATAATTACAATTCCTCTAAAATGTTTTATGATAAAAAAGGAAAAAATAAATTAATTTCTTAATTCGACCCATTATTCAGTACGTCAAAAGGAAAATTAGTACTGGTAAGTTACTGATTGACCATAACCAAATCCATTAAAAGGCAGACCCCATATACTTCTCAATCAACCCACGGGTCCCAACATGACGGTCCTACAAATGGAATCTACAGCCATTATCTCCTCAAAAATAGAGGCTCCTCTGGGAGGAAATTCCCATTTATTTAGGGCTGCTTGTGTAGCCAGCCGCGGGCTAGGAACAATGGGGCAGTGCAAATAGAGCGCTGGCCCAACCCCAGGACCTGGAGAACAACCATCCACAGCCAGATTCTTCCAAGGACTGAAGGGTTGTATCTCCTCTGAGCACTGGGGGGCTGGCTCCACCACCGGCGGGCCTATACCCACCTTTGGGGAGGCCCTAGGGGAAGAAGAGGAAAGAGTTTTGGTTTGTAAACCGGGTACAGGGGGGGGGGGACCCACACAACAAGGCGGCATCGGGCGGACTGGACAGAGCTTCCACCCGAGCCAACCCCTTGGAACTAGAGCTAATCGAAGGAGTTAGCAAATTGGGTAGCCTTATCCCTGGCACCTGCAATAAATCAGAATTCCCAGCAATAGGGGGGCTGCTGGCTAAATGGACTTGCTGAAGCAATGGAAAAATCCCACATTTAGCGTACAAAACAGTCATATATACCCCCCAAAAAGAAAAAATGCCTGAAATAAGACAAAAGTCTATCGGCTGAGGCCGGAGCACGAAAATATATAACAACCCGCCTTATATAACCCCTCGTGGGGAGGTGGAAAAAACGGGCAATGTGCGAAGGCAAGAAGGCAGAGCCCAAAATCTCAGCAATATGCTGGGCAATCTGAAGCTTGGAGTCCCAGGGAGGGAGTATATCACATCGCAAGGGATGGATTGTAAAAACCAAAGCCTCTGGTATAGGGTCAAGCTTCCAATCGGGATCAGTTTTAGACTCAACAGGGCAAAAATGTCCCAGACCATTCGATGGAGTAGTTTGAGAAGCTTGATCCTTAGTTTGTAAGCCCATCCCAAACCCTGACCTGCCAGAACCATTAATACATTCCTCAAGCTGGACTACCTGCCGCTGCATGGCCTGAAGTTTGTCCTCTAAACCGGCAATTTGAGACGTGAGCTTTAGTGTGAGTTCTTCCAGCTGTTGCGAAAAGGAGAAAACCTGGGTCTCTTGCTTTTTAAGAGAAGAAGGGTTTTTGAGGGGGGAGCCCAAAAGTTCTATAGAGGAGTCCCCCTTATTTATGATATTATTATCAAGCAACCCTATCATCCCCTGTGGCTCCCTATCTTAGCCCTGGAGCGAAAGGGACTGCACCGCATTGACAGTAGATAAGGACTCCAAATCCCTCCGGCCAATGTTTGATAAATTTGGTAAGAGGGATTTCCCCTCCAAATTCCTGTTGGATATTGGTTGGGGGTCAGAATGTTCTATACAAGTCTGCGCTGAACAACTACTTCCACCAGAACCAACTTGTTGGGAACCTAGAGGGGGCTGGGGAAGTCTCCGAGATTTGGCAGCCAGGGCCTTCCACCTTTCCCCTTGTTCCCTAAAGGCCCTGGCACAGGCCAGCAAAGAATCTGCCGGGACCCAGGAAGGTTGTTTAAAGGGCCCCACTCCCCTGAATTCAGAGCCATCCTCCAGCTCTGCTGCTTTATGCACATGTGAAGAGCAAGGGGCATGGAGACCACGGCTACAGATAACAAATCCCGCTCCATCCCAGTCTGACCGGTATTAGAAGGATGCACCGGGCTCTCTCGCTTGGACTTGGCCGGTGTCAACGCCGTATTAAAACAATCCCCCAATAGCAACTGCCTAGCTCGTGCCCTTGTAATAGCCCCCATCCTATTCTTGGTCTTACCCTTTTTTTGGCATGATGCTAACAAACCCAAGAAGACAATCCCATACAGGCAGGAGCTTAACTGCCCACTGGAAATCCCCCAAAATACACGAAAATACAGCCCCGCCCAAGCCCTACGCCTAAGGCTTTGCGCACAAGGGCTCGCCCTTGCACGCGCAGCCCTTAGGCGTGCTGCCCCAGCGCGCACCTCTGGCACCGCCAGGCGGCTCACTGTTCTTGACTCTCCCGTCGGTGTGGCTCCTCCCTAATCACAGCTGCTCCCAGTCTCCAGGCAGGTGGGCTGACGGCACAGATGATGCTGGTGGGGATCCTCTGGGGTCTGACAGAAAAGCCAAATATCTCCCTCCCACCCGGGAAGCAATGTCTACGGGAAGCGGGTCGGGAACAAAAGGGCTGGAGGGCTCCACTGAGGAGTAGGAGAAGTTTGTACTCCTGGAAAAGCAGGACTACATATTCCCTTTTGGTTTGCATTTCAAAGTGACTGTTCATGTGAAACTATCAATATGTGGGTGGAGACCATGGTTCAGTGATCATTGCCTCTCAGTTAGGTAGAGAAATTGACACAGTCCTGCTTCGGTTTACACTATTCATCTGAACCATACTAAAGTAGTGGAATACCTAATTTAATCTAATAAAATCAAAGCAGTTACTTCAGTTTACACTGTTTGCCTGAATGCTACCAAAGTGGAGTAGTTGCTTTGACTGAATTAAATTGAAGTAGTCGCTTCAGTTTACGTCTCTTTGTCCGAATGTGGCCTGAGAGAGGGGCTAGGGGTGCGGGCATCATGGCACAGCACTGCTAGCAGAGTGTGTGCATGTTCTTTCTTTTAAGAGCTGCCTTGAGGCCCTAGGCAGCCCCCTGTGTCACATATAAAAGCCGGTGGGGTTGGGGAAAGGCATGGAGCACTTTGGCTGTTTCAGGCCATGCTCACCTCTCTGCTTGAGGCTGCCTGGGAGTGGAAGCTGTGGGAACTGCACAATGTTGCCACTTCCAATGTGCACATTTCATCATTACCGCTTAGTTGAGCTCACTTTAGCTCAGAGAAAACAACTGGATTTTTGAATTGGGTCCCAATGTGGCAAATATGCAGCGAGAAATCTTTCCGTTTTTATTTTTAAGCCGTCTTCTCAAGCCTGCTCTATTTTGGTTCCCACAAAAAGCACTCTCAAAGGCACAGTCTCTTCGAACCTTAGCTTGCTGTTTTTAAAACCTCACTTGAAATTTAGAGCAGTGAAGGTTTTTTCCCCACCCTGGATTCAATGCATGAAAATCTCCAGTTTAGCCAAGGGTCTCCTAGATTAAAATCACTGGGTGTAGGTAAGGCTCGGCAGGCAGGCAGTTTTTACTAATAGGAGTAGGAGTTTGCGGAAGAATGGAATAGATTTTAATGCAAGTTTACTTTTCTTCTAATGAATTTTAATGGCAGCCGTCCTCACACTGCTTCTGTGATTCATAAGAGAAAATTAAAAACCTGCCTTGAAACTTATATGACAATGCAGCTAACGTCTTGCAGTTGCTGGCATTATCTCTGAGAACCTTTCAGTCCCATTTCTATGGTGCATTGTTTTCCTCACAAAACATTTTAAATATAAAACACTGAATGTTCACTGCTCCTTTCTATCATTTCTATTCATTACCTGTTGGAGGCAAAGGGCATGGTTTTATATAGAATGATTCCTCCCTGAATGTCTTATTTTGCAATTTTTACTCTCTGGCACATGCTGCCCAAGAAATTTATTTTCTTTCACATGCAGATGTTCTTTGGGGAAAGTGAGGGGCAGTTTCCACTTATAGGTCTCCTCTCTGCTGCATTTCTACCATGATCAGAGACAGCTTTATACCTCAGCAGTAGCTTGCAAAACACTTTGGTCACATTCACACCAGTGTCTTCTCTTGCTTTTTAAATTTCCTGCAGGACTTGGAGATAACAACTGTGCCTTATGGAATGGATTTTCACACATTGCTTCTCCTGCTTCACGTTTTGCCTTGGGTATAGCTCCTGCTGACGCTAGCAGTCCCATGATGCTGTGGGGTTGTTCCATAGTCTCTATGAGGTGGGAGACTGGAAATGGGAAATGTCCCAACCTATGTTACGAGACACACACTAAAGAGAAACAGCATGGTGGTTTTTGACCTCCCACTTGTGGGTCATTTGCCAAGGCATCCTGTGACCGGACGTATTCAAATTATTAACACTTCCCCACCCCTCCCCCCAGCCCAGAAGAAACAGGCTTGGGTGGGTTTTTTTCATCTCATGAAAATGCATCCTTTCTCAAGGCCCATCCTAAACTGGGATGGCGGTGAAGAAAGCTTTCTTCTCCACTATCACAGTGTCTGCAATGTCTCATCCAGCAGAGCCGTTCTGGGTGGTGAGGGGCCTGTTTAATCTGGTCTGCTTCTGTTCAGAAATGGGGTCATTTTTATTAACTGTTTTGCAGACAAAATTGCTCGTATTCACCACGACTTGAGTGCTACCATTTAACTGCAGAATCAGAGTGTGAGGTTATGGAACCTCGGTCCTGTCCTGTTTATTTGGATCAGTTTCAGTTGGTATCATCCCACCGATGCAGGGGAGGTGCTTAGGGCGGTGAGGACAACGAGTTGTGAACTAGACCCATGCCTGTCCTGGCTGGTGAAAGCCAGCTGGGAGATGTTGGGGCCGTTGCTGGCTGGGGCTGTTAATGCCTCCCTTTGGGAGGGTAGGCTGTCGGACGTTCTTAAAACTGTGGTTGTCTGGTTGCTGCTTAAGAAGCCATCTTTGGACACTGACTTTGGACGCTGGGGCCAGTTATTGACCTGTCTCTAACTTTCCCTTTTTAGGGAAGGTTATTGAATGGGTGGTTGCCCGACAGCTCCAGTCTCATCTCAATATTATTGGATTCCTGGGCCTGTTTCAGTCAGGCCTTTTCCCTGGATATGGCATGGAGCCTGCACTTGAGGCCTTGGTCAGTGACCTGCGCCTGGAGATTGACAAGGGGAATTCTGCCCTGTTGATCCTATTGGATCTTTCAGCAGCCTTTGATACAGTGAGTTGATCACGAGGTGTTGTTGACACGACTGTGGGACCTGGCAGGGTTGCGTGGGACCACTCTTGAGTGGTTCCACTCCTTCCTGTTGGGGATGTCCCAGAGAGTGGTGATGGGTGATTGCTTGTCATCCTCTCGGGGTCTCCCCTGTGGGGTCCCGCAGGGTTCTATTTTGTCTCCCCTCATGTTCAACAGGCTGCTGGGTGAGATCATTCAGAGGAATGGGGTGAAGTGCCATCAGTATGCTCATGACACCCAGCTCTACCTCTCTTTTTTTATCCGACCCAGACCCTGCTGTCTCTGTGCCTACCCAATGCCTGGCTGCTGTCAGGGACTGGATGAGGATGGGCCAACTGAAACTGAATCCAGACAAGCCTGAAGTGATGCTGGCTGGCCGGCTTTGTGATCTCGAGGGGATTGGGACTCCTGTTATTGATGGAATTCGGCTCCCTCCTCTGGTCAACCAGGTTCACAGTCTTGGAGTGCTCCTAGACCCCTTGTTGTACCTGGATTGCCAGGTTGTGGCAGTGGCCAGGAGTGCTTTCCACCAACTCCATCCGGTGGGGAGGCTGCGACCTTTTCTTTCCAATTTTGATCTGGCCACTGTCATCCATGCTTTCATCACCTTGAGGCTAGATTACTGCAATGCGCTCTACGTGGGGCTGCCCTTGATGACTGTTCAGAAGCTGCAGTTGGTGCAGAAAGTGGTGGCTTGCCTCCTTTCAGGGGCAAGATACTGGGAGCACATTACACTGGTGTTCTGAAGTCTACTCTGGTTCCCTATAGCTTTCCGGGCACAATTCAAAGTGCTGTTTTTGACCTTTAAAGCCCTAAACATTCTGGGCCCCACATATCTGAAAAACTGCCTGTCCTTCTATGCCCCACTGCGGCCCCTGCAATCGGCTGGGAGCACCTCCCTGTGGGTGCCATCTGTTAGTCTTGTTTGTACGTTGAGGGCTTGCAGGGAGGTGTTCTTGATTGCTGTCCCGCTGCTGTGGAACTCCCTTCCCCCAAAGGTTCATTTGAGCCCAAGCCTGGCCATCTTTTGAAGGCGGTGTAAGACCTTTCTATTTGTTAAGGCATTTGGTGGGTGGGGATAGGGGATGGGGGGTTTGATGGGTAGGTTTGGGGTAGGGATGTGAGGAGGCAGTTGGGGAGAGTTTTGGGGGGGGTTGTGGTGGGTTGGGGATGGGTGAGGGGAATGATTGGGGGTTTGGGGGTTTGATGCTGTTATATGTATTGGCTGTTGCTTTTATTTGTTTTGTAAGCTGCTCTGAGCCATTTGGGAAGGGCGGGGTAAAATTGGAATAAATAAATGAATAAAATAAACTGAGAGAATATTATTTTTCTGCAGGATTAGGGAGAAGCTTTGGGAAAGGGGCAGAGAGACTTTTAAAGGCAGGGAGAACTATGTGCTTGGTATAATGCGGAGTACGGGATTCTTCAGTGATTCTGCCCTGCTTTGGGTCACTCTAAATCCAATAGACCCATTTTATATCAACTATAAAATAATACAATCAATCTTCTGATCTTGATGGCGTTAGCCCACAGTAGCTGAACAACTTACCCCTGTCTACTAGGGACGGGCTTTAGTCATATTTACTTCTGTTTTGTTTTTGTTTACTTCAGTATTCTTTCTTTTCTATTTTGTTTCCCATAGAAGTCAATGGAAAAAGATCCATGGGGTTTCTAAAACCAGGCAAGTGTCTGCTAGAGTCAAGTGTAGTGTACTCTTCTGGCACTGGTTTGTGTGTGTGTGTCTGTGTGTGTCGATGGCACTGAGGTTGTGGGGGGGTGGGGCAAATGCCAGGAGCTGGGTTTTTGTAGTGGGTGAGGGTGCTTTGGAAGTGGCTGTTGGTTCAGGGGGTGCCTTGTGGCTCCGGGTTGGGCTGCTTTGGGGTCAAAGGGGTCTGGCTGTGCCTAGGTAAGGGGCAAGGGTTAAGGGGGGGCTGGCACTGGGGGGGTTGGGAGTGGCACTGGGGGTGTGAATGCCAGGAACTGGGGGCAGGGCCAGCCTTACTAAAAGCGGGGCCTGGGTGGGGAAAGAATGTGGGGCCCTACTAACTTAAGGCCAGGCCTAGGGGCACTCCCCGACTCAGGGGGGCACTCCCCCGGGCTCGGGGTGTTACCCGGGCCTGGGCTCAGGGATAGGTGGGGGGGCACTCTCCTCCCCCCATCCCCAAGCCCAAGTGGCCGTTCGGATCACCTACCTGATCTGCTGTTGCCGCTCTCGTCCGTCGCTCCTCTTTCTGGGCTGCCGCTGCCAACTCCAGCCTGAGGCTGGAGGTGGCCTGGGTGCTGACCAGGCCATGGAGGGGGCCAGTGGCGTGAGGGAGAGGCGGGGCCTCTGCTTCTCCCTCACATCTGCCGGAAGTGAGGGAGAAGAAGGCAGAGGCCCCGCCTCTCCCTCATGTCACAACGCTGGTCATCTGGGCCCCTTCCGCTGCCTGGCTCAGTCTGTTACAGAGTGAGCCAGGCAGCCGAGGGGGCAGTTTCGGCCAGGGGAAATGAGGGGGAGCCGCTCTCTTCTTCATTTTCTCTGGCTGACTGTGACAGGTAAGGAGGGGGGCACAGAGTGTGGGAGAGGCAGGACCTCTGCTTCTTCCTCACTACTGCTTCCCCCCACCCCACTGCCTGTCAGACGCGGCCAGCTGGCTCCCGGGGGCCCCGTGCTCAGGGCTGGCCTTACCGTGGGATTCGGGCTGGGAGCTGGGCGCGGGGCCCCCTTAGGAGCGGGACCCTGGGCGGCCACCCCTAACCGCCCCGCAGTAAGGCCGGCCTTGGCTGGGGGCTTTTAGGGGCGGGGGGGCTTTGGTTCTGCATGGCAACTGGCTCTCTAACTCCCTCATCTCACCTGCGCTACATCCTGAGATCAACTTTACTTTCTTCTTGTCCTCAGAGGCTCTTCACCTGCAGATGGGACAAGCAGAAAACAGGGGCAGCTGGTGGGTTTTGAGGTTGGAGGGGCAATAAGGGCTGGTGGGCTATGGTGGGCGGAGTCAGGGCAATGGTGGGCAGAGTCAGGGCAAAGGTAGGCGGCATAACCCAGCAGCAAGGAGTTCTGCCAAGCCTTGCTGCGGGGCCCCAAAGGCTTACCGGTCTGCTGGCGGCTTTGCCACCGGTGGGTTGGCAGAACCTTATGGCTGGCAGAGCTCTAGGGAGGGGCTTGTCCATTGTAGGTGGAGCCTTCAAAAATCCAGCAACAAAGAGTTCAGCATTAAGATGCAATGGACAGAACATTAGTTTACACTGGGAACTCCTTGCTGCTGAGTAAAACCCTGCCACTTGGAGAATGACAGAACCCTACTACTAGCATCTCATCCAGTAAGTGGATGGGACTTCAGTAGGATAACTCGCTCTCTCTCCATCGGTGGTAGTGCCATAGCAGGATAAAAAAATCCTGTTCACCTATTTAAAACATATGAAACGTCTGGGCCACATCAAAATAGCTGCATGCTATTAACAATACTTGATCACACAAGCACGTTCATATTTAGTAAAAATAGCATCTGAGGAGCCACT
>QEPC01013957.1:607723-638475 GCA_003113815.1 Sphenodon punctatus
GAAAAGCAGTGGTGGGGTCCCCCACGGCACATGGGGGGCACTGCCCCAAACGTCCTGGAAGGCCAGCTGCCCCTGGCAGAAAACAAAGTTGATCTTAGGATGCAGCACAGGTGAAACAAGGTAACTGTAGGGTGGCTGGTAGGGCTGAGACTGGCCAGGGAGGGCCGGCAGTAACCCAGGCTGGAGAGCGGAGCTCGGAGACAGAGCAGAAGGAACATGAGAACAGCACACACTGCCAGAGCCTGGGTGAAATTGACCAAGCTCCAATTAACAAGTTGGGAAAGCTGGAGAGCAGCAGAGAGCAAGCCGAACACAGCCCAGCAGATGGCAAATGGCAAATACACCTTTTTCAAATTTAAATAATAAACAGAATTTTAGTATCTGCTGCTCACTTTAGTATTATTAGTATTAATACCAAAGTGCCTACTTTAGTGCAGTTTAGTATTAATACTAAATGAGTATTCCCATCCCTACTATCTATGGTGAGTATGAAGCTGACTTTGTGTCTGTGGGACTCCTCATGTTTCTCCTTTGAATTAGTGTTATTGTTTGATTATTAGACCCAATGTTCAGTTTGGATTGAGGTGCAGCAACCATGACCCACAGCCAACCACACACCTTTATTAATGGCTCAACAATGACCAGCTAGGTTTGCACTTGTACTTTTATACCACTCCATTCTACACCGCAGCCATCTTGTAAAAGATGAAGGGTAGTTTTGTCCTTTAAATTGGTAGTGAATCTGTGTGGCTTCAGCAGATGCTACGTGACTGCTAGGGAAACCTAACATTTTGGCGGGCCAGGAGCTCAGCAGGCAACCTTCTTTCATGGCCACCCATGAATGTTTGGAGTCACCACATCCATTAGGATTTTTTTTCCCTCCCAAAATTTCCAGAGCAAAATTCCCTCAGCCCAAGAACACTTCAAAACATTCTACACATCTCCCTGCCCAGCTGCTCTCAGCAGCTTCTCTCCATTGTTACTATATATAATTATTATTATTTATAGAGTGCCAGCAATGTGCATGGCGCTAAACAGTCATGATTAGAGTCAGGCCAATAGGGCATTCTAAACTGTCTTCCAGCCATGAAAAATATACCTTTGGCTATTACCGCCACATATTCACCATCTCTCCCCCGCTTCCAAGAAACACACGTGTACAGCTCCAGTAACATGGCTCTTTGCTCCTTGAACAATGTAACACGTGAAAGGGTCCCATATCTCTGTAGGATTCTGTGTCTGGCTCTTTAGCCCAGCCACGGGATCACTGCAAGGTGGGGCAGAACTGGACTCAACAGTAAGATTTTTGCAGGGAAAGTGGTGCACAATTGCACCATCCATCTGGAGAATCCTCCTGTCTCCCCTCTGCCTTGGAAATTCTGTGGTATCCCAAGTAGGAAGCATTCTGGGAAAGACCTGCTGCAGAGGGCTGTCACAGCATCTCAGAAGTGTGTGGACCATGTGACCTCAACAGCAAGACTCTGGGGCTGCTGCTTTTCAGATGAGAGATTGAAAATAAGGTGATCAAGAAAGAGCCCATTTGCTTTCTGTCAAGTTTAGCAGAATTAACCCATGTGCCTTCACCAAATTCCAGCTCAGATAATCACACTCTGTTTCCTGCAGAACTCCCTGTGGCCTCGGTTGAAATTGTCCTTCACTTCTTGAAATATATTTGGCTGTGCTGCTAGGCATTGTTAAGCTATTGCTACATTCCATACCATGGGCGATTGCATGTCAGTGGCAGTGAGTAATATGTCTATAACCAAGGCCAGGGAGCTACTGCCCATAATGTCGGAGCACAGAATGAACTAGGTACCTAGGTAATTCTTATAGTTCTGGGTGGTACCTTATAGTCCTGACTTGTACGTGCCTGAAGAAGGGCTCTGTGTGGCCCAAGAGCTTGCCTATTCTCCCCAACAGAAGTTGGTTCAATAAAAGATAGTCTCTGCACTACTTTATTTATTTAGAAAATTTGTATCCCACCCCTCCTGCCATAGGCAGCCCTTTGTCGCCATCTCTTAACATTGGAGACCAACACAGCACCCACACACTCGCTCTAGGTGCCTGGGAGCATTAGGGGGGTACACCAGGCCCCCATGTCATTTTCGGTTTTCGTTTTTGTTATGCAAAAATGTTATTTTAGTTATTGTTATTAACGACAATGTCATTTTCGTTTTCGTTATGGTTATTGTTTTTGGTATCATTTTTATATCATTTTCATTATCGGTATTGATATTGTTTTCATTTTTATATCATTATCAATATCATTATTGATAGCGGTACAGTTTCAAATGAAGATTTTATTTTTGTATCGGTATCATTATTGAGTCCCATGCACAACTGATATTTATCTAAATCTAAGGGAGACAGGGGAAGGGAAAAGGAAAACTCTTTATTATCTAATCAATTATCTATATAACTATTCTAATCTATATGTCTATAATATATATCTATATGATCTAATCTATACTACCTATCTATATATAATGTACAGGGGGAGGAGGGCAGGGAAAGGGAGAAGGTAAAATGTAGGGTATGAGGAAGGAAAGGTATTGGTAATACCTAATAAATAAATAATACAATGAAGGCTAGGGAGGATTTTTTATGCGCAAGCACCACAGTTCTGTAAATGCAACCTGACAAGCAGAGCTCTCACAGAATGGAGAAAAAAAACTGGCCCTCCCATTATAAAGGGTTGCAGTGCCTCCCCCAGAGCCCCCCTGATTGGTTGTGGGAGGCAGCAGGCTTGAGCAATCACAGAGTGCCATGAGACTGCTGGGGTCTGCTTGCGCTGATCATTGGTCAGCGATACATCCATCAGATGCTGCTGAGCTGCTCGCCCCTCCCAACACAGGCACAGTTCAAGAGTTCAACCCTGTTAAGACTCTGAGATGTCTGTTTCCTCCTCCCCTCTCTACATTTTCCCTCTAAAACCCAACTGCCACAGCGCTAATAATTACAAGGATAACGACACTGTTGTTTTTGTTTCTCGTTATCGTTTTTGTTATCATTGTTGGTATCGTTTTTGTATCATTTTTGTATCTTACTTGGTATCAATATTGATATCGATATCGATATCGGTATTCTCGGTTGTTTTTTTTTTGTATTCTTGGTTGCCGTTTTTATTATTGTTGTCGTTATTCTCGGTTGTCATTTTCGTTATTGCCTAAAATGACAATTTTCATTATTGTTATTGTAAAAACGAAAATGAAATGCACACCCCTAGGGGGCATACTTACATGTGGTCAAACCACACTTGAGTGTTGACCATGCTAAGGAGCTGGGCTCTGGGGAACAGCACTGCATGCACACGTCAGGATTCATTGGGGCTCCTGGGCCTTGAACTGTGGATCTTGGACTCTAGAGGTAGGAGCCTTGGCTGCTACGCAAATAAGGCATGGGGGAGAAGGTTTCTGGCTGCACAACCTACAGCCCCAGATCTCCCCACCTGATTTGAGTAGCAGTGCATGCCATGCCTTGTCTCTGGACATCTGATAGGCCCAGGGGTGATATAAGAGGTCAAGAGAGCAACCTGGAAGTGGTCCCAGCAACTAGAAGGAAGGATTCCTGGTTTGCCACTGGCCGGAAACCTGGACCGAGCACTTGCTCTGACCCTCTGGTTCTTCCCACTCTCTGATCCCCTTGTGGATGGATTACCCAGTTTTGGCAACCTTTCAGCACCAGTGACTTGGTCTTCTGCTTGCTACTCCCTGGCTCCGGCCTTCAGGCCTGTACAAGAAGTGTGAACCCGACAAGTGAGAATGGCTGATGGCCAGTGTTGTCTCCTGCTGGGAACAAGGACTTTGCACCCACATCCGTCTAATACAGCACTTTGGCATGTAATTTACGTGGGCACAACCTCCTTGTGCACCTGAATGAAGATTGCACACCTTGTCCTGTTGGGGTGAGTTTTTGCAGTGCTCTTTATTTATAGCATCCACAACCCCATACTTTCTGCCAACCACTTCTATACATACACAACTAAAGCATCACTTTTAGGGTTTCCCAGGGACAGCCCTCTGTGCTGCAGAACTGGCTCTTGTCCCAAAGCCCCCTTGGAGGCAAAGCCCTTTGGCGCTTGCTGCCTCTTCCCTGCTGATCTCCCCTGGAGTGTCTCATCTCATCCTTTATGGAGCTGGGGTTCAGCTGACTCACTCAGTCACATACAGCTGGAGCCCCTTTAGCTAATCTTTCCTACAACCTTCTTCTTTGATCTCTTAAAGGGCCAGATCCATGCTGTAGCCTTGCTTGAGCTGAGGGCTGCCCTCAGGCTGCATCCCTGCAGCGACTTACTCCCAGCCCCCTGCAAGGACTTAGATGACTTTGTGATCACAGTGTGATAGAAAGGAGCCAGTATAGTCTAATGGATAAGATAGGGCACAACTTACATGGGTACAACTTCCTTGTGCACCTGAATGAAGATTGCACCCCTTGTTGTTCTCCCTGGACTTGGACCTGGGAGGCTAGGGATCAAATCCTGCATTAGCCATGAACTCACTGGGTGGCCTTGTGCAAGTCACTATCTCTCAACCTCAGTTCCCCATTTGTAAAATGAGAATAATAATGGCCTACCTCACAGGGGTGTTGTGAGGGTGAGCAAGATAAGAATTTTAAAGCACTTTGAACACTGAAAGTGCTATAGGAATGATAAAATAACATTATTAATTATTATTTATTATTATCATTAAAATATAAACCCATGCTACAGTTATAGCTCCATGATTCTTGCCAAAGGTAATTACAAGGCTTAAGCTCCACAGAGTTCTCCTATGCAGAAATATAGCAGAGGCTGGAAGATCAACAACGCTCCATGCTTGAACTACTCTACCAGCATAGTTTCTGGGTGAGGGGAGTGCTGACTGCTACTGTAGTTGGGAGGCCATGGAAAACAATTAGCCAGCAAAGCAAGATAAGCATGGCCCCTGAGTTTCCAGCTCTTAATAGACTTGCGCTCGGCATCCCGTGCTGCATGTTCATCTGTTTAGATCATTAGTAGAAAATGGGGGGAGGCATTAAAATTTTATCTCCCTATCTAGCTTTAGCTAAAAGTGCAACACATTTGATGGAATCCCTTTCAAGAATACTGTCTAAATGGATTAGAATTTAGTATGTGGTAAAACATACTCACCCTTGCCTATGTCTTGGGGATAAATTATTCGACGTGCATTCATGGAGTGGATTTTCTCGAACATCTACATTGCACATGTTTCTAATGAACTCCAGTCAAATAATTATGTAAACCTTTAACAGTTGGTGTTGAGTCCTCAGATTCTTCTTTTCTCACCATTTTCTTCATTTGGAGTGTGAATTTTAGGAGCGCCACAGGCCTTTAGACATAGGCTGCTTTTAGACGAGCAGGTCACCATCGCACGACCCGCTCGCGTGATATTTCAAAATCCCGCAACGCGGGATTACACGTGACGCCCGGCAGGGATCAAGCACATGAAAGGCAGTCGTGCATTCTTTGCCGACCGCGAATTAAATACCTCACAATTTGAGGATTTTGAAATATCATGCGACGGCGACCCACTCGTCTAAACACGGCCATGGTTATGTTGTCTGTTTACTGCCTTCATGTTCTGATGACTGTTCTGCTAAACACCTTGTTGTTTTCTCATTAAAATTACCTCAGTGCTTTCAGTGAAAGTCTTTCACATACCCTCCAACATTTGATGGAGAGAAATAGGTACACGTCATGACACCCCTAATTTGCATAAATATGCATGGGTTTATGGAAATTTGTAATAGTCCATTGACTAACTTTGGGGAAAGAAGTAAGTAAGAGACTCTGTACGTATATGTTTGTATGTGCAAGATTGATGGTTCAAGTAAAAGCAGCCCAGTAAAAAGTCAAAATTCACAAATGTGTGAACTTTGGCTCTAAGGTTTTAGTTTTAAAGACACACACAAACTCACAGATAGAAGCAGTGACAGTCTCTTTCAGAACTCCAAATGCACGCATATTTGTTCCTACCTTTTTTTTTTTTTTTTAAAGTTTTCATCTTGATCCCAGGGTCACAGCTCCCACCTGCCTGGATGTTACGTTTTTGTTTTGTTCTTTGATAGCCAAACTTGTTAAAGTGAGAAAAGATGCCTCATCTCATTCCCCAGCAGTGAATAAACAATAGGCAAGGGAGTCACACCTCTTTCCCCTGCTGAATTAAGGTGTTAATGATCCCCTTTGTCTGCTGAACCCAGTACAAACCTTATACCGTAGGGAACCTGTTACTGTACCGGACAAAAAGGAACTGTTGGAGGGTGTATTTTCAGAAGGTGCAATTCCCAACTATTTCTACCAACTGTTTCCTTGATCCTAGGAAGTCTTATGTGTATACCAGGCGTGGAGAACCCTTTCTAACCAGAGGTGACTTTGAAAATTAGTACAAGCTTCAAGGGCTGCATAAAACTTAGGGGCAGGTGCACTCAAGAAAAGAGGGACCAGATTATGGATCTGTCTGTTATTCTTGGGTGCATGTCCTTTATCCTGACCTCAGTCTTTCAGTGCTTGGAGGTAGAAACTGGACAGGAACCAAATGAAAACTAGTCGCAGGCTGCATGGTTTCCCATCCCTGGTTGGTGTATATTTAAGTAATGCTACTGACTTCAGGATGACTGTTCATGTGCTTAAAGCTCATGCTTATGTATTTGTAGGAGCAAGGGAAATGTTTTTGCAGGGAGAAGACTGCACCCACTGTATTGAAAAGCAGTCTCCAACCCATTGCGGCGTAGCCATTACAAAGCACACAACAGCACACACATTTTAATTATAGGCAGGAAGTGAAGAATGAGGTATCCAGCTGGTGGGTCTTACAAGACTGAAAGGTCTCGCTGCATAAAAGGGGAATAGTGTTTTTACACAGGACAAAACTCCAGCATTTATAACACCCGGTATTATCTCGAGCACTTATAAGAACCCATTTTTGTCATATGTAAAAACAGCCTGAAACTACATCAGGGCAATTGGGAGGCAGATGGCAATTGTTTTCATTGGAATCTGGCCAGGAAATGGTGGAGGTAAATATCTCTATTTCTCTGAAAAATGTCATGGGAGCAGTGGCAAAGATCTTGGTTTTATTGCTGATCTGAAATATGAATTGAATGTCCAGTTGCTCTGGGGTGGGGCAGTGATTCAGTGCTGAGTCAGAGGATGTTTTTAAATTATACATTTAGAACGTACTAGGGGTTTTTACATCATTCTGAAGGTGACTGTCTAGATAGTTGGAACATTAAAAATGGTGACTCTTCCAGCTTGCTTCTGGGTCTTTAGAACGTTTTTGTAAAACAGCCTTTTCCAGGTTTTATCGGAATGTTCTAAATCAAGAACATTATACAACAGTAATTTTTACCATCTGCATAGGTAGAATGCTCTAATCCTTTACACATCTGGGAACTTAATACTCTAATAGGACATCACAGCAGTGATCTTTTAGTCACAGAAACAGAACGGATTATGACGATGACATCATTCTGACAAGTCAGGTAAGAGCGAGTTCAGAATGGTATCGTATGGTCATTTAAAAACAGAATGAAGAATTAGGCTATTGCCACATTTCCCCCAGGCTTGTATCAAGAGCATGGAGAGTGCAACGGGTGAGCTCCCATAGCCAGAGTTTATGCGTACTGCAGGACGTGTGGCTATATCTGTAGCTCTGCTGGCAGCAGCTCCCAGTTCCTCCCCTACTGTTGGCATACTGGGACAGTCTCTTCAGCTGGCAGTGCTCAGTGTGAGTGGGGTCTAGTTGCTCTCTGCCAAACAGCTGATGGTCGGGGAGCAGGGTGGCTCCGCTGTCTCAGAACCAGATACACGTGTTCTTGGGCTACCTGTGGACTCATCCCTAGGACTGTGGCTTCATTTTATTTCTGGAGTAGCAGACCGGGCTTTGGCACATAGCCGTTCCCGTGTTTGTGTGTACTTGTCTAGCTATTAGAATGTGCAGTGACACTCTATTGGTGTTAACAAGCACTTTTCATGATTGTCTATTAGGTGGTCAGGATCGCTCAACCCAACCACGCAATGAACACTAACCCAGCACCCACTGCATTGGTTCAGAGAATGTGGTGCCCAACACTGTAGGGGCTAATTCAGGCTCGTGCCCACTTGTTGGGCTGCTGCCAGTTAGGTCATGGGGGAGTCTGAAAGTTTGTGATGGATGCTTGGGGAGGGGTAAGCAACAGGGTGCAGTTGCTCCTGCTGCAACAGAAAATGGGTGGTTGGAGAGCAGTGCTGTGAATTAGTCAGCAAATCAGCTTGGATTGGGTTTGTGTTTGGGAAATCTCTTTGTCTCTGCAGTGTTTCCCACTCTCACCTCCACCCCTGCCTTGAAGTGACTGCACAGGACTCAGGAGAGAGAGAGAGACCCAGCTTCCTTAGTTGCTTGAGTGTCTGAGGGGGAGGAAAGGGGCAGTGCGTGGCTGCCCCTCTTCCCATTAGGGCATTTACTCCCTTCCTCCCCTCTTCAGCCCCGTTCACAAATGCAGATTTGTTAGGTTCAGCACTCATGACATGTGGGGGAGTGCAACACACACTTGCAGTGGGGTTACAATGCCATTGAAAAACCAAAAGAACACGTTAGTCCCTCTCTCCCGCAGCCTGCACCCTTCCCTTAAAGATCTTCCATTGAGATTCTGGGGTTGCTGTGACAAGATCACAAACCACAGCAAGGTCGTGCCTTTGCAGCTGCAAATGGGCAGAAGAAATTACTGTGCAGACACAGGGTGGTTTGTAGTCTTAAAGCCTTAATTTTAATGCAAAATAAAAGAGGTAAAATTTGTATAGTCATATATAACACACACAAAAATCAAAATCTTTCAAATTTTGCATTGAATTTTTCCTTCCCCTCCCCCCAGACATGATTCCCCAAGATTTTTATTCAATACACACAGATATTGTCAGGTAAGTTAAAAAGACCCCCGAGACATAATAGAAAAGTGACTTATAAACACAGCGTTCTGGTTTATGTGATGAGAGTAAATGGCACTCCGGTCAGCGCTCAGAAGGTTAGGCTACTCTGCAGCCACCGCCATCGAGGGCCTGATCCAGGAGGGCAATGAGCATTCTCAAGTTCGCCCACAGGCCTCGGCGAGACGTCTCAGGATCAGGCCATGGAAGGATTTATCAGCTCAGAAAACCAGATCATTATCTTTGATACTGAGGAGGAGGTAGCACTTGCACACTATATAAAAGGTAGGCAGCATGTGAAGCTAGTTCTAGTTAAGGACTTGAATTGAAAGTGGAGTTCAAGCTGCGTGTATGGTCTTGTTCCCCCCTCTCTTTTCCCTATGGACATCCTTGCAGGAATGCCCACAGAGCCTCCTTAGAACAGTGGGATCACAGTGGTCATTTTTGCTTCACAGGATAATGTCAGTGGATCACTAGTTCTTGGTCACTAAAAAAATTGCTGGTGTCTACTTCTATTTTTTATTCTGATCCAAAGGTCACTCAAGCCAATGCAAATCCTTCCATTAGTGGCTTTGCACCAGGCTCCAAATTAAATAAGCTCATGCCGTACCTCAGCAGGAGTCTGGGGGAATCCCACCAGTGGTCCAATGGATTCTTGTCCTCAAAATCCGAGTCAACCCACTGTTGGAAATGTACAGTATTCTGCTCTTACAGCTAAGCCAGATTATCCATGGGAACCCAGATCACGTCAGGAATGTTCCTGCTGAGACTGGCACATTTTTTAGAAGGCAACGCGAGGTAATTATGTATATAAGGAGCATTTCAGACTCATAATCTCCCCAGACATATGGGGGAAAAGAGCAACTTGTTATTTAACGGCTCGTTTGGATTTTTGCAAGTGGTATATTTCCAATCATTGGTTGTAGCACCTCGGGAAATTTGTACGGTACATATTTTGTGTGTGTGTGTGCAATATGGTGTTAAGATAATTTGTTTTACATTGCAGAGAGGCAGACTAAATATATACTGCAGTCATATACTATATGTGGAAAATATTGCACCACGACAAGATATTAAACCAGCAAATTGCAATTTTCTGCCAGAACAGTAACACGGCAGATTAATGAGATGTCTTTTGCCCCTGTCCCCAAGCAAGGTCAGAACTTTTTTCCTTCATAGCTCCCAATGGTATATGAAGTGTCCATATATTATACTTGTATTCGCTCTTTCTTAAAAGGAAGAAATGGCCATTTCCACCCCCACCCCCCAATCTAAAGACAGAAGTATCACTTAAACTCTGGGGGAAGATTAACTGCTAGGAAGGTGTTCATTTGATTCATCTACTCTAATCAAGAGGTGCTAGTGTAGTCAATGGGACTTGGGAGCGGGGGTGGGGACAGGGAAGTTCAGGTTACATGGAAACAATTGAGCAGCATGATCTTCAAGGGCCATAAATAACCCAGAAGCTCTTGCCATCCAGTTTTGACGTGGCCCTAGCTCCTGAAATACTGTCAATGAGCTCTGTAAGCTATGCTGCGGTGGCACTGGAAAGGGTTAGTAGGTAGTGATTTATAAGGCAGTAACTTATATTCAGAGCTGTTCTTAATTGTGGTCTGGCTTGATGAAGCCACTGTCAGCGATGCATTAGTTTCTCCTACAGCTGGAGGAGCAAATGTATCATAGATTGTATTTTAAAGGAGGAAAGAGACATGTTTTAATTTTTCAAGTTAGTTTTAGTGGACTTCCATGTCACTAGTCTTTACTCATTGGCTTTTACATCTTTATCAAGCAAGGCTACCCCAGTGCATAGAACCCTTTTTGAGAAACACGGGACGGGGGGGTAGCTTGGGTGCTACACACAATGCAAGATGATTGCCTCTTGAGGTGTGTGTACCTAGTCCCCGGGTCCAGCCACATTCCGATGGTTCCCCCACCCACAGCCATCCCACTTCCCCTCGGGAAGGACCCTTGCCATCTCTTCTGTGCTCTCAAGACAGATGGCAGGCAGCAGGACACAAGGCAAGGGCTTGAAGTTTTTATATAATTGCTTTGTTGTCTCTCTCTCTCTCTCTCTGTCTTTTTGCATTAAGCCTGAAGCTGAAAGTAAGCTCAATATAAGAGTAAGGCCTCACCTTGCATCACACTTAGGAGAGGGGTGTGAGTTGCTATGCCAACAGCTGTTCTATTCACTGCTCCCCCCCCCCCTCCAGTAGCACAGCTGCAGCTGGGCTAACACACTACAGGCATAGTGGGGCAAACTCACTGCTGTTTAAACAGGAGTGCGTTGAGCTATTTCCCACCCCACTTGACTAGCAGAGATGAGAATGAACCAAAGCTCCAGATCCAAATACTTCTGGTTTGTAGGAAGTTCACCTGGATAACCATGTTTTGATGCCCAACTCCATCTGTGTTGGCCAGTAGGTGCTGCCAGACTGAAACACTGAGTCCCTCATTAAGAGGGATTAAACTCCGTTCCATGCAAGGCCTTTGAGCTGTAGAGCTGATACCTTGGAATGCAGCAGTGCAAATGTGTGTGTGTGACAGATTCACTATGTACTGGCCTCTAGAGAGCTCCTGCTATAAGGAAGCCTTTTCAGAGAGGAGATGATAAATGGATATGCCTGGTGGATGACCCCTTTGTGTGATATATAATAATTAGGGGATGACCTGTGTAATGAATCCTGTTAATTTGCTGCATACCAAAGGGAGCCCAACAAATCCTCTCAGTAAATCCCTGGCTGGGCCAAGGTCTCTCTCTGAAAGGAAAGCAGCTGAAACTGCAACAACCTTACCATGCTTCCAAAGTCAGAGTTTGAGGAATTAAGGACACTCTCAACCTATTCAAAATTCCTCAAGCACTTCCTAACAAGACAAACTACTGAGATAAGCTCCCCGCGCTTCAGAAGCCTGATTAGACTGGCCAGCAAATAAAAGCCCACAGAGCTGAAAAGCCTCCTGACTGGGATGCACATCTCAAACTGCCTTCTAAATCCTTCTCCCAGCCAGGGAAGGCTCAAAGGTAGCCCAGAGAGAATCTGTCGAAGGCACCAGTCCCTTTATCTGCCTTCTCTTCCCCTCCCACCCTCCATAGCGTTCCACTCTTCTTTCTCTCTCTACCTTCCTCAACCTCTCAGTTTAAATGATTAAAATAAAAACCTTCTCCTCATTCCATGTCCCTTCTCTTGCAACTTTTCTTATCTACTGTCATCACTTGCTTCTCTGTTGTCCGCTGTTTTTTAGACTAAAAGCCTCTTTTACAGTGGCCCTGCTGATCTCTGTCATGAGATCGGGCATTGTTTGGCACTTTGCACACAGCTAGCACTACAGGAGGCTGAATGTCCATCCTATAATATATGCAGCAGACCCCAATTTCACCAGGTGATGATTTTCACAGCAGAAGCCCTGGGAAGCAGCGGTGGGAGAAAAGGGTAGAAGTGCACAATGGTATCCTTGCAGTTCATTAATGGCTATGCCAAGAGGCCAACAGAGAAATGACTCTGTCCTCCTTGATTCCTCCGGAACAGTACTAACTTAAATCAGAGAGTCTTCTTCACGTCAAGGTGTAGATGCCCAGCTGGTGTAAATCACCATAGGGTGCTCTGCTGATTGACACTGGCTGAGAATTTGGCCCCAGGCATTACATTAAGAGTTGAGTAATAAGTAAACACATCCTTAGAGATAAAGACATTTTCATATGGATTTCTGGCCACTCAGCTGTGGACATTTCTATGCACAGTCTCAGCCTGGCTGATGAATTTGTCCATCTGCACTGTTTGCAACTGAAAAAAGAGGAGACTCTCGATATGTAACTGAGAAAAACACAAAGGGGACAAAAGGAAAGCTCCAGCAGATCAGTAGAAAAAGGAAGACAGAGGCCAAGTTAAAATGGGAATTGCGGTCATTCCTGACATAAACATTGCTGGTTAGGACAGGAGTGGAATGTGTCTCCCAACACTCTGAGGCAATTTGTAAACCTGCCACTGCACACAGCACTAGATTAGACAAGGCCCTCCGCACTAGAAAGGAGCCTTGATAGAAGGGAGCGCTGTACTCTATTACATGTGCTTTGCCACTAGAAGCCTATTACCAGGTAATACTATTGGGATGTCATTCCAAAATGGACTCTTGCGATGACACTGTAGCCCCCTTGGGTGCATGTAGGGGGCTTTAAGAACCCCTGAGCTGTATTATTTTGTGTTTTTTATCAGTCACTGTTTCTTTTTTTAGACTGTTGTTTAAAACACTTTGATACATGGTACCTAAAGGACACCGTACCTTATTTTAAGCTTTTGATATGATCCTGGGGTTTTCCCCATTAAAAACCCACCCTGAGGCTGGTTTGGTGAGAAGAATTCTAGTTCGGGTACCATTCTTACAGACAGGAATGCTTGATAGGACCAGTTGTAAGAAGATGACATCAGAGACCCTCCATCCTGGAATGAGTTTACAGAGTTCAGCTTTGGGTTATACTGCTGCGGTCATGGGGTTCTTCTGTCTGGGATCCTGCTGTCTGTACTGGTACTGATCAGGGCTGGTCCCACGGTGTCCTGTTCTGCCAATTTCACTATAAGGTGGCACTCTATGTGGTTGAGGTGGCGAGGGAGGCACATCCTGCCGGAGGGGTCCTTTATGCTGGGCTATGGGTTGTGCTGGGTAGTACTGGGGGTACCGTAATTCTGCTACCCTCATGTCTTGTTGACGAGGGTAGTTTCCTTTGGAGGGATGTGCAGCAGCGGGATGGCTGCCTTGGTAGTAGGGAAGATCTCTCTCTTTGTATGTCACACGTAGCCCTGTTAAATACTCCATTGGTTCTGTAGGTCCACGCCTGGGGAGGAATAAAATAAAAATGTAAATAGAATAGCCAGGAAAACATTTGTTTAGTTCAGGTTCTACATTAGCTTGGGACAGAAAATGCCACCTCAATAGCAACTGGACCATGTGAGTCAAACCAGAACAAAAACCTCCCAGCTGCATGCTGCAAAATCTGTGTGACACACGGGCGCAAGGGTCCAGCGCACATCACAGCCCTCCTAACAAAGAGTGGAGTTCCCCAGCTCACAATGCAACCCTCCCAAGATCCATTTGCCATAATAGAAAACAAAGCTCCTTTAAACAATGTGCATTTGACTGCATCTTATCTAGCCTGAGGATAAACAGATGCGTTTGGTCTGCAGCTCTGCAAATCCCATAAGCCTTATGTGCACAAATATTCACACCTCCAAGATTTCCCCCCACTTTTTTTCTTCTAACAGATCAGTAAAACTCAAAATGCCATCATTGGGAAGCTTGGAACTCTTGGAAGGAAACAGCAAGGAGGTTAGGATACAGGATCTGCGCTTAATGGGCCGGCCGCCAAGGAGGTTTCAGAAACCCCTTGTGAGCCGAGAAGCCTGATGTTAAGAGAGCTCTGTAACTTGTCTGCATCAATAAGGATTTGACAAGCTCTGGTGCATGTGAAAAGCAACATGTGAATATGTAATCCCAGAGGATACGCTAGAGAGTCTTCCCCTTACCTTCTTGTGTCTTAATTCCATGATTTACACTAATGAGGGATTGATACTTCCCTCTAGGCAGTTTAACTTTTGATACTGCTAAAAGGTATAAATAATTGTGCTGTGGAAATATGTCACCACTGCATCCACAGAAGTTCAGCACAATTACAGGCTTTACTGTTCTGATTGCAAACATCCTCACACTTCAGGCTAAAGCTCCGATTGGCTCTAACGGGAGGCTTTGTTTGACTGCAGGATTCTGGTTAAAAGAAAACGCAACAAATTTTCATTTACCCTAAAGTCAGTGCTCTGGATTTGTCTACACAGATTTTTGTTTTTTTTCCTTTTGGGGGGATGGAGGTGGGGATAATGAACCCATACTTGTTCTGATAGAGTAGTTAACCCTAAGGCTGGTTTGAAACAGCCGTTTAATTTTCGTGGAACAGTTCTGAGAAAATGGAACAGCTGTTGGTACTTTCATCGGCATTCCAATCAAAATAAATTTTATTGGGAATTCCGATCAAATGATTTGTGCATGTGCAAAATGGTCACCACTGTTCTGCACATATGCAAAATGGTCACCGCCGCTGCTGTACTATTTGTGCGTGTGCACAAACATTTTTCAGTTGTTCTGATTGGAAATCCAAGCAAACAATCATTTAGTTTGGATTTCTGAAAGAAATGACCCAAACATGCTGTTCTGATGGAATCAGAACATGGGGAAATTCCGGTTTCAGCCCAAATTAACCTCCATAAAGAAACTCTAAGTATAGCAGTGGCTCCATTCACCCGAGACACTAAGGCCGCTTTTAGACGAGTGGCGCGCGATTGCGCATAATTTGAAACGTCTGCCTGTTGTATTTAGACGAGACGGAAGTGGGGTATTATGCGCATATTATGGCAGTTGCGCATTTTTAAAGTCCATGAATTAAATAGCTCGATTGTGTAAAAAAAATAATCCTGCGTGACAGGGTTAGGTCGCAAAAATGCAGCAGGTGTTCAAAAAATTAACTCAAAAACCTAGGCTTAAATATTGTGTTATTTCTATCATGCATATTTTTTGTAACATGTGAGAGACTTAATCCTACTTCTATTGTGTCAATGCAGTCAGGCAGCATCCACAGCAATGGGAAGTATCTTGTTTATTTATTTATTTATACAAGCATTTGTAGCCCGCTCCCTCCTGCACAATGGCAGCTCGGGGTGGCGTACAACACAATCATAAAACAACAATAATAAAAACATCTAAAATATTACAAAATATAAAATGGACATGGCGGTTTCAAAATAAAAATAGCCCCTCCACCCCCCTTATAACGTTGGGGAGAGAACTTAGGAACATTTAAAAAGCAAGATTACAACTGCCTGTAAGAAACTGAAAAGGCATGAGAAAAGGCTCATGTGAACACAGCCACAGTAGAGAACAGGGTTAAGCTTGACTCCAAAGAGACACTTTAAATCTGTAACAAAAGCATAATGGAAGTTCAACTCTGTAAGGAGCTTTGTGTGGACTTTGAGAGTGGGAACCTCTAGGGTGGGGGGGATGGAGAGAATGTACGTCACACACACCCTCTTTAAATTGCCAGTGGGATGTAATGTGGCCATTGTATAGAAAGAGAAGTTGGAAAGTCTAACTCACAGCTTATCCACACACGATGTCGGCAATAATTGAGCTAAATTTATTGACAGATGCTAAATTCATAGAACAGGGGTGGGCAAATTTCTGAAGTCCAAGAATCACATACCAAAATTTTCACATGGCCAAGAACCACAAGACACATTACAATGATCTTAGATTCCTCCAGTCCCAGAGATAGGACAACACGGTTTCCTGCAACTTCCCTTCCCTCCCCCATACACTCACAATAATTCTGGCCCCCAGGCAGACTGGTGGGTTTGGACAGCAGCAATGGCAGCCCAGAGCACGCTCCTCCTGCTCCTCCAGTCAGCGCTGGCAGCAGAAATCGCAGTTCTGTTTCTCTTGCTCCCACATACCCCAGCAGGCACTTCTGGTGAGAGCTGCGGTACAGGTACCCAAGAGCTACGTGAAGCTCATAAGTTGCCATTTGCCTACCTCTGGTCTATAAAATGACTTAAGCTGATATAACTCATGTAAATGTGTCCATACTAGGTTGTTGCACCGATTGTGCAAAAACAGCAGGTAGCTGAGACATCGCTTGCACATGCTGCAAGACTAACCGGAATAAACTCAGCAGCTACTGTTTAGGAAGAGCTTTTCTAGGTATGAAAGAAGGAATCTTTATTTGCTAGAAGTCAGATGTCCAGTTTGATATGGCTTTACTTTTGTTCGCCAAGAGTTCATTCCCTTTTTAAATTGCTTTCTCTGTAGCGAGCAGATACTGGTAGAAATTTACAACTTCATAACAATTGGCTAATGGTAAACCCAGGGACAAATAATCTTCATGCTCCACGTGTCTCCAAGCAGCCTGTTGTTTGATATGGTAAGTTGTAGTTAATATTCCCTTTTCTCAAAGTACAAGAGTACTTCCAGCCATTTGTCTTCAAGAGACAACTTGCTAATTGTTCCATAGGTATATAAAAGCTGGTGTGTGCGTGTGTGCGTGTGTGTCATCCATTGCTGTATTGTCAAGAGCCCTCTTTTGCTCACAAAGAGATTTTTAAGTGTGCTTCTCAGTTTTTAACCTGTGCTCCCTCTCAGCCTCCACTGAAAATTGTTTTGCATGAAGCGAAATACAACATGTGGTTTTCTGCTGTGTTCGCCTAAGCCCATGGGGTAAATCACTGACACAGGCAGTGTACAAATATTATCTGCCTTGAAATGAGCCTACAGCTCTCCCCCTGGACTTGCTTAGTGCAAATGTTTCCTGTTTAAAATGGAAAGAGAGAAAGGAAGAGTTCCAGGCCTTGGACTTTTAGGACCCTGCTTCCCCAGAGACTTTGCGCTTTAAAAACAGAACGTTATAAAAGACAGGCACTCCTGTTTCTGCGTGAGATAGTCCAGACAAAGTGCTGAAGGGGCTGAAGCCACCCTCCAAGATACTAAAAGGACTCTTAACCTGCACGTGGTGAGACAACTGGTATCCTTACTCACAAACCTAGGGCCTGCCATAAAAGTGTAACTTTCACATCAAGCCAAAGCATTGCAAATGCATTTCTATTGGTGCTGCTTGGTGAACGACAAAGCCACTCAACTAGATATCTACACAATGCTTTGCATTTCAGAGACATATTTTGATTGGAGATTTATGTTTATGTGTAAGAAAAATAGAAAACCTAACAGCTGGTCTAGCCTGTGTCAAGCGGTAAAATAATGAGGAAAATGTTAGTGACCTGAACTTCTCTCAGACACCTTTCTTGAGGGAAAAGGTAGAAGACAGACAATCGCGGCAGCCATGCTGACAAGGATACTTAGCAAGATATTGGTTGTAGTTTTTAAAATGTCTTTTTTGGGCTGTTAGGATTAAAGAATTTGTTTTACTCTTGTTAAAAATCAGGACAATGTGGAAGGACTTAAGAGTTAAGCAGGAGTCGCGTGAAATCAATGGGAGTCTTGGGTTGCAAGAGCAAACACAGGATTTCAAAATGTTTTCAGCTTAATTGGTGGGAAAAGATTCTATTAAAAAGTGTTATTAGGTTTGGTGCAGGAATGAGTTGTGGCCTCTCATCTGTGGCATCTTCAGTGCCCGCAATGACCGCCTTCACACAAGATGTTCTGGGTTTTTTCTAAGATGTGTGAACACAGAGTAGGTTTCAGGATGCCTCCTGTATAATGCACAACTAACCTGCTAGGGTTACTTGCAAACCTATATTTGTCAGGTTTGGTTTTTTTTTTTTTTGGCTTTTACCTTTTTGATAATGTGGGAACTGGCATTTCCATATATTGGGAATCCTGATGGGCAATTAAGGACAGCAGTGAGGTGCTTCTTCCTCCCAGGTGAAAGCCATCATAACCCTGGAGGGGGGAGCTGCCACCACCCTTAATTGCCCACTGGGATTTCCAATCACAGCGGTGGCAGCTTTCTTCTCCTTGGTGGCTTCCACCTGAATTCTCAATATGTCTGGCAGAATTAAAACTGGGAGACGCAACATGAGAATGCTGATCATGCAAAATTGTCATCACTCAAAGAACATGAAAAAAAGAAAAGACCCATGTGAATGTGGCCTCTGTTGTGCTGCTCTGCTCAGGCAGTGAAAGTGGGAGATGGAGCATTAGACTGGCAACTACACAGGCTGCTTTCCGACTTTACATGGGAGGGGCGGGAATGTGTACAATTGCAACCACAGCTCTGTAATTGCAGGGATTAGCATCTGTGAGAATGCACTAATCCCCTTTCATCATGGGAGAACCCCCGTCCTTGTAAAGGCTACATTTTGCATGAGTGTGCTCCTGTGATAAAAGGGGATTAGTGCATTCTCACAGGCCACAGCTTGGAGGAGGTTGTCACGGAGAAACATGGGGTCACACACGTGTAACATGGAACTACATGTTTGGTAAATGTGTGGTGCCAAGGGTTTCACATGGATGTAATGTTACTATACATGTACAATATGTAATGTCAAAGGTTCCACATGTTTGTAATGTTAACCCTGAGAACTGTACAACTCAAATTAGGGCTTTGACACGTCACCAGGCTACACAGGATACAAAGAGATACCAACGTGTACTGGGCCAGACGGATGGCCAGGGACGAATGGGACCAGCCTGAACAGCAGCAGGCTGGGACAGCAGGAACTGAGAGAGATGATTTAGCTCTTTGCCAAATAAGAAGCCAGAGCCCAGCCAGTCTCCTTATGGCTGAGAAACCAGAACTTATGGACTTTGCTTAGGGTAAGAATAACTTAGGAACTCAACAGTATAAGTTAGGAATGCGTTATATTTACCTTTGATTTCTAATTACCATTCTGTTTAACCATCTTGTTTATGTAATCAATAAATATACTTCTTACTTTATAAAGAAGTGGTCTAGTGTCTAATATTGGAACACAAGTGAGCATCAAGAGCCCTCAAGCTCTTGCGAACCCAGAGTATAAAGAGTCTGTAAACGGGAAGGATCGGGCCCTTGTGGGACAAGAAGTTTCATTGTGGCACAACTGAATTAGTCAGTGAGAGAAACTGATTCAAGAGAACTGTGCACAAGAGAAACTGAGTCACTCAAGCCCGGTAAAGTGTGGGTGTGGACCCCCAAACCCATGACAGAGGAGGCGGATTGGCTTAAAAATACTGGGACAACTCTTCTAGCCAATTTTATTCTAGCAGATGGTAGTCCACTCCATATCACCCCTGTCTCTTATACACATCTAGATGTGTATAAGAGACAGGTATGGACACGTATGGCACCAGAACACACCCAGAGCATCCTTGATGGGGTCAGGGATCAGCATGCCAGTAGAAAGTTAATGAAGTAACAGGCTCACAAGTTAATTAACTTTTCCAAAGCCTTCTCTGTACTATACTTGTGTAGGGGAGGGAGGAGAACTAGAGTTACAACAGGAAGTCTTTTGGAGGGCAGGGGAAGATGAGGGATACAAGGGCAGTTCCATGGGCAACCACTGAATAGTAAAATCTGCAGGAAAGTCCATAAAGATCTGATCTTCCAGCTACTGCTCCTCTCTCCTTTGTTCAGATCGCTTTCCCTGGTTCTTTATGGGAGATGTGGGAGATCCAAGCTATTGTTCATGTTTTCTATTGATCTACAGCCCTGCAAGCTGAAAAGGGAGCTATTTACAGACTATTTGTAGTTGCTAGGGTTGCTAAATCTCCTGATGTTATTATGTGTTTTCCAATCTTAGGTGTTTCATAAAGCCCAAAACTGCAAGACCCTTCCTTTATTTTAAACCCACCCTATACCAGGTTGATACAATGCTGAAAATCTCAACTTTCATTTAAAAAATAATAATAAAAACAAGTGTCTAGATCTCATGCTTGTGGAGAAAAGCTTGATTTAAAAGCCTGATACTGGAATATTGTGTATGATTTTGTGGGCATTGGTCATGAGCCACAAACCACTTACTCCAGAGTAGCCCTACTGAAGCCCAGGGTTTGGAATCCTACTTATAGTTCTTTCCCCCTCTCCGATATGCCCATTATAGCCCCCATGGGTAAGGTGCTGAAAGACCCAAACGTGCTGGCATTAGAGTCAGGGGGAAAGGAAGCCTTTCTTTTCGGAGTTTTACCACACCCAACGTCACGCTCTAACCACAGCTTATGCATTTTTTAAAACAAAGGAAAGGAGAGATCAGTTGATCCTACCAGTCCTGAATGTTCCTTTTATTATTTTCCTTTGTGGCTGGAATGACAGTAGTTTAAAGCAAAAAGACATACAGATGCCAGCCCAAGACCATGAAAAAAATCTGTCCTCTAGAAAACTGAAAGCATCACAGTAAATGCAAGAAGATGAGGGCCATTTTTTTTCTTTGGAAGCTTGACAGGAATGACGAGATCTTAAATAGTGAGTGTGTGGCAGTTCTGAAGCTCCAGGGTTTTTGTTTGACCTTACAATCTATGTGCGAGTGTTATTACTTTGTTTAAAAACAAAACCAAACCCCTTTTTCAATCTGTGCCCATGTGCTCCAATACAGCATTTTCTCTTTGCAGAAATCATCACTCCTAAGAAGGCCCTAATGAAATCCCCCCACCTTTTTTTGTTTTTCTTGGCTCCTGCTGAGTTCAGAGTTCAGAAAGCAGGCTCACACCTCCCAGTGACCCACAGTTTGTGGGTCAGACCAAAACGTGAAGTGGAAAATCACTGACCCATGGGACTCATCCAAACCCAAATTGGGTCAAGGAAGTCCAGCCACTCAGGAAGGCCTGGTTGGGAGCGTGCCCTGTAAGAGGGCATGCTGAGAGAGAGCTGCGCTTCGGTCTCAGCTGTTTGCCAGACTTCTGGTCACTTGTTTGACCTGTGGCACAAGTGGGTCTAATGGCAGCCTCCAGAAGGGGAAGGGAACTTTCACTCTAAGGCATGGGAAGGAACTGATCATGCAGCTCAAAAAGATTTTTGCCACCCACTGTAGGAGCTGGGATCATGGAGGTCTGGTTCAGTTTATATATTGCTTGTAAAAGCTATTATAAAAAGAGGAAAGCTGATATTTCCCGCCATCTCTGTGTTTACAGTATACGTATTGGGGCTTAGGAATCCAGGTGAAATATGGGGGAGAGGAGCAAACACAACTATGTTAGGGATGCAGCTGTCATAGGAAAAATTTCCTCCCATTCCAATACTACATCCTTTCCTGAAACACACCCCAAGTAGTTGCAGAGTACGTGGTTATGGCCGTATTGGGGCCATGTTGTATAGTCAAGTCAGTGGCCTTTTCCACGACAAGTCAGATGAAGTGTGAGTAGTACTGTAGTAAGCATTAGACAGTACAGAGTGGGCAGGGTGCCAGAGAGCAGTACCTGGTCCTTTCTGTAGCCAGAATCCTCAATTAAGAGCTCACTCTGCATTCATAACTACTGAGTGTTTGCTCTTTACTGTGAATCATTAAATACTTATAAAGGATGTGCAAGGAAAAAAGTCTGACCGTGTACAGGAATTAAAGGGGACAAACGATCTTATATCTAACATAACTATCTTCACAGCTAAAAGGTACAGAGAACAAGTGTTATGGTTTCTCTACTTCATCATCTTTCCTCTGCCAAGCTATAAAAAATGCCAATCAAACAAACCAGGAACTGCACAGTCAAGGTTCCTACTGTCTTCTCAGCTGTTTACTTACACGCAGAATAGCCCCAGAATTCCAAAGTCACATATAAAATTAAAGCTCTTAATTTCTTATAAAATGGTTTCCTCCCACAACTTTCTGTTTGCAATTTATTCACAGATTTTATCCTTTAAGGAAGTTTGCCAATTCTTGATGCAAATGTGAATGATTCTGTAACTAACTACTGTATCACATAAGGAACATAGCTAAAGTGAAATCCTGGTTCTGACAGCAATACAGTTTTTTTCTCTCTTTCTCTTTAAAGTCACTGCACAAAATAGAGAAGACAGTGTTAATTCTTGGCAACAGAACAGTAGTAGATTAAACTTTCAGTGCCTACATACCTAAGAAGGTTTTGGGGGGTGGGAAATCACTGCATGGCTCTGAGTTTGATTACTGTCTGCTTTATAACCCCAGTCATTTAGCAGGCCTGTCACCACTCCTTGGTAATTTTAGAATAACATTTATAAAAAAAAGATAGTATTTTTGCATTTAAAAGCTGCAGGAAATCCAAATTTGTCTGCTAGACCAAAATCAAACCACAACACAAGGTGTATCTTCTGTTGTTGTTGTCTGTAAGAGATGCTTGTATCTCTCAGCAGAAGGCAGATGTCTAGCAATGTCATGCTAACCTCAAACATACCACACACAGATTATTTATGGGCTGAGCTGGTGGAGGTGCTTTCTTCTCCTGTTCTTTTATCAACAACACACGGCTAAAAAATCAGATAACATAAACTAATACAATCCCAGCCTCTCGTGTAGCACATGCCATGTGGGGAGAGCTGTTTTTAGTTTGAGGACTGTGTTTGGAATTCCTTCAGTGTCAGGTTTCCAGTTACCAGACCCTCATCCCTGGTCCAGGCACGACTGCGGTTGGACAGGATTAGCAGACTGCTCTGTAATGTATATTACATAGCTTTGACTTCTATAGGCTTTACTGAACCATAAAAAATAATGATCATTTGATGACCTATGTTACTGAAAAAAGAAATCTCACTTTTGCTACTCCTATTTGCTTTGGATTGCAAGGAGGAGAGGTCCTTCACTGTGTGCTGGTAATTCATGCAAAGGTGAATTTCAGATGCAAAGCAGAGACTAAGGGTCTGATTTTCCTCTCAAGTCTATGTTGTGGTATACCACCATTCAGAGTTACTCCTAATTTACACCCCTGCAAGAAAGTGGAGAATTAGTTCCAGAACAGTTTTTCTTCCTTTGTTGCTTGCAGACAACAAGCCTAATGCTGAGCCACTCTGAGTGTGCACAGGTCCCACTGATTTCCATGGGAACTGGAGATGCTTGCCTGATGCTCAGAGTGTTTCTACGAGACTCTCACAGGAAACTGCACCTCCGATGGCGACTCTCCATACGTACCAAGCCTGAGAATAAAACCGAGCAGTACTTTGAAAAGAAAAAAAATTAAACTTCTCCCACGATCACACAGGAGGTGACACGCTTGTATGATTCCTGTTGTGGCTATCGGCTTTACTGTAAGCCCCTTGGGGAAGGGACATGTCTCGAATTAATGATTGTACAGTGCCAGGTACATTGCTGGTTTTATATAAATAAAGCAACATGTGTGTCCTCCTGCCTATGCAATGTGTGACACTTTGGGTAATTTCAGACGTTACGAGACCACGGTCAACCACAGTGAATCCCCTGTGGTGGCTGTGAGTCCCGTAATGTGTGTTTGCTCCCTGTCAGATGTTCATCACAGTGAATCACTGGCAGGGATCAAATTGACCACGATTCTGGACCTCCAGCCACCCGGAGGTCCAGAATTGTGGTTAGAATGACCACGATCTGGGATGGGCCACATGTAACGTCTGTTATGTTTGGCCCATCCCGGATCGTGGTCCCGACCACAGGACGGGATTGGGCACAGTGGCAAAATTGGCCACTACGCCCGCCTGTCTCCCGGAGGGCGGGTGGCTGGGGGAGTGCCGGGGGCGGGGCTGCGCGGCTGCATGTTGCGTCGCGCAGCCCCTCCCCAATCCCCGGTAGGAATCAGGCCGTCACGTCTAAAGGACCGGGATCCCGGTCCATGGTTCAGCGTGGTGGGCCTCTGGGCCCATCATGTCTGAAATTACCCTTTGTGTGTCACACATGTGCAAAAGATCAGGATCTGGCCCACTGACTACACTGAGACCCTTACCAAGACCAAGTGAAAACTGTGCTGTAGTTAGGGTTACTACCTGTCCAGGTTTCACCTGGAGAAGTCACGTTTTGACCCAGAGTCTCTGTGGGAAGATCTATTTTCTTTGGATCAACCAGGGGTGCCTTTGATTAACCCAGAGAACTATGGCTTCCAGGAATGACCACATTGGAAAGGAAATGGGCCATATGGACTTTCCCACTCCCTTTCCAACAGGGGTAGGGGAGCTTTTCTACCCCATGGGCCATTTTGAAAATTAGTACAAGCTCTCTGGACCAGATGGTAATTGTGGATGGGAGCATTTAAGGGGTGCTCAGGATGGAGGAAGGGAGAGGGGTGTCTAGATCATGGACCTATACCATGGATGCTGTCCCTGTCCTTGACTGGCTACATCTCTGCTGCCTTCCCCTGAGCTCCCTCTTTTAGTGCTTTAAGGTAGGGGGCTAGATCCATGGGCAAGATCCAGGAACTAGAAAGCGATCAAATAAAAACCAGTCATGGGCAGGATTTCCCCTTGAGCCAGGGACTCCCAACTCCTGTGTAAAAAACAGCACATACAAACCAATTTTGGTAAAGTCTTGTCCTCTTGCTACATTCAGAACCTTGATGCCAAGGTGATTGACGTTTCAAGGGCCACTTAATTCAAGAATAAGATTATCAATGGATTTTGGATCAGGCCTTGAATAACTAATGCAGATCTAAAGTAACTACTCTGATGATCTCCCCTAGTCCACACTCTCTGCTTGCAACGAGACGGAAGTTGGTTCCTAGCTCCCAGTTCCTTATTCCTAATCCATGCTTTTTGATTGGGAAGCCCCGTAATCCTCCCATTCATTTCTACTGGACCTGGGGTTCCAATGTCTATAAATCCCAAACTGAGCAGCGTGCCACCACAAATGACAACCCCCCCCCCATTCACCACACTTCCCTGACACACTGACACAGCGTGGCACACAGCTTCGCTTCTACGCAATAGGCCGCAATGCATGACACCCCCAGACTCACATTCATTTCTAATGGGTTGTTCAGGAAGTGGCAATCAGAGAGTCTCAAGCATGCTACTCTCTCCTCTAGAAGGGTGCTTGGAATAAATAAGCATCGTTTGAGTCAGGTGTTGCTGTTCTGTGACCTTTACAAACTTAAAGGGGTCTTAAACAGATTGCTAAGATCAATAGCAAGTCATTATAACATATGTCATTTTGCATGTTACACATTATTTGACATGGCATAATACCCTGCGAGTCAGTAACCTCTTGGCATCAGAAGTCCAGCCTCAATGCTGCTACAGGGGAGATCTGGATTAGGATTTTAGGACAGCTTGGCTTTTTGTTCTTTAGATCAGTGGTTCTCAAATTCGGGGACAGAAGGGCATTTGGGGGGGGCAGGGCAAGATGCACAGCTGGCAAACATCTAGCTCTACACTCTGAGCTAGGGGGAATCTCTAAAATAATGGGGTGCAAAGGGGGGAGAGAGGGAAAGCCAACAGGAGATGAGAAAGGAGAGAGGGAGTAAGGTATACGTGTTATATGTGGGGTCAGGGGAGAGGCATCAACTATCACAAATAAGCAGAAGGGGTGTGGGCACAGTTCGAAAAAGTCTGAGAGCCATTGTCGTAGCTCAACAGTGGCTGAGATTAGAGATCTTTATGGAAGCAGAGACACCTGGCGTTTTAAGGGGAGATTCTTGCCCCTCTCTGATAGATCTAGGAAATGGGCACTGATGGAAATTTTATCAAGCTTCTCCTGATGAGAGAAAGGAAGACTGATATAAAGCCTGCTGTGTGCATGCAGGGAGATATAAACCAAGAGAAGATCATCATGGAAAACTCTATTAAATCCATCCTATATGAAGAATCTTGCATTTTCAATCCTTAAACAAATGAGAAGGCAATACAGAAAAAAGAAGAGGACCTTAATCTCTATTAAACAGCCCAGTGTATGTAAGAAGTGCCAGACAGGGTTAGACCAGTGGTTCATCTAGCTCAGCATCCTGTCTCTGACAGCGGCCACCTTTGATCATTTCAGGTCATACACAACAGGTCAGAACTGAGTGATTCAGTGCCTGCTATTTACTCCCAGATCATGAATCTTAAGGCCTTCAAGAAGAAGTGAAAAGCTCACGAACCAGCCAAGTTCAAGGATATTTAGATTTAGGCTCATAATGGGTGATGATGGAAATACTGTATTGTCTAGAGGAAATGTACACGTTGGCCGATGGAGACAATGTCATTTAGATGATCTCTTTGATTAGATCAACTTCTGTTGGCAAAAGCATGCAAGCTTCTGGGCCATACAGGGCCCTTCTGCAGGCATGGAAGGAGTCAGAAGGCTAGGCACATGCTAGATAACTATGGAGGGGGCAGACAGGTCATTAGCAACTCAAAGCATTTAAATATGAAGGGAATGAAGGGAAAACAGTACAGTAAGGTGTTAAAAAAGGGTTTCTGTTATTTGCACGTTTTTATAGTGGTATATGAAGCCCAAATCTTTATTTATTCCATTGATTTTGGTATCCAATAGAGTTAATGAATTTTACATTCCAGGCCTGTCGTTTCAAGGTGTTGCACATGTTTTCTTTCAGGATAAGGACCGAGAAATCAGAAATGGAGCAGTCACTCTGGGAGAAGTGAAGAGCCATGGGTGAATTAGAGTTCTTGTCCCTAACCCTTTTTTTCTGGGTGAGTTCATTTACAAGGATTGATTGGTTTCACCAAAAAAGTTTCCATTGGGGCATTTAGTACATTGGCATATGTAGGTCCCTTGTATTTTGAATGGTTTTCCCTGGGGGTGGGGGATGTTGGTAATGGCTGAGGTAGAGATGTGCTCCCAGGTTTTGCATCTATTGTACAGCAGGGAGTAGGCTACAACACAGCCTGCCTTTGGATGAGATGTTAAACCAAAGTACCTTCTGGTGCTAATTGTATCACAGTAGTGCCTAGAAACCCCAAATGGAGTTGGGGCATCCATGTGAAAGATACTGTGCAAACACTTACGAAGAAACACTCCCGACTCCAAAGAGCTGAGAATTTAAAAGGAAGTATAAAGAAAAGGAAGAAGGGGAAACAGTGGAATGGAGAGGTGAAGTTACATATTTGGCCAAAGTCATACAGCAGATCTGGTTAACTACTGAACTACTTTGTCTCCATCTCTTACATTTGAGACCAACATGCAACTACACTCTCTCTTCAGATCTGGCAACAGAAGACTCAGAGTCATGGGACGCATTAAAATGTCCCCCCACAACCACCCTGTGGCAACATAATGGGGTTACCGTGTAACGTTTTTGTGACATTTTTGTGACATTGTAATTTTGGGGTGATCCATGATAGAGCCACCTAGAATATTTTACATGATGCTTCTACTGAGACTTACAATGTGGTAGATCCATCCAGACATCATGAAAAATATCAGTTCATACTTAAGTTCATAGTAACCCTAATGCCACTCTGCAGTGTAGCAAGAAGGATCAGGGTCACAGCAGGAGGGGCCTGTCACAAATCCTGACTGCATTTTAGTCCAATGCTCTGAATACTAGAGTTCTGCTTCTCTGGCAACTGCCAAGGCAGAAATTACGGTTTCCATGATATTTTGTTTAAAATAAGTAATTCTGGTGTCCTTCTCTAAAACAAATACACATCAACAACAACCCAGTTTATACTATCAAGGGCTGCACAGGAGCTATTGCTGAGTGCATAATATAGTCGCTCCATTTGCCTTTACCCTCACTGCACTATAAGTATCCAACTCATTTGGTAAAGCACTTTGAAAGACACAAAAACCCAAAGTTTATGCAGTTCTCATTTTTCACATGAAATGAATTTAAAACACAATGATTATTCAGCTCTATTGTTAAAAATGGTTTCCAACCAATAATAGAAGCCATTAGAAAGAGTCTTATTAAGTAATAAGAAGTGGTGCTGGGGTTTGGGCCGTTCAGCTCCTGGAATATTAACACACGGTCGGATCTTCAGAGTGCTAGTAAAACCTATAAGAGCAGGTTATTCATGTTATTACCAAGCTTTTATTTTTTAAATCATCCCTCATCTAAATTAAAAGTATTCCGTGCAGTTTCCCCCTCGGTTGCTGTGATGAAGCATTGCTGTCAGCTATGCCTCCCTAGATACGATCAGGGTGGTGAAAAAAAAACCATGCTTCAATAAATAAAGTAGATCTATAGTCAAAAATGATTGGAGCTGGTTATTTTTGCCTCCACGTCTTCTTTTCTTTCTAGCTACAGTAATTCAGTTCAGCTCACTGAGGTCTGCCTTTTTGTGTTTTTCCCCCTTGCAGTGAAACCAAAGCTAAAGATCCACACGAGTTTGAAAGTGGCTTTTATAAATAAAACAATTAACGCAGAGTTAAGAAACGGACAATGCTGAACGCACGTGAAGGATTTTTTGGCTACAAGGAGCCAGAATGCTCTTCCAGGTAACCAGCTGCTATGAAATTAGGGTTCCTACTTCCCTTTGACGGATATTGGCTTATGGGGTCAAAGGTTATTCAGGGGACAGACAGACACACTAATCACATAAACCTTCTTTCCATAGGAAACCAGGCTATAAAGCAGCTTTTGTCATCAGTTTCTTAGATGATATTCCAACCTACGTTCTTCCCCAAGTCCCTTATGTAATGATTTGTTCTAAACAACTCAAAGAAACTCATCCGTACGAATTCATCCTTTTCCTATTTGTATGTTGTTTTATTCCAGTCATTTGCATCTGCTGGTGCATACATAAAGGTGTTTAGAATACAGATTTCTCAGGATGCCATATCCCATAGACCCCTGCAACCAACACTTTGTCAAAATTCAGATGACACTGGCCGTAATCACTTAAATCAAAAGTTTTATAATCTAATAAGCCACAGAAAACAAAATTTTAGGGCTGCTTTCACTAATGTAATTACAAGACATACAAATATTCAGTTTTGTGCAGGCAATTCCCTTCCCCCACCCAGGCGCTGGCTCCTTGCAGCGGGTGCCGTTTTTGGGAGGGGGGGAGCACTTTGCCCCCTGCCCCCACTTCAAAGGAGGAGACAAGCAGCCTTGGAGCCGCTTGCAGAGTGGGCTTGCTGCCAGGGCGGCAAGCAGATTGTGGCGCGAAAGGCCGGTCTTGTATTGCGAGACCTGTGGGCACCATTTTGTGTCTCTGGGCACAGTGGGCCAGTTGCCCCTGCAGCACGTCAGGAGGAGGAAGCACGGAGCGGCTGCCTCGGCGGTCAGGCCCAGCGGATGACCTTTTCGGTATCACCTCCCCGTTGGAGGCTCCCCTCGGTAGGGGAGTGCCGAGGGCTCTCCCCTCCCATGCAGGTTCTTCTCCGCAGCTCTTTTTGCTGCGTGGTCAGTACAGGCCTTCACCGGCTGGGGTTGGGGTACTCTTGCCAGACTGTTGTGAGCGGGCGAATTAGCCCACGTGGCCCAGTCAGGCCTACCTTTACCCTCAGGTCTACCTTCACCACTTTGCTTTTGTGAGTGGGTGGAGCTGCCCGCACAGCTAGTACAGGCCCACACTGTCTGGGGGTGGGTCTCTTGCGAGGCCCAGTCAGGCCTACCTTCCCACCCTTTAGTGGTAGGGTGTGAAGGGGTGAGCCATTTTGTCCCCCTCTCCCCTGGGTTGACACCCCCACCCCTTCCTTGTGTGGCTCGCAATTTCATAGGCCTGAAGGGGCAGGTTTGGGATTGCGGCATGGTTGTTATTCAGCCACCTAAGGGTGGAAAAAACAAAGGTAAAAAATAAAAGGGGAGCTCAGGGGATGAGACAGGTCAGCGGGAGCATATCGGGTCCACCTAATGACCCTTTTGAAGCTGTGCTCCAATCCCTACATGAAAGGACGGGGGTTTGCAAGGAACTACTGACGCATTTTGCAGAAACACCCCTCCCTCACCCAAGCATTTTGCAGAAACACCCCTCTGCCTCAGGCCAGGCAGAACACATTCTAGTCAAGGAGGCAGTGGGTGCAGATACCCAGCCCCCGCCTCAACTGAAGAGGGGAGGGTGCCGCCATGTCTCCTCTTCCTATTGTAGGGAGGACAGCCCAGAGCGCCAGTGAGCAAGGACTGATCCACAGCCTGCACGGCAAGACCAGGTGGATGCCGTCATCCAGCGGATGGAGGCTATCGAGAGGGCAGTGCAGAACATGACTGCTAGGCCCCCTCAGCCCATGCAACACCTGCAAGGCCATTCCTTGGATAATGAGGAGCCAGGACCGAGAGCGCAGCCACCGCAACTCCCGGTCACACCACTGCATGGGGACAGTGAGTACCAAACCTATCCTTTACAGGAAGTTGGTTTCCCTCAAATAGGCTGTTGCCGCGGTCCGTCACAACCAGCACCACCTGCCCTGTCACCAAGACTCAGGTGGAATGGTGCATGGGTCCCATGGTCTGCACAACAGGTACCCCAACAGCAGGGATATGTAGTGTCTGCTCCTGCCCGCTCGGGGGTTTACAGCTTGCTAGGGTTTGAAACATGGCGGGGAGATGTTGCTCCCCGTGGTATCATGTCACTGATGGAGCGGCAGAA
>QEPC01013957.1:642332-702973 GCA_003113815.1 Sphenodon punctatus
CTTGCACTAGTTCCTGTGTGCCACTTAGGACTAGATCTAAAGTAGCTCCTCCCCTCATTGGTTCCAGAACCAATTGCTCTAAAAAGCAGTCATTTATGGCATCCAGAAATTTTACCTCCACATCCCGCCCCAAGGAGGCATTCACCCAGTCAATATTGGGGTAGTTGAAGTCACCCATTATTATTACGTTCCCAGTTTTAGTAGCCTGTTTAATCTCTGTTACCATTACATAATCAGTCTCTCTATTCTGGTCAGGGGGGCGACAGTAGAGCCCCACTGCTATACTCTTCTGCTTGATACCTGGAATGTCAATCCATAGGGATTTGAGGGACCAGTTTGTATCCTGTAAAATTTTTATTCTACTTGCCTCAATGCTGTCCACCACCAACATGATCTCCTCTGTCCTTTCGATATATCTTGTACCCTGGTATTACAGTGTCCCTTTCGTTATCCTCATCCCACCAGGTCTCTGTGATGCCTATAATGTCTAGCTCTTCATTTAGCGCTATAAACTCTAATTCTCCCGTCTTACTTTTTAGACTTCTAGCATTAACATATAGACACTTAAATGTATTCTTTTTATTTTTCTTCTTAATGGGGACATTATAGGTAACTGAAACAGGCGCTCTGGAATCATCATCTGTCTGTTCTCCCCCACGTTCCACCTGAAATCCCTTGCCTTTTACCTTATCCTCAGTCTTAAGATACTCTACTTCCTCTAAAGTAACATCCTTTGGAGATGCCACAGCTCGAACCGTGCACTCCGCAGTGCCTGTTGGCTTTCCCCCAGGTTCTAATTTAAAGACTGCTCTATCACATTTTTAATTTTTAGTGCCAACAGCCAGGTACTGTTCTGGTTAAGGTGGAGCCCATCCCGTTTGTATAGGCTCTCTTTTCCACAGAAGGCTCCCCAGTTCCTAATAAAACTAAAGCCTTCCTCCTTGCACCAATGTCTCATTCACGCATTGAGATTCTGAAGCTTACCCTGCCTCTGGGGTCCTGCGTGTGGAACGGGGAGCACTTCCGAGAATGCTACCCTGGAGGTTCTGGACTTCAATCTAGCAGCCTAAATTTGGCTTCCAGAACCTCCCTCTTACATCTACCTATGTCATTGGTGCCCACATGGACCACAACAACAGGCTTCTCCCCAGCGCTCCCTAGGATATGTGTCGCGTGAGGTCCGTAACCTTCACACCAGGCAGGCAAGTTACCATGAGATCCTCACGGCCACCAGCAACCCAACTGTCTACATTCCTAATAATCAAATCCCCAGCTACCACTGCTGTCCTATTTCCACCCTTCTGGGCACACACCTTTGGAGAAATATCCTCAGTGTGAGAGGATAACGCATCACCTGGAATGCAGGTCCCAGCTACAAGATCACTTCCCACCATTCCAGTTTGATGCTCTCCTACCTGGAGACCTTGCTCCTCCCAAAGCAGCACAGGGGCTGCCAGAGTGGAGGGGGGACCATTCTACTATGTCCCTGAAGGACTCCTCAATAAACCGCTCTATCTGCCTCAGTTCTGCCACTCTAACCTCCAGAGACTGTACACATTCTCTGAGAGCTAGGAGCTCTTTGCACCGGGCGCATACATATGACCTCTCTCCAACAGGAAGATTCAATTCAATTTTTATTATGGCACTAAGCTTCCTCTATAGCCGAATATATAATTAACACACATGAAAAATAAAATATAACGATAAAGGTAGTACTATAAATAAATCTCACTTGTCAGAGTATAGTCAAGTAAACCAACTAAGGCTGTTTTTAGACGAGCGCGGCAGTGTCCGCGCTTGTTTTTCAAAAGAGTCAGCAGTCTGTTCTACACGTGACGCTGCCGCCGAATACGCACATGCGCGGGTGATGCGCATCCATTTCCGGCTGCGAACTGACCGGATCAGTGATCGGGATGCACATCGCCTGTGCATGCGCGTATTTGGCGGCAGTGTCACGTGTAGAACGGGCTGCCGGCTCTTTTGAAAACAAGCGCGGGCACCGCCGCGCTCGTCTAAAAACGGCCTTATAACTGGCAAAATAAGCAATACAAAGAACAGAGAAAGACAACATCTCAGTATCGGTCAACCTCACTCAACCCATTTCACCTGTTCCCTCATGGCGAGCAGTGTAAATAATGCAATGGCATGCAGAATTTCCTCATCAGATGAGGAAAGCAAAGCTGCAATTCTGGCTGGTTCCAGCTTGTGGATATAAGGCCCCCAAACTGGCTCAAGCCAAACAGCCCTCATGGCCTTATATAGTAAGTAAGTAAGTAAATTTATTAAAGCGTAACCAAAGGTCATTGCTTATTGGCAAACATACATACATACTAAGGAACAACATACAATGAAAAAAATTAACAACTAGCCATTTTACCAGAGAACAAAACGTAAAACTTATAAAATAAGCTAAGTTTGCTAATGGCGGTCCTATATAATCTCAAATAAAAATAATTAAGAATGAAAGTAATAGCAATCTAATACAACATATAGAATATTAAACTAAGACAATCAATTCAGAATCCATATCTCTGTAAACCAACTCCCTGTTAAATTTAGAAATTGGCAGATCTACCAGAAAAGTTATCCAAGAAGAAAAACCCAAAATAAACTCGAAAATGGTTTGAAATACAATAGTTTAAACTAATTCTTCTCATAAGGCCAGGCTTAAATTTTGAACCCTCATTGGATTGGCCATGACATATACAAATTACAAATAAAACTTCAAAAGTATTACTCTAAAAATAATCTAGTATAAATTTAGCCTCTCTCTTAAAAATCAAAACAATCGATTTGTTACTGATGTCATAACTATTGTAGACATAACAGCCCCCCTCCCCCGCATACTGACTAGATTGGGGAAACAAATTATTGTCATAAGTAAGCCAATTAATATCAGCCCATAGGGCCCTGTACGGCAGACCTGTATATGCCATCTACAGCCATTAACTCTTCAAAGATGGAGGTCCCTCTAGATGGAAATCCCAACTTTTTAATGGCAGCACCATAATTCAACCCCGGACTTAATATAATAGGACATTGGATCTGCGGCGTCTGTGGTGCAGGCAGGGTAACAGTAGCAAGCAAACTTACTACAGGGACCTGAGCTGCAGGTGACCTAGTAGCTTGGGTCCTTGAAGGGGCCTGGGAAGCTGTCACCAAGGGAGGAATCATACCAGAATTGTCCCAGGAAGAGCCCCTGGACAAAAAAGGGGGCAAGTTAGATAATGGTGGAGAATCAGTAGTGGTAGACCCACAAGGCAAAGCCGAGACTAATGTAGCAGCAAGAGCTACAGGCTGTACCAAATCTTTGAGGCCACTGGAATCTAAAATATCCAGTGGGATACCTGATTTCCTCCTGGGTGAATGAGTCAAATTAGGATTTCCATCCCTAGAGACCAAAGTACTCAACGGGGCCTGTGGCAACAACGGGGCAATACCCCTCTTGGCATAAACTTATGCCATACAGACACCCCAGGGATAGAAAAAATGGGCGTTAGACAAAAGCCATTTCACTATAGCAGATGAGCGAAAGTAAATAACAATCTGAAGTCCATTGCCCCTAGCTGACAAAAAAAAAAGAACACATTATATGGAAAGGAACAAAAGTACAGCCCCAAATGTGGGAAACGTGGTGGGCAATCCAAAATTTTGAATCCCAGCATGGAAATAATCCTGATGGCAAAGAGTATACAGTAAAGACCAGGGCATTAGCTATCGGAGTAAGCTCCCTATCCTCCGGAATCTTCAGAGCTAAATGCCTAGGGTGATCTAAACCCTGCAAAGGAGTTGTCTGGCATCCCTGATCCACTTTCTGGAGGCCCAGCCCGATCTTATCACTTCTCAGTTCATTCACACGATCCCCGATGCTAATCATCTGCTGCTGGATAGCCTGGATTATAGTCTCAATCCCCTCAACTCTTGCCCTACAAGCTTCTACCTGCTGAACAAAACCATGGACCTGGGCCTGAATCCCCTGAATATCATGGAAAATAGTTCTCAAATTAATGCTAGGGTCCATGGGAATCTTACAAAGTCCCCCCTCCCCTGGGGATCCTCTGGGGGGGGGGCTCCTTCTCTTCTAGCAACTGGGAACAACAAGCGGCATGGTCCTCCTGAATTTCAGAGACACCAACTCTCGGGATAAATGACAGATCAGAGGACACATCGCGTAATCCCCCTTTTCCTATGTCATCATTATTAAATAACTTCGGTGTCCCCCAAGGCTCCCTGGACTGATCCAAAAAAGGGGATGAAGGCTCAGCAGGGGCAACAATCAACTCCCAATCCTCTTGCACAGCTTTCTCCGGACTTGACCGCGGGTTAACCCCCTCCGGAGATTGAATAGCTGAGGGCTGTAACTCGGTCTCCTTTATTGGATCTTGAGAAGAACAAGTTCTGTCCTCATAGGAGGAAACCTGGGGGCCCAAAGAAGACCGAAGGGACCCTCAAGATTTGGCAGCCATGGCTAATCATCTTTCCCCCTGTTGTTTGAAGGCTAAAGCACACGTCAACAACGAAGAGTCTGGGGGTACCAGGGTGTGTGAAATGACCGACCCAGGCCCCCCATCAGAGGTTCCTCCCTCCGGCCTCACAGAACCCTGCGACAGAAGTGGGGACAAAGTACCCCTACCAGCAACCAAGGAATCCCATCCTGCATCAGCGTCCTCGAAGGGAGGACTCGAAGAGGCTTGCAAGTGACCACCCTGCCTCAATCCAGGAACAGCTGTTGCTGNGGCGGGGGCCCCCGCCGGAGCTGCGGGTTGCCGCGGGGTGCCTGGGGGTGGGGCTTCGGGCCCCTTGGTCCTTACAGGCAGCAATCTTAAGCTTAGCCCAGATCAACTTTATGTAATTCAGCTTCTTGGCAGCAATAAGGGATTTATATCTGCGCTTAGCCATCTGTAGCTGAAGGACTGAGCTATCAGATGGAGCTAGCACCCATTCGTGTTTGGTTTGCACCAGAGCTCATTTCACTGCCCTGCATTCAGAGTCAAACCAGACGGTGCCTTTGGGTTTCCAGAGCTTACAAGAACGGGAAAGAACCCGGGTACCCAAAATAGAGATGACTGTATCATAAAGAAGATCAAGAACAACAATATCCTGAATATCCTCCCTTAAAAAGGTGGCATAAAGGGCGGTCATATCCTGGCTAGTCAGGAGATCGCACACCTGAACATAGGTGTTGAAATTCCACCCAACACGGGTCCTGTATTCATCTAGCCTACGAAGTACCCGTCGAAAAGGGGGGCTATCAGGATTGACTTGAATGTTAATTGACATTATTAGCGCCGAATGGTCGCTCTCTACCCTTGAAACCAAGGCAAAGCCAATAAATTTGACTCTTTGGAGAATACGGATGACTATGTAATCAATGGTGCTTCTCCCATTAAAATTGAGGAAAGAAAATTCCCCATCAGGATCCAATGGCCCTGATCCACTGAGCACCATTAAACTGTGAGACTGCAAGAGCTCAAACATACACTGGCCTGCTTCATTGCCCTTCATGTCTCTAGACCTTCTATTGGACACCCAATCGTGCCCATCCAGGAACCAGCTGGTATCCAGGTCATGAAAGGCGCCCAACCTAGCGTTCCAGTCGCCAGCCATAACCAAAAGAGCATCAGGGAATTGCTCATCTAGGTGATTGAGCAAATCCCTGAGCAAATTCCAAATGTCTGCTTTATAATACCTGGAGGCAGCGGGCGGAATATAAAGATTGATAAACAATAGTGGGGGGCCATATGAAGAGGTCCATAAACCCACACAAAAATTCCCACATCGTTGGGGTATAATTCTGAATGACCCTCCCAAAAATTCAGAAATCAAAAAGGCCAGCCCCCCTGAATATCTCCCTCTAGTACCATCCTTAATACCGGGTGATAAATACACCTGGAAACCCTCAGCCATGTTTCCTGAATCAAAATCAGGTCAAAACCTTGGAAAAATTTAATGAGGTCGGGGTCTTCTTCCTTTGACCTACAACCAGAAATATTCCAAGAAATAAATTTCAGAGGCCTAGCCTGGTTAAAGGGCATATGGGAGGGGCTAATCCGGAACGTTAAATTGGAGGGAAGACGATAGAGACTATTCTGGTGGCTATTCTGGTGGAAATGGGGGGAGTTCCTAATCGCAATGGGAGATAGAGGGAGGCCAAAATCGCTTCCCTGAACCCCATCTCGCCAGAAGAGCCTGTATGTCAAACAGGAGGATGCTGAATCAAGGAGTAATTCAAAGAAACAGGGGGAACCCGGGAGAAATAATCAAGCATGGGATGCCTGCTGTAAAGAGCAATTGCTGCCAGGAAACTGGCTCTGTCGCTGGGCATTCTCCTCTAAGGGGGAAGTAGGAAAAGAGATGGCAGGCCGGGAACTATCTATAGATTGGCAACTTAAATCGATAGCCACCCTATTCATGCTAGAGGAATCATTGCTGTTCTGTATACCGGCCTGGGGCTTCACTGGAGAGGCAGTCATCCCTGGAGTAAGGCAAATTTCAAGACTGCTGGCGGGAAAAACTCCTATCCTGGACCCCAGCTGGCAGACCTCACCTTGCTCCCTTGCCTTGATATCGAGTTCTGTGGGAAACAAGCTAAGTAGGGGCAAACCAGAGGAGTCCAAGTTCTGTTGGTAATTGGCAAGGAGGGCAGGGGGAGGTCACGGAGCTGGGACCAAGCCTGCATCTTCCAAAACATTCAGCTGAGAAGATTCCATCAGCACTGGAGGTACACAGTCTTGCTTAGGATCAGCAAGAATCGGGGGTTCAGTTGTCCTGGGGGACACAGCCACTGACATAATATGGCCACTAAGTGGCATAGCCCTAATATCTGCCTGTCCAGCCCAAACCACCAGTGCCAAAGTGCCCATTGCCTTGTTGTTTTGTGGCCTGGGGGAAACCGGATTCGGACAATCGGCCGACCCAGTCACTCTGAGGCCCAAAGTTATATTATTCAGGGAAGATAACTTAGGGACAGGCTCTTTGGCCTCCGAGGCCTTCCCTTCATACACCTGCCTGTGGACAAAAACCCTATCAATTGATATACCCCTTGACAGCAGGTGTTTTCGTGCCAGGAACATCTTGAAACCCAATAGCTAGATTGAAAATAAACTCTTAGGCAGGCCTCCTTCCTGGTATGACGTAAAGTATGAACAGAGGTAACATCAATTTCATCCCTGCTAATCCCAAACAAGCATGCTAAATGATTAGATACGTCATTAGGGGATTCCCAATGAGGAAGAACACCAGATGGCTGGGGTTTAACCCTAATCCAGGTAGCATCCTTCCTCAAGTGCAACCCTCTAGCTTTCTTAGCCAGAGAAACAGGGCGGGAGCTTGCCCGCTTAAAGGACCTCCTTTTGGGGGGCTGTGAAGTAATACCCGTAGTAACCGACTGGGTATTTTTGGGCTCCCCACTGAAACCGCCTCCCTCCTGAATATGGACTAGCCTGGATAATAGTTCATCTAATCTGGATCTAATCCAGAGGAGGGAATTACTCATGTCCAAGACATGTCCAAACAGCAAAGAGATTGTTTTGGCAATAAGATGGCACTGGGCGCGAGGAGAATTGCCAATAGATAAATCATCTTGGGCGTCTATACCTTGCGCTGAAGGTGAGTCGCTAAGCCCCTGACAGGACCTAGGTGAGGAGGGGAGCAAATGAGGAGCTTGGAAAGCAGGCATTCTTCGTCCCGTCATTCCTTCAGAGACTGGATTCGCCTCCGTACATGATAAAGAACTTACTGACGGGGGTCTATGACAGAGTCAAGTTTAGAAAGCTTTCGACTGGGTAAATCCACTAATACCGGGGAATCAACAGAATGGTGCCTTTTCCTGTACATCATGGAAGAAACCAATACAAACCAATAGCTAAAAAACAAAAACAAAATTAAAAAGAAAAAAGCACTCCGTGGCTTTCCACAGCCCATGCCTAAGGCCGCGCACACAATGGTGTGCCCTTGTGCGTGCAGCCCTTAGGAGCGCCCACCCTCGGCGTGCACGCTGGGGGCTGTGCGCGACCAAGAAGCGCCGGTGGAAGCGGCGGGGCCCATCTGCACCCAATCAGCTGACAGCTCCTCTGCAGATCATGCTCTGTAGTCTAGCTGTGTATTCTAGGCGCCCTCTCTCCGTCCTGTAGCCGGCGGGTGCTGCAAAGTCTGGGGCAGCTAAGCTCCGGCGGTTCCTGCCCCCAAACCAGCTCTCCCCACGTCGGCCCCTCACTGACAACACACCCCAACAGGATGATAGTCATACATGTGACACTCAGTGCAAAAGACTGGATAACCCCCATCCCACTGCTGGACTGCTGTCTGCATCTTATTTAGGAGGATCGTTAGGTTTGGGATTATGTACGATGGGACGTGAGTTAACTGTCCTGCACAAGTGCACTCACCTCACCAGGGTGTCCCACCCACGGCTCCTTCCCACGGCGAACTCCGCTCCACGGTCGCTTGCTGTCTGCTCTCCTTCTGAACTCTGGAGGCCTGGCTTCTGAGTCAGCAGGAGTTAGCTCCTCCCCCTTGTTAAGCAACACTCAGCTAGCTCCTCCCCCTTGTTAAGCCTAGGTCAAGCAACACTCAGCTCTCAGCACTCGAGTTACCCCAGAGCATATGACCTGTCTGACAGCAAGCACACACAGACCCCTCACCCAAACAAACCCTCCACTTACCCTCTCTTGGTCCTGCTGGCAGCAGTACTCCTTGGCAAACTCCCCTGTTTGCTATGACTGTTTGCTAGCTCCTGGGCTGGTTCACTCCTCGCTCCTGGGTTCATTGCTGTCTGCTCTGTGCTGCGACAAAGGCCCCTACTTGCTGGGAATTTAATGGTTCGGGAATTTGCACCTGCTCCCCTTGTCGTTTTTGACATGTTTGTTCGCTCTGTACTGGAAACTATTTGGCGGCCCATTGCAGTACGTCCACCAACTTGGCAACAAAAATAAGCAGCCCGGTTGTCCCACCCAAGGAGGAGTGGGAGGGAACCCGGGTAAAGGTCCCAACACCAGTGCACCATGAAGTGCTGGTGACAGCACTTCATGACTGCCTGGACCGCGAAGCAGTCAACTATATAACGGAAGGTTTCCGGGTAGGTTTTAGAATACCAGCAAGGGGACTGAGGGTGTGCAAGTGGGTACAGAATCTAAAATCCATAGTGGGCAAGGAGGATTTAGTGTTGGCCAAGCTCCAAAAGGAGATTGCGGAGGGATTGGTAGCGGGTTCATTTTCAGTCATCCCAAGGAGAACTTGCATGTTTCCCCCATAGGAATAGTACCAAAAAAGGCGCTGGGTGAGTTTCGACTGATACAGCACCTGTCTTACCCGAAAGTGAAATCAGTAAATGACTCCATACCGGAAGAGCTGTGCTCAGTGTGGTATGCGTCTTTTGACACAGTAGTCGAATTCGCCAAGGGCTGTGGACCAGGTATGCTGCTAGCGAAATGTGACATAAAATCAGCCTTTCGCTTGCTGCCTGTCCACCTGGACGATTTTGAGCTATTGGGTTTCCAGTTTCAAGGAAACTTTTATTATAATAAAGCTATGCCAATGGGGTGCTCTATATCGTGTGCCGCCTTTAACAATTTAGCTCTTTACTCAACTGGTTGGTCAGGCAGAGGACGCCAGTCACGCAACCTTTTTTGTTATATAGATGATTTTTTGTTCCTGGGCAGAGCGGGCACTGACGACTGCGGTTACCTGTTGCGTGCTTTTCAAAGCTTGGCGCGTGAGCTAGGAGTCCCCCTCACACCCAACTACGAATCTGACGTTTTGGGGCATCGAAATTGACACCGTGCAAGGCTTGTCCCACCTGCCTATGGACAAAATAGTCACTCTGCATGACTCTCTGGCAGCCGTCTTGGGGGCCAGGAAGGTCACAGTCAAACAACTGCAGTCCCTGTTGGGATCCCTGAACTTTGCATGTAAAGTAGTGGCACCTGGGAGGACCTTTTTGTCTAGACTCTACGCCAGAGTTTCTGGAGATCTACCTCCGCATTATCACATTAGGGTAACCAGGGAAATGAAGGAAGATCTTGAGACGTGGCTCTGTTTTTGGGATAATTATAATGGAATCTGTTTCTGGAGGCATAACTTCCTCTTGGAGGCTGAGCTCCAAGTCCAGTCGGACAGCACAGGTGCCGTGGGTTTTAGCATGTATTTCAGGGGGAAATGGTGCACCGCACCATGGCCAATTGAATGGGTGAAGGAAGGTGTCACAAAAGATTTAACATTCCTGGAGTTTTTTCCTATTGTGCTGGCAGTGCATTTGTGAGCTGAGGTTTTCGCTAATAAGGCACTGGTATTTTGGTGTGACAACCTAGTGGTGGTTCATGTCATAAATTCCATGTCATCAAAATCCACAAGAGTCATGCACTTTGTCAGGAAATTTGTATTGCAATGCCTAACATTTAACATCCTGTTTACATTGAAGCACTCCCCTGGAGTTAACAATGGTGTAGCTGATGCGCTCTCTTGCCTCCAGATGTACCCATTTACACGGGTTGGCACCAGACGCGGCCAATGAGCTGGAGGTTTTGCCGCCAGACATCTGTAACCTTGGATTGTGGACCTATTCCAGATGGTGCATGGTTCGCTAGCTAGTTCTACCCGCCGGTCTTTTGGGAGGGCTTTTAAGGAATTCCAGTCATTTAGGACCAGCCAAGGTCCACAGGTTTTCCCATCCCCAGATCACACGTCATACAGTTTGCCATAGCTGTCAGGCAACAGGGCCTTGTTCCAGGCACCATAGCCAGCAAAGTCTCAGCCATTGCCTTTTTTAGAAAATCGGCAGGCCAGCCCCCACCAGATGGTTTTTTTTCTCATGCATAGGCTCATAGAAGGTTGGACTCGTGACAGGGGACATACCCCTGACACAAGGCTTCCTATAACAGTATCCTTTCTGGAGAGTTTGGATACCACACTTGCCCGAGTCTGTTTCAACCAGGCATGTCTTTTTAGTGTAGCATTTAAACTGGCTTTCTATGGTGCTTTCCGTGTAAGTGAGCTGGTGGCAGAGTCCTGCAGGTCCCCATCTGAGAGAGCAGTTAGAGCCCAGGATGTTCGGGTACATGGTAATTCACTCCAAATCCTCCTCCGTTATTCAAAAACTGACCAAAGAGTCGAAGGCCACCTAATTACCTTCCACTCGGTGGGGTCACCACCCCTACGCCTAGTGGCAGCAGTTCAGAAATACCTCCATATCCGCCCAGGCATACCGGGCCAATTGTTAATACACACTGATGGTTCTCCCCTCACTAGGTGCCAGTTCATGGCTGTAATGAGCCTGTGTCTTAAGAAAGTGTCAGCTACCAACCCACAGATTTGGGTCCCACTCCTTTAGAATTGGAGCAGCCAACTTGGCTGCCGCTGAAGGCCTCTCCGAGTCCCCAATTCAGGACATTGGCAGATGGCACTCAACCGCTTACCGCATGCATGTTCACACTCTGCACAAGTAAACCTAAGTTATTGTTCAATCGTTGAATTTCCATTGTTTACTGTTACAGGATCGTCGGTCTCCTGGCCACGTAAGCTGGTGTGGATCGTGGGCCACATCATCATCCGATGAGCCGCCAAGGCAGCGCGCAGATACCATTGGGGTATGCAGCTTGGGCTTGGTGACACAGCAGAAATAGTGTGGCCAGCTAGGGGTGGAATGCAATGGGAACAGCTCATGCCTCTTCTTCATAGGATAGCTGGTGGCTGACATCCCAATTTTATTGTTATACATCTCGGGGAAAATATCTTGCCAAAAAAACCCGGTTTACAGTTAGTAGTAAGGATTAAACGGTATTGGGTGGAGGCGAGTAAAATCTTACCACGCACAAGGTTTATTTGGACACATATGATCGAGAGGATCAATTGGCATGATGCTGTCTCACCCGGAAAGGTGGACAGAGTAAGAATGAAAATCAATCGGGAGGTAGGCAAGTTAGTGATCGACAGGGGTGGTGACTGTATCAGGCACAATGAGATTCGGTTCTCTAAGCCTGATCTGTATTGGGATGATGGGGTGTACTTGTCAGATAAGGGTGTCCAGATGTACCTCGGAGTACTGAAAGAGAAGTTAGTGCAGCTCATATGTCAGAGGGAGGGTTTGGGGAGCAAAACCAGTCAAGTTTTTGCGAGTAAAGGAATTCCAGTCATTCAGGACCAGCCAAGGATGGTCCACAGGTTTTCCCATCCCCAAACGACACACCCTAGAGTTTGCCATCACTCTCAGGCAACAGGGCCTTGCTCCAGGCACCATAGCCAGCAAAGTCTCAGCCATCGCCTTTTTTAGCAACTTGGCAGGCCAGCCCCCACCAGATGGGGGAGTTTCTCATGCACAGGCTCATAGAAGGTTGCCTCCTTAGGAGGCTGGTGGTTTGCTGTGGCAGGGGTCCAGGTAGTTGGTTTAAGTTATTAGTAGGATATTAAGGAAGACGTCTCCTTAGGAGACAGGGTCAAGGGCAAACCAAGAGCAGGGGTGGCCAGGTTGGCCCAAGGCCCAGGATGGGTGGAGGAGCAACTCAGCTGAGGACAGAGGTGGTCCTGGCTGGGGTCCTCACCTTCCACCTTGTTCCGGGTTGCTACAAGGCAAGAAGCCTTCTCAACCAGCTGGACGGTTGGGGTTAGAGCAACCTAGAATAGTTAATTAGTCATAGGCCGATACTGAGGGGAATCAGGAGGAGAAGAACGTCCTGAACAAACAGCTGAAATCAGTACAAGCTCAAATGAGATGCAGGAACAAACCCAATCACCTTCAGATGTTGAAATCAGAAGATCTACCAGGGAAAATAAAGGCAAACCACCCATCTGCCTGTCCTACAAAGCAAGTACCAACAGACTGTCTGAGCCATCAACATGGGAAGACGTCTTACAAACGTCAGAAGGGGAACACAATAAATGGACAAAGGCAGCTACAGAAGACATGGTAGCAGATGCCTTTAGCAGGAGAGCGCCACCGAAAGCTACTAAGTAAAATGGGTTTAGTAGGTTAACTCCTCTCTGTTGAGAAGGGGTGTTGGTATATGCAACATCCATAAGTTAATGCCTGCTGTATTAAGAACAGTAATTGACTATAGAGCCACCAGATGGCGCTGCTAAGTTTATGTGTACATGGAAGGGAGATGGGGTTTTACAGTTGGATTCCTTTGTGTAACCACTCCTTCTTCCCTTCTCTCTTCTCATTGTCTCAGTCTCCATTTTGCTTTACTACTAGTTAGATGCAACTAAGGATCTGTGCCTGAGAAAACTTAAGTAAAGTTCTGTTTTTAAACCTTCAGCTGTATTTGTCCTTACTGATTGCAAATCAGTTATTACTCTGCAACAAAACTCCCTCTGAACTAAATTGTAATCAAATAAAGAGTGCAGCCTTTAAAATCCATATTGAGTGTGTGCTTGTCTTCTTCCTGAGGCGTGGGGGCAAATTGGGTTTCTGTACCTTCCATGCACTATCCACCTTACATCCATAAATAAACAGGGCTACGCAATTTCCAGGTGACCAGCAATAGAAACCATGTTAGAGCTAAGACCTAAACAGCTACGTTCAGAACTTAGAACTTAGTGATTACCTGTGTGCTGTGGCCATTCCTGTGAGGTCAGTATCCTCCAGGTAATGCAGGGAATAGCAGAAGAGTTAGCAACTTTGGGGCTTAAATTTCCATTGTGACTGGTGTATTTGTAGCTATCTGTACTGCCATTTTCCTTAAAACTTTCCATTGTCATACCACTACATTTTTTTGTATAGTGGCAGCAACTGGAGACTGGACTCCACGTTTTCACCATTTTGTCTTATCAGGTCTATACCCCACGGTTATTTTAAAAAAGGCTGGGTCCTTTCACTCTAGGACTCTTGCTGCTGAACTTGCACTAGTGGTTGTACAAAAGTGGGAAACTTGTAAATAGGTAAATGAAAAAATATCAGTTTAAACATCACTGGGCTCGGTGCAGCTAAGATGTCTACAGGACTGCCAAGCCCAAGTGTCCAACATCATAAGTGAGTGCTCCACCACAAAATTAGATTTATATTCTTTGTATTTGATTTTTAGTTCTGGGCCCTGTATGCTTTAATGTTTCCAGACTTTTCTCTACAACTACGAGGGCTAGAAACTTTAATTAATTTTAAAAAAATTAAAAATAAACAAATCCACAAAAACTTCCACATAATCATAGGACCCTCTCACAAGGCAAATACTAAACCTGCAAGAGCTGTCAAGAGTGAATCCCAGATATGTCCCCAAGACACTACAAGACTCAGAGGTCAGTTTCACAGTTAGCAGTGGATCCAGCAGCAGAGCTTCAAACATCTGTTTTCCTTGAGTAGCAAGCAACAGTCTTTTAGCCATTTCCACCAGCCAGCAACATTGAATTCTGAGATAATATCCCAGGGTAAATTGATCATGAGAACAGTGACTTTTAGGAATCATAGAAAGTCCATATTGTATCTTTTCCCTTCAGGCATATCTGGTCATTGGTGGACTGGAAGATGCCTCTTGCTATTTGGTTTTGCTACACAAAACAGTTGCTCCTGGGCAGCTTGCAAAGTAACATGTTGCTCTAGTTTAAAAGTAGCCACTTGCTACTTGTCAAGTAGCAGAAGCTGTACACATGAATCAAAAACAGAGTAAGATTAACTGCTATTTGACTAAGTTATGTGTAGAGATGCCCTAAAATGTTGGCATGCTTTAGGACTAGCAGACTGTAATCCTGTTGTAGCTGAGCAGATATAGCTTTGAAGTGCTATGCGTCTGGGAAGCAAGTGTTTGTGGCCCACCTCAGAAAACTTCTGCCTGAATTATCTCTCTGGCACATACATTTTATAAATGCTCTATGTAATTAACTGTTATCAGGTTGTTAAGCAGTTTGATGAAGTGTGAACTTAACATTCCATTGTTCCTTTATTTACAAAGTTCTTGCCATTCTCTAAAATGGCACCAAGGGATGGTCTGCTTACTTGATTAGATTAAGGAGGCTTAGTGCACCAAATTGTGGTAAAAGAACTCTAGTGAAGAAAAGTGAGACAGGCTATGCATTTTGCCCAATTCCTCCAGTGCCATTGGCACTGCAACACTTTAATAGCTTCATGTGTTGGGTGGGGGATGGAGCCACCTAGATATCTATCTGCGTTTACAAGACAACTTTTAAAAACAACAAGAGGGAATGTTGATTTGAAAGGTGAACCGCACAGAAATCAGTACATTCAAGCAACAGCTCTCCTTAACAACTGTCACTCTGCTTCTTCGGCCCATTCAGAATATTTTATTACTGTATATGGGGTAAACCTCAATGCTTTCAGATATATATGTGCCATGTAGCTGATTCAGAAACGTGGGAACCATAATTGCTGACTCTTACATGTGTAAAATCTCTGCCTTAGTACCATGGAAGCATTTTGTCGTTCGCACAATAATCTTTTAGAATGAGCAGTGGCACAAACCTACATCCTAAGTGCTGTATGAAACTCTTACTGCTTTCTTTGCTCTTCAATGATCCCTTATTTTCTCTGTGGGTCACTGAAGTTCAGGGGAATGGAATCACCCATTGTATGAATGCACTGCTACAGAACAAAGCAAATGTGATGAATGTGCAAGAGGGGGAGAAGGGTGAATGAAAACACAGTAACCCATAGCAGACTGTATGCTGATAGATGGTCTGCTGTACACACCACTTCCCCTGCACTGGCTGAGTCCACAACATGCCACATCATTTGGTGGCCAAGAGGTTTGCATTGAGGTGAAGACACTGGCTCTAGTCACACCCTAAGTTCTCCTGCATACACCCATCTGGGTTGGCTGAACCATGAAGACTCCTGAAGCATGAACTCTCCTGTAGGGAGAGACTGGGTAGGATGCCAGGAAAATAAACCCACACAAGTATGTTTCTGAGATAAAGAAATAAAAAGCCATTCAATTTACATTCTGCACTCCAGGCCACCACACACTCTCTCTTAACCACTACATAAACCTGGAAACCGATGGTGTCAGTGACTGCAAGGAAGGCTGCCAACAAGCTAGTTCTCTTCTGGTGCTGTCTCTAAGAAAGGCAGAAAGGAAGGAGGGGTGGGGATCTGAGGCAAGAATGGCTTGTCAGGTGCAGGGAAGGTCTCAAGAGATCAGCAGAGCCAGATGTGTGCTTGTATAGCAAAGCTGCATGTTCTTCAGCTCCAGGAAGGCAAACAGCACAGGCAAAGATTTCCTTCAGGCTCCTTTTAACAGGGCCTTCTTTATTGCTTCCATGTTCAAAGCATAGAGTTGTATTTACAAGCTTCAGCAACCAACCCTTCCTTTTCAGCTGCAGACTTTGATATCTTTGACCAGCTCCTCCCCAGCCATGTTGAAAGGCAGCCTGAGTGGCAGCTGGGAAACTATGCCTTCCCGGCTTAAATGACCCACAACCTCCGCTCCCTTTGCCCACAGTATATTTCACAAACCACACTGGTAAGACAATTGAGATAACACTGTAAAAGCTCACTGCACTATTTTACATCTTTATGTAGTTTTATTTCCCTATCAGATTTTAAATTTGGTAAAGCTGGAAAATAAAGTTATGTGAAATCCTTAAAATGAGTCATTATTTGAAAGGTGCAGAGCACTTTATGTTATTGGCGACCTATAGTCAACAACACACAGGAGTTTTACACAGGAGTAACAGTTTTACACAGGAGTAACAGATACACAGGAGTAACAGTTATCAACAGTTTTGATGAGGAGGTTTTCAGGAAATAATACCTCAATCGCACCAACAGAAGTTGGTCCAATAAAAGTTCTCACCAGAATGATTTTTTCTCTTATATTTGACCAACAGAGCAACCACAATCTCTCTAGACTAAATGTACTCTGAAACCCATTTATTGCTCATACTTGCTGAAGTGGGACAACCAAATCTCCAGAATTGTGAACTATTCTCTCTCTTCTTACCCATGGGGACAACCCATCATTACTGTGTCTGAATCTTTCCAAAAAGTAGGAGATTTTGCAGACTGGCTCAAAGGGGGAATTCTTTCAATTTGCCTAGCTAATATTTAAAAATTAGCTTCTAATACTGAAGAAAATCTTTTAAATAATGATTCAATCAATTATTTTTACTTCACTATATTCAAATCAAAGAATTCATCACTGCCTTTTGAAGGCCTATCATAATACCTCCTTTAAAGCTGATTCACTAATGAACACTGCAGGTCGCAAATACAATCAAATGAAATGGATTTTAGAGGACATAGAACAAGGAAACTTTTGTGCAAGATGCTTGTACAAAACATCAGTATGCTTTGCAAAGGGAGGCAGAACTGGAAGGATATTTTACATGGCTGGAGACAACACGTCTTGTAAAGGCAGGAAGACAGGATGGTGCCTTGAGAATACAGAAACACGGGGCTATAACTGAGGGCCCAATCCAAGGTGTATGCATAGACTGTGTGCAGGTTGTACGTGTGCACCAAGCAGGCACTCCGTATGCACCAAGCACAGAACATGTGTACACTGCATTCACACCTTGCACAATGCACGTATACCATGCACGCATCTTGTGTGCATGGTGCATGTGCACACAATGTGTGTGATGTGCGCATACACCTTGGATCAGCCCCTAAATGAAGCAACCATCAGCCCAGTTTGTGCTATCTTTGAACTGTTCTTGGGTACTCCAACACAGGCCACCATTAGAAAGCTGGCCATCCCTGAACTTGGGGCACTCTTTGGGGAGGGGTAAAGAGGATTTGTCAATACTGTTTTAATGTTATTGTTTTCCTTATACATTCAAATTAGAAGTAAAGTGCCAGGCAGTGTTTTAACACTGACCACTGGAACCAGTGGAGCCCTGCATCATGTATTTTTCATAAGCATCCTCTTTTAAAGCGGAGGTATAGCCACCCTAATATTCCTTTGTGTTTATTTGATAAAGAGCTTACCTGAGTAGTTGTCCCTGGGGCCCCCTATGGCTAGGGTAGTGAAATTCCAGACTGGGAACCCCTAAGTTGCACTTCTTTGTGCAATGGCTTCCCCAAGGTCGATGCACTGAATGCCAGTACCTAATTAGGTTACTCAGGGTCCCTCCACTGGGGAGGTCACAAACAACTAAGAGGAAAAATAACCCAAACCGGGTGCTTCTAAAGCCCCTCCACCAGTGGTGGCAGAAATAAACTCAAGAGAGTGCCAACCATCTATTCTGAGCATTATACCACTTAGGGGGGAGACAAGGGGAGGAGGGTTACAAGTATATCTGGATTTTCAGAAAGCATTTATCTTTGCTAAACGAAGGACTGATTGTGGATCAGTAAAGCATAGGAATAAATGGCCAGTTTTCAAAATGGAGAGAAGTATGGCACATACATTTTTATTGATACTACTGGGTTTAGATCAGGCTTTTATAACAGAAAATTATAGCCAAGACAGAAGAACATGATCAGGATTCTTACAAATGGATATTTATTTTTATTTTATTTTATAAAAGATTTTTATTCCGCCCCTCCTGGCCGCAGGGCAGCTCGGGGCGGCGAACAACAAATTAAAACAATAAAAACAATTTAAAAGTTAAAAATCCCATATGCGGGAGAAAAAACAACTCCCCCCTCCAACCCACCTGCCCTCCCCCCCTCGCCAAAAGCCTGGCGGAACAGCCAGGTCTTACACAAACATTGAAATGACAGGAGAGTGGGGGCCAACCGAGCCTCCTCCGGGAGTGAGTTCCACAGCACAGGGGCAGCCAACGGAAAAGATCTAACATCGGTGGCCACCCATCTCACCTGGGGAACTTCCAAAAAGGCTCCCACGGACAATCTCAGGGGTTGAACAGGCACATGGGGAGTGAGGTGGTCCTGCAGATAAGCAGGGCCCAGGCCATGAAGGGCTTTAAAGGTCAAAACCAGCACCTTGAACCTAGCCCGGTGCTTAATAGGCAGCCAGTGCAGAGCCCAGAACACAGGTGTCATGGATGACAGTGGCGAGGTCAGAGTCTGAGAGATACGTCCGAAGCCGCTGGACAAGATGTAACTGCTGAAATGCACTCCCCGCCATGGCCACAAACTGAAATTCCAGGCTGAGCCGTGAATCGAGGAGCACACCCAGACTCTGCACCTGAGAGACCATGGGAGAGCGAACCCCCCCAACAAGTGGAGATTCAACCACTCCCAGGCCCCTCAAGCCCTCGCCCACCAACATCACCTCCATCTTGTCAGGATTCAGCTGCAGATGGCTGCACCTCATCCAAGCCCCCACAGCTGACAGGCACTGGGAGAATAAGGAGACTGCGTGACCTGGGTAGATGAAAAAGGAGAGGTAGAGCTGATTGTCATCAGCATACTGATGACACTGCATGCCCTGAAACCCTCTCATGATCTGCTCTAATGGCTGCATATAGATGTTAAACAAGAGGGGGGTACAGAATGGCACCCTGTGGGACTCCACACGTGAGGTCCCGGGTGGGAAGATGTACATTCCCCCAAGACCACCCAGTGAGTTTTCCCACCCAAGAATGAACAAAACCAGTCCAAGACCGTCCCGCCAATCCCGGCAGGGTCCCCCAGGCGAGTCACCAACACCTCATGATCAACTGTGTCAAATGCAGCCGAAAGGTCTAGCAGGACCAGTAAGGTCTGACAACCCTGGTCCAATGCCAGACGGAGATCGTCAACTAAGGCCACCAATTGCAGTCTCCGTACCATAACCGGGCCGAAAACCAGACTGAAAGGGGTCAAAGCAAACCAGTGCAGTCCAGACGTTCCTGGAGCTGCCGTGCCACAGCCCGTTCAATAACCTTCCCTAAAAAGGGAACTATTTGTGAAGTTAGTCAGGGAACGTAACCTCTGGACTATCTGAAGCTGGGACTGGATAATAAGGAACAAAATGGACCTGTTGTGTTCTTCTCTGAAATGACTGGATCTGGTCATTGTCAGAGACAGGATGCTGGGCTACATGGGCCATTGATCTGACCCAGTGTGACAATTCAATGTCTTAAACTGATCCAATGCTCAATTTGGGGGGATTGTTAGAGCCCATCAAAGAAGTCAGATGTTACATTTGAACTTCTCCCAAGTTTAGAAGTGCTTAGATCCTGACTACTCGGTGGGTCCCTGTATTGTCCTTTCTTTAAACAGTTTGGTAGCTCTGCATTCATCCCAGGAAGAGCTGTACTTTCTGTTCCTCTTGTTTGCTCAGGTCAATAAAGCAGCTAAGATAGCTGTGTCTAAGCAGTTCCCCTGCCTCAGCCTCCTTCTGTCAATATGACCCCCAAACATCCCCATCTCCAGTAAATGCTTTCAATAGAAAAGGAATTTTATGAAAGTGTTTTTTTAAAATGTAGTTGATTCCTCATTCTTTGTACAAAATAGGGATCAAAACAGGGAGCATTCTCCTTAATGTGAAACATGCAAGAGGCATGCAGCAACCGCCTAACAAGACTCTTCTAATTGCTTTCCCCTTGGCAAAAGCACAAAGAGAGTGTTACCTTTTTAAGGATGCAAAATGACTCTCTATGTACTGAAAAAATCACTGGAAAGTTTTAAAACTTTGACAATAGGATGGTGCAAACTTGTTTTGCTAGCACAACTCTGAATGAAATGTCTAAGAAAGAAAAGATCAGAGTTAAGGGTTTTGTATTGATTTTTCCCCTCGCATTGGGATTAAAGTGATTTCTATTCTGATCCAGCACTAAAGATGCAATTATAATTTCCAGTTATATTTTTAGGTTGTGTACAAAGGAGTATAACAACAGACAGCTGAACAATTTTTCATTGTCCATTTAAAAAAAGAAAAAGAAAGAAACATTTCTGATGAAATATCTGTAAAACCAAAGAACCACTGCAGTAATCTCTTACTTCCAGGGCTTTTCTTAGATGTTTGGCAACCTGAAAAGGGGAGAAAGCAGCTGACCCTAGACACGCAAAAATTATGCTAAAATGATTATCAGTTATGATACTCAGTCCAGTAATGCTTAGACATTTCTTAGATAAGCCTGCTAACAAGTGTCTGTAAAAGAGACATGGAGACTATGGGTGCCCTATGCAGCCCTGCAACATGCATAAGAAATGTTCAAGTGTGGTTAAACTGGGGTTAGTGTCATGTCTGAAAACACCCTATGACTCTTACATTTGAAACCACATGGAAACCACCGCCTGGGTGCTTTCTGATGTTGCACTGCACTCGCAGATTTAAATAATCTGCCATTAGAAAAGTTACGTGGGTGGCATTTAGACATGCTGCTGCCACCACTGAAAACTGCAGCTCATGCATTCCTTTGAATCTGCATTGGTAAAACCCCAATATCGAGGTTTTACTAATGTGGATTCAAAGGAATGTGCGAACCGCGATTTTTAATTGTGGTGGTGGTGGTGGCGGCGGCGGCGGCGGTGCATCTAAACAGCGCCCGCGCAACTTTTTAAATGACGGATTATTTAAATCCATGAGCACAGTGCAACGTCTAAATACGGGCTCTCTCTCTAGACTGTAAAAAAAAAAAAAAAAAGACTTGCGACCTTTGACAAATAATTGATTTCATTAGTGTTTACAAGGTATTACATGCATATTGCATTAATGAAATGGTCAGAAGTCACTGGACAACACCACAAAGAATCCAGGCAATGCAAATGTAGTTTCCACCAGCATTGTTGTTCCTTTTATGTCTGCCTTACTATTGGTCTGCCTTGCTATTGTGACTGATAAACTGTACATTGGGTGTTTTCAGACAGACAGGGAGCTGCTGTGTGGGTGCCCCAAGGAGGAGCCTTGTGGCCCCACGGGTTTAAGCAGCCTTCACACAGACAGCCCAGCACGTGGGTAACCATGTGTGCATGCAGCAAACACATATTCCCCCCACCCCGGGAAAGCCCTGGGTTAAGAACACACTGATAGGCAGGCCAACCCCGTGGTCTGGCCCACACCGCTCAGTACCTCACGCCTCACCCTGGAGCCCATCCCTTGCCAGGAGGCACAGTTCTGGCAACCGTGGCAACAGGACATGGCAGCCACCGTTAACCCCTTACTGCCCACAGCCCCAGGAGCTGGGCCAGCCCCTGCAGAGCTGCACACCCCCAGGGTAGCAGAGCGGGGCAGACAAATGCCAGCACCCGGCCTGCTCCGGGGCCCTGACACCCACACAACACTGATGTATGGGAACAAAAGGCAGACTATATTAAGCAGCCAGAGCTGGACGTACCTTTGGCCCAGATTAGAGAGGTGTCCATATATGAGTGTGTCATAAAGCATGTCAGGCATAAAGAGAGATCTGGCAATGGGAAATAAGGCTGTAGTGGAAAAGTATGTTGACTCAGATCTTTACAAAAGCACCATATAAATATCAAGTAATTGTGTACTGGTTTTTGTATGAATGTTGCTTTTATTATATTTTACTCGGTTTTTGCTTTGCTTTGGCACTATGGATTACTACTTGCTGTCATGTGTGCAGAATATCAATGTATTTGTTTCTCTATTTATTTGGGACTTACACCTAAAAGTGCACACTGTTCTTCTTCAATACTTTGCTTCTCTGTTTCTCAATAATAATTACTTATATATATATATGGTTCTGAAATTGAGTCAAAATTCATAATGAAAATGCCAAATACTGTCATATAGTACATACAAGTCTGCTGACACTTTGATCCAAGTAAAAAGTCATTCTCACGGATTTTCAGCTGTGAAATCCCATTGAGATTGCTTCTGCTTGCCAGATTTTGTTATGATCTATAGTAGACTGCAGTGCAAAATACTTTCTTTGACCTAGAAAACAAAGGGTATCTTTCTCTTCTAAATGAAAGCAAGCTTTTCTGTTTAATATATGGAAACCCTCCCCTCCACACATCCCACCTGGACCAGGGTCCCAACTCACATACTTGCTACTGCTTGTATAGCTTCATGGTGCCATGTTGGCAGTTTTCAACTTTTACTGGAAGACAACCTAACACACAGTTCCTATTCTCCTTGCTGAATTACTTTTGAAGTGGAACAAAAATGGTAGGTAATTCACTTTCCCTCAAAGCGTAACACTCTCCTCCTCTTACTTCCTCTGACTGTTATGTCATGGACGTGGTGTTACAATGTTCGACTGTTTTTTCAGCTGTTGTGAGAGTACGGGATATCAATTACTGTGTGCACAGAGGATGCTGACCTGAGGAACAGCTCCCAGTTTACATTACTTCTCACCTCTCTATCAACTGCTCTTACATTTAAACAAATGCCTCCTGGAGTCTTCTTGAACACCCGTTCCTTAGCTCCGCTTTTTCCATTAAATAGTTCAGACTGTATTAACTCTTTTAAAACTAACATTTACCAAAAGTGTCCCACAGGATTCTGCGTGTTCAGCCTTCTAGCACATAATGAGGAGCGCAATGCTAGCAAACTGTGGCCCATATTAATATAGATGAAAGTTAGCACAAGGTATGAATTTTGTTAACACCTATTTAACCAGAAGAAGTTGCTTTTTAACCTTGCTATGGGGCACATAAATATTTTAACTACAAGGGTATAATACTGCAGTTTTAAGAACTTAATTAAACTTTTAATATCTTTACCAATGTCAGTTAAAAGATCACTGTCATGGAATATAAACACACTTGTAATGTATATGCTCATAAATATATCCAGAGGATCACAGTAGTGAGGCTACAGATAGGCTTCTGTAAGCTCTTTCAGATAAAGAAGGAAAACAGAGCTTAATTAGTTTTGAACCATGAAAATGTATATCTGTGTTTCAAGCTGTTTAGCGCTGGTACCACCACTTAATGCCAAAGGTAAGTCCCATTCACTCCAAAGAGACTCGTACTGATGCTAAGCGCTAGCGTTAAATGGCCAGAGATCATGGTGTTAATTACAAGAGTGTATTGTCTATGTAAATTTTGTGCTCGTCCATCTCACCATTTGTTTTAATTCAGTTTTTAATTACATGATGAAGTCCTTTTTTAAAGCCATGTTTTGTAACTGAAAAATTGTTGTCTGCTACTGCCCAGGTCTTTTCAAGAACCTGGACAAAACCTCACGATTTCAAAATCGTCTGCTTAGAATAAGTGGTGGAGTTGACACTTAACAAAAAACCAAAATAATAGGAGTGAAAAAGGGTAATCTGGGGTGATAAAGTTTGAGTTTTGAGTTACTGGATTTTACTTCACCCTATGGAACGCCACACAACTTTATTTTGCATAGGATGCAGTAATTAAAATCATTTTCTCTGGAGCAGCCCCATTGAGTAGTTTGAGGCCTATGTTCCCAACATCTGCTCCTCCCCCTCACTGGAGCAGCTCAGTCAATAGCAGCACAGCATGCTCATTGTGAGATTCTCTCGCTCCAAGCTCACTCGCTGGCTGGCATTATTTTTTTCTTTTGTTGAAGTCAAAGGAGAGGCACTGGCATCAGCTGTGCATTTCTGGGAATGACTGGGGAAATGTTCTGTGCAGGAGCCCACTGTGAGTGGCACTGGCCTCCAACTCCAGTGTGTCAAGTTATATACCTCTTCTTTGCCAGACATACCTGCCTGGGAAGAGGTGCCCTGAAATCACCTGTGAGGGCAGCATGGTCCGTTAGGAGGTACCCGGTGCAAACTGCACCAGGTATTGAGGGCCTCCACCTTGTGATTGATTTGGCCGGAGACAGATTGGGGCTGCTGCTGGTATACCGGGCACCTTCCTGTGCAGCACCATCCCTACATGGTTTAGCAGAGCTCGCGTCAGAGGTGGTCTTGCGGTCTCCACAAGTAGTCTTGTGGAGGACTTCAACATGCAGAGGGCAGTAGTCTTGGGGGACTTCAACATGCATGCCGAAGCCAGACTTCAAGGTGAAGAGCATGAGTTCATGGCCACCATGGCAACCGTGGGCTTGTCTCAGGTAGTGGTTGGCCTGACATGTGTGTGCGTGTGTGTGTGTGTGGGGGGGGGCACATCTAGATTTGGTGTTTTGCACTGGCCTTGAGGTGGGGGATCCATTGGTGGGGGATGTGTCTTTGGTCCCTTTGTCATGGACGGATCACTACCTCCTACGGGCCTGTCTCCCTGGTTCATGTCAGCCTCCAGAAAGGTGCAGGACCTGTTCGGATGGTCCACCCCTGGAGACGTATAGAATCCGAAAGGTTCTGGAATGCTCTGGGGGAGATACCCTCCAATCTCGACGGTCAACCTCTTGTTAACCGTATAGCCCTCTGGAACACCTTGTTGGCCGAGGCCATCAATCAGTTGGCTCCCAGGCATCTGCTTTCAGAGCACTGACAGTGCAGGTCCCCATGGTTCACAGAGGATCTGTGTCAGCTGAAGCAGAAAGGGTGGCGGTTAGAGCGATGGTGGCGTTGGACCCGTACTGAAGACAACAGATTACGGCACAGAGCTAGTTTGAAAGCCTATGCCGTGACTATGTGGGTGGCAAAGAAGGGTTTCTTTGCTGCCATCATAGCGTCTGCCGAGTGTTGCCTAGCTGAGTTTTTCTGGGTGGTGAAGGGGCTGGTCAGTCCAGCCTGTCTCCACCTGGTGCTGGAATCTCCCAGCACTTGCTGTGACAAGTTTATTGACTATTTTGCAGATAAAATTGCTCGCATTCACCACTGCTTCGATGCTGCATTTAATGCAATAAGGGAATCAGAGGTAATGAAAACTTCACCTTGTCCTGTTTTGTGGGATCTGTTTCAGTCTGTGTCGTCCACTGATGCAGAGGATGTCCTGGGGTCTGTTAGAGCCATGTTTTGTGAACTATATCCTTGCCCGTCCTGCCTGGTTAAGGCCAGCTGGGAGGCACTGGGGCTGTTGCTGGCTGGGGAAGTCAGTGCCTCCCTGCAGGAGGGCAGGGTGCCTGGGTGTCTCAACGAGGCCCTAGTGTGCCCAATGCTCAAAAAGCCCTCTTTGAACATTGACTCCCTTGCCAGCTATTCTGTCCCCTCTCCTGTTCAATGTGTACATGCAGCCACTGGGTGGGGTCGTAAGAGGGTTTGGAGTTCGGTGTCATCAATATGCTGATGATGCAAGATGGAGGTGATGCTGGTAGGGAAGGCTGGGGAGGTGGAGGTCCCCATCACTGATGGTGTACGCCCCCTCCCTGATCCCTCAGGTTTGTAATCTGGGGTTGCTCCTTGATTCACAGCTCCGCCTGGATGCCCAGGTGGCAGCTATGGCAAGGAGTGCCGTCTGCCAGTTACATCTGGTACAGCAGCTTCGGCTGTATATTTCGAACTTGAACGTGGTCACCATCATCCATGCCTTCATCAACTCTAGACTTGACTACTGTAACACACTCTACGTGGGGCTACCCTTGGTAATGGTTCAGAGACTGCAGCTGGTGCAGAATGCTGCAGACCCCCTCTTTACGGAGACGGGTCGCCATAAGCATATAACACCTGTACTTCACTCACTGCAATGGCTGCCTATAGTCTTCTGGGCTCATTTCAAGGTGTTGGTTTTTACCTATAAAGCCGTAGATAACCTGAGTCCAGCCTATCTGCGGGACCACCTCACTCCCTGGGTTCTAGATCGACCCCTGTGGTCAGCCAGGGACGCCTTTCTTGAGGCACCCTATGTGTGGCAGTGTTCCACGTTCGAGAAGGTGTTCTCAGTGGCGGCACCGTGGGTGTGGAATTCCCTGCCAGTTGAGGCCCGCTTGTCCCCAGATTTCCCCTCCTTCAGATGATGATGTAAGACCTGGTTGTTTCACCAGACTTTTGGCGGGGGAGATGGGTAGTGGGTGGGGGGTAGGGTGAGTCTGCTTTTTATGCACTCTTCACCCTTCTGGTTTTACACTGTCATTCATTTTTATTCTGTATTTTTATCTTGTTAATTATTGACCAGTCAGTCAGTCCAGTTATTTATTGAAATATTATTGTTTATTGTTGTTTTATTGTGAACTACCCATAGCTACCAGAGGCAGGAGAGGGTGGGATAAAAGTAATTGTATGTATAAATAAATAAATAAATAAATAAATAAGACGTCCAGTTTAGGCAGACCACACGAAACCCACCTTCCTACTTCCAGATCATATTCCCTTGTTATTCTTTTTGTTTCGTAAACAAGATCCAGCAGTTCAATTGTCCAGGGTGTTTAACCTAGTGGTTCTCAAATGCTGGTTTGTGGGTCATTGGGGATTTGCAACCCTGTATTTGCTGTTTTGCAGGCAGGCTAGGTCTGCTACTGTTTCCAGAAAGACTGTGCTTGTCTCCACATGAAAAGGCTGGAAGCCTGTGCTTTAAATGTTTTGATAGGAGTTGCTGAAATTTCCTATAACAGTCTAACTACCTGATGCACCTTCTGTAACTGAATTAAATGGACACATGTGCCCTTTAAAGAAGGGATGATAGTTGGGGGAGAGCCTAAACTCAGCAACAGGACAGTTATTTGTTTGTTGGTTTCTACTTAGTCTGGATAGAACAGGTAAACCGTTCATGGAAAATACTACCAGAAGTTTGTGAAAAAGTACAGATGCAACCAGCTATCCAAAACTAAGGGTAATTTCAGATGTGAAACCCTGAACCGGGATCTGCACTTTAGACGTGCCGGCCTGATCTCAGAGGGGAATCAAGGAAGGTGCGCGGCGCGACCACTCAACCCCTCCCCCCCCAACGTGTCCACAGCTGCTCACACTCAGGGAGACGAGCGGGTGCAGCAACCAAACAGGCTGTTGTGCCCAATCTCGTCCCATGGTTGGGACACGATTCCAGGACGGGGCTGGCAAGCAGACGTTCATCATAGCCATTGCCAGCCCCATTCCAAATTGTGGCCAACCTAACCACGATTCTGGAGGTGAGGCTGGCCTCACCTCCAGAACCGTGGTCAATTTGATCCTGGCTGGGTGTTCACTGTGGTGAACATCTGGCCAGGAGCAAATAGACGTTCACGAGATCACTGCCACCACACGGGATCCACTGTGACTCGGTGTGGTGAACAGTGGTCTCGTAATGTCTGAAAATACCCTACAGCTGCTACACTGCGTCTTAGTGGTGTTTATAACCAGTGGCAGTCTCTCCACCATATCATATTAAAAAGTGGTTATGATCAGTTTTATTTTAAAATACTCCTTAAGCAGCTTCTTTTCCCCCTCTAATTTTACAGACTTCCTGTTATAATCAGCCAGTTGAGTTCCTGATCCATTGGTCTCCTGGGCAATACCAACATGCATGTTGACAATGCAGAGGATATATTTGCATTTTGTAGCACATCTTATTCCCTAGGTCTTGCTCAGCATGTCACTCTCTTGATGCATTCTATGGGACACACTCTTGTGTTTTTTAATTTGATCTCACTCTTTCTAATTTGCATTCACTTATCTTTTTTCCACAGATCCTTCATCTCAACCTAAAACATTTTCTACTGACACTCAATTCTTTCATTAATGTTTTGTTGCTAAAAATTTGTTTTGTTCTAGTACTCATCTGTGGGCTGGTTATTACTGCTATATTCTTCTGATAATGATGCAGCATGTCCATAATTTCACTCCACCAATATTAATTCAAATGCCTCCCCCTTTGGAGAGGCATTTTCAAGACATCTACTCTTGAAGCTGAATGTAAGATCTTTGCATGGAATGGGAGGTTCTTATGCCTTCACATACTCTAAGGCTATGATCTACAGTGGCATGCGTACCATGCGCAGTATGCATGTTGCAAGCACACAGTATTGTGTGCATTGCACGTGCATGGTGCACACAGAGAGCTTGATTGTGGCTTTAATTTTCAACAAGACATGTATTTTTTGTATGTGCAACAAACACTTTAGGAATGCTGAAAGCATTTTTTATTTATCTCAGCCAATATCTACTTGCTAACTAGGCCAGCTGTTTAGCTTCAAGAAATTAATTGACTTTTAAACCATTCCATTTGTATCAACAGCCCTTTCTTGTGAGGAGTTGAATGACTTATATGAAAAATTGACATAATCCAAGCCTTGTCACAGCCCCCCTCAAGCCCAGTCTACACCTCCAAAGTATTCTTCTGGGACATTTGTTTCTGTGTGTGTGTGTGTGTGTGTGTAAGTAATGTTCCTGTGGATACAGATATTTTCTTTGCTTCATTTTTTTTAGTTACTCCCTTGGAGATTACAGAGCTGGCTGGACAGCTGCACTCCATGACTTGATGTCTTGACCCTTGACCTTCTTGACTTCTTAAAAGAATGCCTTTCAGTATTAAGAACTAATTTGGCTTAGATAGGAAACAGCATGCTAATTTCAAGCTTTGTTCTCCATTTTAATGAGGGGGAAATTATCTATCTTCTTTTTCAATTTCCACTTTAAGATACTTCTAACTAATATGATCCTGTTTACAATCCCCACTTTCCTTTTTAGGAAAAAGTCTTGGCAGACTTTTCTGCCAAGCATGGCAGCCCCAGCTGCAAGTCCTTCTAGTGAGATATGTATAAAGTATCCATTTGTTGCTTTCTTTACTTGTGCCTGATTGGAAGACTCTTGGCTCATTAAATAGATGTTGATATTAAATACCTTTCTCCACAATCTCCATGCCCTTTATCGGGACTGGTCTTTGTCACTCTGATGCAAAGTAAGTTTGAAGTCTTCATGTGTGTGATACTAGGCAGTATACAGAAATCAGAGCATCTCTAGATTTCTGCAATGGTATGGAAGATTGATATTTACAAAAGTTTCACCTGTATGAGAAATTCCATTCAGGATTTAGACCCTATTCCTCTAAAATATGCAAGCAGAGCTGCAGGTTTATAGTAAATTTTTGTAGTAGTCTGTAACTTTTAGTGTTTGATGAAAAAGGTTAATAGTTAGACATCAACCTGATTTGGGTTAATATTGAGCTTTTATCAGGCACATCAGCCCAAGCTAGTGCTCTAGTATGCAAGAATTATCTCTTTTTTCTTTCACTAGTATTGCATCTCTTATTTCAATTATGTTCTTGGAGGTCCCTGAATGGAACTAATGTTTCTATTCCACTGATACAAGAAGCATCTGTCAGGGTCTTAAAAAAAAATCCCCAACTACAATTCTGTAATTATTCCACTCATAATATTATTATTGAATGGTAAGATACCAGTCAGATTGAGATTTTTCTGTAGTTTCAGTAAAAGGGCTGCTCTTAAGATAAAAATCATGGGTGAAAATTCTGGTCTTGTTGAAGTTGATGGCAAAACTTTTACTGACTTGGGGACACACATAAAAACCCTTGTCTTGAGTTATTACCAGTGCCATAGCTTATTAAAACAATTTTTTTTGCACGCGCGTTAAGTGCAAAATACACTTAGACTGGCCACTTTTATATTTGTTGCTAGGAACGTTCTCATCATTCTCAATGTTTCACTTCATGCACTAATGCATTCCTCTTGAATTTGGGCTCAAAAAATTGCTGGGGAAATGTTTTTCATTGAAATTAATTTTAGATACAATTTCTATAGAGCGTTTGTGGTGGAATCCCTTCCCTCCACCTGACGGTTCCCATCTTTTCAGTTTTAAAAGGACCTACATTTTGGACCAGGGCTAAATCAATTGTCCCTTTAATTTATTGCACTTTACAGAACTTGTTGCAACCTTTGTTTTGCTGAGGTTGGTTTGTTATCTCTTCCTGGCTTTTCAGACAATGGGTGGCTACGTTTTGTAATTACAATGAGTCTCTTATCAATGATACTTCTTACCTGTGGATATCTTTCTTGCAAAAGGGATTGACATTTTGTAATGTATACTTAGGTGTTATCATTTTAAACCAACACAAAGTAAGCTTAGTTATTTTTAATCTTCCTGACTTGGTGAAACATTTTGATTCTTTCAAAAGACACCACAGATACATCTTTCTATATTGTTAAAGCAACATATAATACAGCAAAAAGCAAAAGTAACACTGTGAGGGGCTAGATAGAGTGGATGTTAGATAAGTATCTACATTAAGACTACTTTCCGCAGAGACCACATACAGTACAGTGAATTTTAAAAACTTGCTTGAGAAACCATCATGGTAGATGGTATGTGACGAGGAGGAATAAGTGTGCAGAATTAGAGTGGCACACTGAGTGAAACATTTCAGCACTGTCAAGAAACCTGCTACAACAATTATTCCCATTGCAAAAAGAGGCAGATAATAGAGTAACAAACCTGGACGTTCCTAAGTACAGGCCTAGCTATAAAAGACTCCCTGCCCCCTCTTTGGACAGGAAATGTGAGGCTGTACACAAATATTATAAGTCAGAACAGTGATGTGAAGCTGGAATAAATTTAGGAGGCTCAGGCTCCAGATACTGATCAGCCATCATTTTAGATCTTTTCAATAATGAAAGGCTTAGGCTGCTTTCTCACACTACCTGGGGGTGGGGGCAGGGGGATTTCTGTGAGGGCAATCGTGGCTCTATTCTTACAGGAATTAGTGCATGTAGGAATGCACTATTCTGCTTCTCTCCCACGATAACACTCATGCATGACTGGGTCCCCTGATGTAGCTCTTACAATTATGGGTGTTTTTGCAGGAGAAAAGTGGAATAGCACATTCCTACGTGCACTAATTTCCATGAGAATAGAGTCGTGATTGTCCTCATAGAAGTCCCCCCCATTCCCGGTTGCTCCATCCCCTTTTCCTGAGCTCAATCTTTCAGTGCTTGAGGGTACGGACTGGATCCATGGGCCAAGTCCAGGAATTGGAAAGGGGGTCAAATAAAAGACACCATGAGCTGGATTTGCCCCACACTCCATCTCTGTTGTGAGACATCTGTGTTGCAATCACCAGACTGTGTGTCTGTAATACAGGCATCCTGTTGGAGTCAGATGGAGTCAGAAACGTCACTCCAACAGGCAGTTGACCTAGTAAGTAGAGGAAGTGGGGATTGAATTTTCAATTTGGGAACCTGATGGAAAGGATGAGAGAGTTTAATCTCACAGTGTTCATGAGCTTCATTGATTTTCAAAATCTGTCATGTGGAAGTCAAGATTTGAAACAGGTTCCCCAGCATAGATGAGCATGCACTTCAAAATCTGTGCAGCAATCAAGAGTTTATAGTGCAGAGATTTATCAAGTACAAGAATGGATAACAAAACACAGCAAAGCTATATATATACCACTAAGGAAGATGTAGGATCAAGTGGTCACTAATGGAATAAGGATGAAATACACAAATGAGGGCTATTTTCTCTGAATTTATCTGTACCTGTACATAATTTTGCAGTAAAAGAACCTGAAAGAGAATACTCAAAATTTTAAGGTGGCTTCAGGTGACAAACGTATTTTACTGAGCATCCAAACTAATAGATTCGCTTTATACAAAAGCATGGATATTGGAATACTGTTATGCAGCTATTTAGGCAGAATAGATATTTGAAAATTCTCAGGACAGTTGGATTTGACTTACGGTTTGGCAAAAATGTCCAGTTTATAAAAATACAATGGCTGGGTGGCAGTGTCGACTTGCTAAATTACTGTCTATGCGACATCACAAATTATTCTGTAGGAAACGTTCCAGCCCCTTGTGACAATGCTGTCTTCATGGCATTCTTTATTTACTGGCCTGGGAAGAGCGAGCTGCATGGCTGATGTTGAATTCATTCCTGCATGGCAATGCTACGTGCCAATGCTACGGTAGCTCTACAGTCCTAGATTTCCCATTTTCAGGTCCACTGAAACTTAACAGAAATGATCCTGTGAATGCGAACAGTTTGTTCAAGTCTCTTTTCCCTGGCCACAGAAGTGATCTATACAACAAGAATTCACTTTCTAGTCTTTAGACTTTTAGCCTAATATCCTTTATGCCACAAAATGTTGTTCTTGGATCAGCTGAACAACTCAGAGGAATTGAAATATTGATTTTTTGGAATCAGCATTTCTTACTAGAAAGGTGGCTCAGGCTCATAATATACATCATATTAATGCTGATCATTACGCTCTGCCTTAGTAACTGACCTCAGTTTCTGGTTCGAGTCTATTTCTGCGTCCAAAAGGAGAAAGGAATAATTCTTCTCTCCCAGGACACAAGATTTCTTCAACTGTGGCTACTCTTGGCAAAATTACAGCTTGCATTAAAAAAACAGACTGCAATGAAACAAGTGCAGGGGAGAAAAGCCTGTGAGCAAATAGGCCAGCTTCAGCAACAGAGCCATCCCCTGGTTTTGTCAGCTACACATAAATACTTCAAATGAGAGAGACAGGCAGGGATAAGTTTATTAAAGCATCCCAAATATTTGTACAGTTCCTTGTATTGTAGCCAGGCATTTATTTCCCAAAATAGCACCTTCAGGTAGGTAAGTATCAAGCCTGCTAAGTGGGAGAATTTAACATTGTTTAATAATACTATTCATCAGTGCTCCTTAGCCTTAGCCCTGGGGTACACAGCTACTGAGTCGTGCAAAGAATGGTAACCTTCCTGCAAATTCTTGTATTCTGCTTTTGCTGCTTTGCCTCCTTTCTGGAAATTAAGCAGCACAGTCCAGAATGAGAATGTGTCATTCTCCAGCCATGGGAACTAAAGATCTTACTCAGTAGATAATGTTTTCCTCTTTTTAGAGGTTTCCAAATGAAGTTCATAAACCTGTATTAACCCAGATAAACTTAGATTAAAAATTTACCACATTCTTCAGTTGGCTACTGAATATTAAAGTTGCCTTTAAAGTTGTTATCTACTCAGTACAGACAGAAATATTCCAACTTTTAATTAAAAATGTGACCTCACAGAGGGCTAGCTCCAACTCCCATTAAAGTTGGGGTGAGTGGAAGGACTTTTTCAATAAACTCACTGCACCCAGACACTTAAAAAAAAAAGTCTGCTTCTTATATTTAAAAAATTAAGAAGCAGAGTAGACTTAGGATTGATTTCCCCCTGATTTGTCTGAGATCATGCACCAGGAGAGCTACTTTTATTTACACCAGATAAGGATGTGGTCTGTAGTGTCTCAGTTAAACTTCCCAGCAACCACAGGAAAGAAAGGTGAAAATATAAGGCTATAGGGCAAAGTGCCATGGGTATTTGAAAGCCAAGTCTTTAAATTTTAATGAAGGATACAGGGACAGAGCTTGGGAACACCACTGACAGTTGTGCCTTCCTTTTGTGTAGTCTCACACACCTTTGTAGTTGAATGGATGTCCTGGGAATGAGCTGCACATTTAAAAAAATATTGTGATGGTAACCCTAGTTCCTTCCTGCCAATTGCAGAAGGATGCCAAGGCTCCCCTATTCATTCATTCCAGCCTCCAACATGGATCCTGCTGGTTGCCAGGTAGCAGTAACTCTGTTAATGCACATGCATCTTATTATTTGTGCTACTGGCTTGATGTTTGTTTTTTTCCATGAGAAATCAGCTTCAACCCAAGTCAAGATGATTTTCTTCTTTTCTGTTCCACAAGCACCCTCCTTCGCTGGGAATTCTGAAGCTTCCCAGTTCTCCTTGGTGAATTTAGATGAGTTATACAAGCTGGTGACAGAGACTTACATTTATAAACTTATGCAAAATTACAGTTGGGTTTTATTGGCCAGGAAGTGGTCATTGCAAGCCTCCTTCCCCTGTTTCCAATCTCCAAAGCCAGCTGTTTGCAGTCAGTCACACCTTTCTACATTTATTAGCTCATAAAAGTGAAGTTCAGAAGGTTTCTGATAAATGTATCATTAGGTTATTGAAGGACTGTATTTTTAAAAGTTGCCAAAAATTTTCAAGATGTGCTACTTCATTGTTTTCTTATGAACAGTCAACTTTGGGGCAATCCAGGGCTGGAGGAGAAGCCATATGAAGAAAGGCTGAAAGAATTTGGTATGTTCTGCCTAAGGAAAAGGGGGGCGGGAGAGTGGGGGGGGAGAGACGACGATATGATAGCAGTTTTGGAATATATAAAAGGAAGCCATAAAAATGATGGTGATTGTTTTCCACTGTCATGGAAGGCAGAACAAGAGAGAATATGGGTTTAAACTGTAACAATGTAGATTTGGGCGAAATATTAGGAAACTTTTTCCAACTGTAAGACCTGTTGAACAATGGAATCAGCTGCCCAGGACTCAGGTTTTGGAATCTCCTTCCTTGGAGGTTTTTGCAAACCCAGCTGGACAAGCATCTGTCTATGATGCCGTAGGTAGATGAATGGGGGTGGGGTGGGGTGTTAAAGGGAAGCCCTTTGGGCAGGAGTGAGAAACCTCAGGCCCGGAGGCCAAATGAGGCTGTCGGCAAGTTTTTATGTGGCCCCTTTCCAGTGCCTTGATCTGGCCCCTGGATCCAGTCTCTACACCCAAGCACTGCAAAACTGAGCTCCGGATAACGGAGCAGAGATTAGGGCAGGCACACAAGGGTAGGGGACAGATCCATGGCCCAGATCTATGATCCGGGACCTCCTTTCCTTGAATACACCCGTTAAGCACCCTCGCTCCCAACCTCTATGTGGTCCTTGGAGCTCATACTAATTTTCAATGTGGCCCCCGGGACAGAAAAGGTTCCCCACCCCTGCCTTTGGGGAACATGCCATCTCAATATCATCACCCTCCACGGACTGAAGCATCTGTTTAGCGTAGTAAGTTGCATGTCAAATAAATAGATGGATTTGTCCCCAGATCATTCATGCAGTTTTCAGCTTTAGTATTCACCTGGACTCCCCTCTATGCTTCTGCATAGCCAAGTAGCCAGGATTGTGAAAAATGCCTATTGGCATTAATGGCTGGCTGACAAGCAGTCAGAACCCCCCTTCTGCAGGATTCAGACATAGCCACTACAATCCACACATTAGTGTCTTCAAGGCTCAGTTCCTGCAGGTATAGAACACTAAACTTACAAAACTTCCAGTTGGTTGAGAGCAAAGCAGCCTGTCTCTGCTCAACACCACAGGCAGCTGAGATTAGAGGGATGATCTGCGAGGGTGGAAACATTATGGAGGCATTCATTGACAGTGCCAGAGCTCTCTGATAGAATGAGCTTTAAAGACATGGGTAAAGCCTGACTAAAGTATAGCCTGTCTCATTGCACACACTGTCTAGTCTCTTTAGGCAGATGCTGAACAGAAATGGAACACTATCTACACTGTTCCACACAGACTACAGAAAATCTTGATTACAACCTCAAATCCTAGTCCTACCAAAACAAAATCTCAAAGCTGAAGATATGGAGTCTTGATGCCTAGGTTATGGAGTCTTGTTTCCTCTTAGTTAGATGGAGGTTTGGAAAGAACAATAGTAGATTAATGGTCTGATTCAGATGGAATCATTTAGGGAAAGCTTGGTATCTTTGTGGACAAAAAGTCTGCTAAATGCGCAGTAATGGCAGCAGTTCAAGATCAGGTGAGAGATGCTGGATGCAAAAGATCAGGATACCGAAAGAACTCTGATGTCACATAACTAGTACATCCACACGGGGGCTGTGTACTCAGTTCTGGATAGTTTACTACAGAACAGATAAAGCAGACGAAGGAGGGGGATTTGGAGACAGAGGGTGACTGTGTTCACCAGCCTGGGAAGACTTTCAGTTGAAGAAAGACTGAAGATGAGAGACTGTTTATGTTTAGCATGGGGAAGACAGGAATAAGATTTAATTTAACACAAAGGTCCCTAAACCGTGTGCTGGGGCTCCAGGTGGGATGACAAGATGTATATAAACTCTGCACGCCTTTGCTGCTGTCTGAGATAATGGCACTATATTTAAATGTCAAAAGATTTAATGTCTATGGAGAAGGGCAGGGTAAAAATATGAAAAATAAATAAATGAAATAAAAGAAATGGGGTCACAGAAATAAAAATTTGGGGGGAACCACTGTAGTAAAGGCATGCACGATAATGAATGAGGCAGAGAAGTTATATTTAACACTGCTTTTTTAATGGTTCCAATAAAAGATTAGAAGGCAATGCTATCTTACCCCTCCCATAACTGATCTATGGAACCCACTGCTGAAGGGCATAACTGATTACAGGAGTTTAGTAAAATTTTAAAAATGTGGATAATACAAACATCCTCAAGTTTACCATAGACAGGAAAAATATAGAGACATTGCTGGAAATCAAAATACACCCTATTAAGGCAGTAAAATCGGTATAATCTATGGCCAATGCCATCAATACATGATGAGTAAAGGGGAAAATTGACCTGTACAAACATTTTGTGGTTTAAGGAAAGCAACACAGCAATTATTTAAGTGTTCCTGTGCAAATTCAATTATCTTAAAACTTAGGAAAGCTTTTCTTAGGGAGATCTCACTATTTCAAACCAAAGGATATTTTTCATATTACCGTTAGTAGGGCAATGTTATATTATATACAGGCCACTCAGTCACTTAGAAAGAAACAAATGGTTAAAAAGATAAAAAACACTTAGATACAATGCTACTTTCATGTTATCTATCATTTATCTAGCGATTTCAGTGTTCTAAGTGCTTTACAATCCTCATCTAGCTCACCCATGGAACAACCCCTTGAGGTAGGTTATTATTATTCCCATTTTACAGATGGGGAACTGAGGTCAAAAGATAGTGACTTTTCCAAAGCCACCCAGTGAGTTCACGGCTATTGCAAGATTCGAACCCTTGTTTCCAACGTCTACTAAATCCAACACCTTATTGACTAGACTATGCTGGATTCCACTATTTCTGGCTCAATCATGCCAGTCGCTCAAGAGGTAGCCTTCATGAGCAAAGGGTTTCTGCAGCAGCCCTGAACACAGCAATGCATGGCAGTTCCACTGTCATGGAAGTCTCTGCACACCCAACCACCTTTTAGTGGAAGCAGCATGCATACACCCAACCTCTCACAAATGCTGTGTGTGTCAGAATAAGTGCATAGCTTGAGGTCCACTGCAACAGTACAACAATGGAACCTCTGTGTGTGTGTGTGTGTGTGCGCGCGCGCACATGCACATTTGCAAATCTCTCTTGGGTATCCCCTATAATTTACCAGCAGCAGGTGTGTGGGCCATTGTAGGATGAGCTTTGGACTGTCTATTACTCTGTTGGGTGTTCAAGTAAGCCCCTGTGGTGCTGTGGCTGTAAGCAGATTCAAGTCATTATTTCCCCAAAAACCCAGCACTGAAATGCCAAGCCCTCTGGATTCCTGGTCAGTTTGTCTTTCAGAATCTCATTTGATCTCATTTCAGGCACTACTGTCCCTGTTCCCTTGCCAACCTCTGTACCTTTAGATCCATTTATTCTCTTAGCAGGCTTCAATCGGACCACTCTAGACTAAGTGGTTTGTAGTCTGCAGCTTTAACCTGTTGGGCAGCAGGTGAATGTTTATATTTTTGTTCTCTTCTCCCTGTTCTAAATTCCCTTTTCTAGCTTGCTTATCTTCACATATATTGCTAGAGTAACTCCCACCAAAGTCTAACTGTAATTGCGAAAAGGTTTCTACTTTGTCACCCCCACTGATTCCAAAGTAAAATTATTCTCTATTTAATCTGATCGTTTTAAATAAATAAATAAATAACCCTTTGAGAATTCATCTCATTCCGGCATATACTGTTAGAGGCTTTTGCTAGTCACCTTGTCTTTCTAGCAGTCCTGAAGCTATGGTAGCTGTGGCTGAGCAGTGAGAACTCCTCACAGCAGTGCTCTGTCATTGACAGCTAGGGTTTTATCACTATAAACTTTGTCACAGTTATGCCCTGCTAAGACCTGCTATAACTCTCGCCAAGTAAGCTGCCTCAATGTCATGTTCTTTCTCTCTGGATCATGACTCTTGCTGACATGTTCAATGAGAGTGACTTTATTTTATTTTTTTTAAAACATTGACTGTCTAAATTATTAATACGATTATAAAGATGGAACTAAATCATCAGCAGAAGACGGCGAGACAAAACTGCAACATAATCTCTCATTCTGTAGTCAGATGCCTGTTCTACACAGATTTCCCTAAATATTGCAGCAGCAGCGGAGGAGGAACTGGTGTGCGTGGAAAGCTTACCTAGGTAAGGATGCGTACTGCCTTTCCATCCCTTCAAAGTGGAGATTGTGTGAACTCCCATCTGGACCTTTGCCAGACACCTGCAGAGAGAAGAGTAATCAGAGATGAAGATCAATTATACAACTCAGCTACTGACAATACATCTCAAAAATGATAATCAGAGAACAAATGATACTGTAGCATGCCAAAATCAACAAAAGAAATGCAGAGACTCAAAGAAAGTGCATATAATCTTATCACAACTACTAAGGCAGGGCTTTGCATCAAAGCATTGCTTAGCACGGGTATGTTCCTCAGTGTTGTTCCCCTAGCTGTAGGCTACAGGAATGCTGTAAACGTATTTCTGGTTAGTCCCCAAACCATCATTCAGTAAATCAGGTATTACAATTGACTGAATGGAAACATCCCAATATCACTACGTAATACATATATCATTAAAAAGAACGCACCCCACTCCTGCTCTTAGCGGGGGGTGGATTTCTGCTTGCCTGCCCTGAACAGGACTTATTTGGCAGGGCAGGGGCGTGGAGCTTCTCCCGCATGTCCCCTATTCAGAGGCACGGCCTCATGGCCCAATGGGGTGGGGGGGGGAGGGCACCTGGTGGGCAGGGAGTCCAGCAGGTAAATATCTGAACCAGCTGGTGCCTGGCCCTCACTTCCCATTCAGGCCACGTGTAGGAGTTTCCCATTCAGGCCACGTGTAGAAGTTTCTCTGAAAACGTATGTTTCTACTGGAATTCTCCCACTAAACCTTCCTCCACCTTTAAAAAGGTATGTGGCCCAGCTGACTCAAGAAAGGGGCGGGGGTCGAAATAACAGCATGGTCCCCCCGTGCTGTCGCTTGTCCTGCGAGGTGGCACTTTGCAGCACAGAGCTCCGGGGTGGGGTGGGGTGGGGTGGGTCTATTCAGCCCTGGCCACATGGTGGTGAGGGAGAGGCGAGAAACAGCATGGTCCCCACGCTGCCGCTTGTTCCTGCATGGCTGTGAGCTTGTCCATGCGTGAGTGAGCTCCCGGGGGGGGGCGCTATTCACCCCGGGCTATGGGGGCCTGGGGGTGCCGCTTGTCCCTGAGCGGTGGTGCTTCAAGCACGGAGCTCTCGGGGAGGGGGGCTCTAACCAGCCCTGGACACGGGGCCCTGGGGGGGGATCCTATACTCGCCCCCAGTGTGGTTCCACTGTGCAGCGGCACTTCATAAGCACACAGCTCCGTCGGGGGGCTCTATTTGGCCCAAACCACATGGGCTCCTCAACGTATATCCCCTGCGCCACTGCTTGTTCCTGCCCAGTGGCACTTCCCAGCAACAGATTTCTACCGCCACTGCTTGTACTTGCATGGCTGCGGTGGTGCTATTTCTGGCATGGTGGTTTACGGTGCTTGGGGGGAGGAGAGAAGGCTGGTGGGGCTTAGCCCTGGCCCCAGTCCTAGCACTCTTGCCCTGGTGGGCCATGCCCTGTGCCCCAGGAGGATAGACTGGTGGGGCTTACCCTGGCCCAGTCTATACTTCACTTCGCCCCTGTTTAAGATGGACCTCTCTCCTTCCTAGTCTCCCCACTGCGAGACCCCCTGCAGGCTGGTTTTACTGCAAATAACTGGTATTGTTCCAAGTAATTACTGCAAGTAACTGGTATTACTGCAGGTGGGATGGTATTCATGCAAAAAGGGTCACCTCTTTAAGAAGGACCTCTCTCCTTTCTAGTTTTCCACTGCTGAGGGGGGAGGCCCCCTGCATGCTGGTATTACTGCAAATAACTGGTATTGCTGCAATGATTGCAGGCAAATTGATATTGATGCAAAAAGGGTCACCAATTGATTTGGTATGGGTGTGAGTATATATTTCATTTAGGAGTGTGTTCATTTTATCCCTAACCCCCCTCCCAGCCCCCCCGAAACTTGCCCCCCCCCAAGCTAGATAATTAGTAATTTCAACGACTTAATTAAGTTTGGATTAAAGTTGATTATTGGGACTAATTTCATGAGTTTCAAATGACTATGCACTTCACTTATGTGACCAGGTGAGTTTGAATAACTTAATTATGTGTTCTGTTCAGCCTGGGTTGCTAATACTTTCCCCCATTTTCTCTACATTGAGTACAGGTTTAATGGCTGGCAGGAATTCCAATTGCAGTGGAAGGGGTGCTTGGGTTGGGCAAGCCACTAGGAAACCGACCACAAATGCCAGTAGGGCACGGACCAGGTCGGTGACTCCGGACAATCCAAACCCAGTGGAGGGGGAGGAGTGCCCAGACAGGGCCCTCAAGTTTACCATGCAGGATGTTTCCGAAATCCTGGCCACTGCCTTGGAGACCATGCAAGTCCTCCAGAAGTCTGGTGAGGGCCGGAGTACAGGGCAGGGCGTGGCTCTAGAATGGTCCCTAGGAACACAGATGCCAGGATGGGAATGGCTGAGAGGGATGACAAAGACCTCACGGGAGGGGTATGAGCGGCAGTGCAGAGCATGCTGGGTACAAGTGGACAACAGCTGGCACCACCAGATCAAGGCGAGGGGTCAACAGGATCTGCAGTCATGCTTATTGTCGGCTCCGTGGACCCGGGGGAGGGGTGTCAGGTTTCTGGCCCCAACGTGGCCATGGGGTCCAGTTCTGGGGCCAGTGGTCAGACCACCCATTGGTACTGGGAGCAGTTGGTGACACTGGTACTAGATGTCAATGCTGCTACACCAGTTTGGGACACAGCTGTAGCATGTAGTGAGACACAAGTTAGCTACGGGCAGCCCTGTTTTACCCCAGGTGTATATGCATATGTACACAAGGCCAACAAGGGAGGCAAGGGTAAGTGTAAGAGGTTGCAAGTTCTCAAGGCTTGGGAGAAATGGTTGGCTTGTTTTTATATATACATCGGGTGGTGGCCTACAGATTCCCAGCCAAGGCCTGGCAGCTCATACAATATGCTTCTATGATACAAACAGTATACATGGACTTTGGGGGTACGACTTGGCTGGAATATGATTAAATCTTCCAGCGCAAGGCTTTCTCCAACCCTGACACATGCTGTGATATCAGTGGGCATTTTTACACACACGTGAAAAATTCTGGATTTTTCAATCTTCTGGGTTTACAAGTCCACAAGTAAGTTCCAGATTCATTTTTCACACACATGCTGCCCTGAGGCAGTTCCTGGATGAATTCTTCACACAAACGCTGCCCTGAGGCAGCCTAAAGTAGCAACAGCTGTAGATGTGACAGGCTGCCATGGAAACCAAGTGACCACAGCTGCCTGGAGTAAATCAGTTTACCAGGAGACGTTTTTACACACAAAAGTTCTGTGAGAAGTTCTATGCAGAAGTTCAAAGATCCGGATGTTTAAGATCTGGGTGAGTGATTTAGACACACAGAAAGTTCCGGATGTAATAGCAAACATCCAGGAGAAATGTGTGTGTAAAAACACCCAATAGTACAATATGCACTCACAAATCATGGCACCGCATCATCCGGCTGCAGGAATCCGGACCGGGAGTGGAGTAGTTCTCCAAGGGGCGCCAAGACAAATCCTTGCCAATGCTGGGCATTTAATGAGAAAGGGTGTTTTTGTCCCTGATGTAAATATGCTCACACCTGTGGGGGGAGTCCACCCAACTTCCTCCTGCTTCGAAGGGCGACACAAGGTGAGCAAACAAAAGTTTACCAACAAAGATGCAAAGTCTGACTGGCAAGGGGGTAATGGAGGTCAACATATCAACAGGGGTCAGGGGTTTGGCTCCCACCCCAATTAAGCTGGAGGTCCTGGGTGCCCTCCTGCAGCGTTACCCGAATAGAATTGATGCTGATTACTTATGGCTGGGGTTTTCAGAGGGTTTTAGGATACCTTACCAGGGTCTCAGGATCAGCCAAAAAGCTAACAACTTGAAATCTGTTTGGGGAATGGAGGAGGTGGTCTGGAAGATTAGCAAGGAAATAGCAGCGGGGACGGTGGCAGGTCTTTCAACTGACCCCCTTTCACTGCCCTGTGGTGCTTCCTGCTTGGGATAGTGCCAAAGAAGTCTCCAGGGGAATATTGGTTAATCCATCTCTTATCATATTCCAAGAGAAGTTCTATCAACGATGGGATTCCGTCCGAGTTGTGCTCAGTGCAGTACACATCTTTTGATACTGCAGTGCGCATATTCTGGTCTTGTGGCCCTGGGGCCTCATGGGGAAGTGCGACATAAAGTCTGTCTTCTGCCTGTTGCTGGTTTCCCCGCGGGACTTCGACCTCCTGGGTTTTACTTTTAGGGGCCAGTTCTTTTATGACAAGGCCATGTCAATGGTCTGCGCCATTTCCTGCTCCACTTTTGAAAGGTTCAGCATCATGCTGGAATGGGCGGTGAAGGACAGGGCGGGTTTATCCTCCATTTTGCACTCTCTCGATGATTACCTGTTCTTTTCAGATAGAGTGGTTTCATTTCCTGGCACCAGGCCAACCACAACTCAGAGGAAATGATGAAGGTCTTGTGGATGCTTGGGAGCAGAAATTAGACAGTGGTGTTAGATCTGCCCTGTCTGGCAGCGCATACACAAAGTCCTTTATGCAATTCCAGAGTTTTCTGGTCAAACATGAGATTCAGGAGGAATGACCCATCCCTCCCTGCCACGTAGAGTTTGTTGCACACCTGAGTTGCCGCAGCTTAGCACTGTGCCACCATAAAATGCTGCCTAGCAGCTACTGCCTTTTTCTACAAAGCTCACAGGGTTGCGGACCCATGCTTAAGCTACAGACTGCGGAAGGCCATCAAGGAATGGGCTAGGGAGAGGGGGCCTAAGATGGACACTTGCAAGTCAATACCTGTCATCTCATTGGCCCATTTGGCCTCTTCCTTGCCAATGATCTGTTTCTCTGCCTACGAAGTGGTGCTGTTTTGGGCCACTTTTACCATGGCTTTCTTTGCTGCCCTGCATATCAGCAAACTGATACCATCTTCCCAGGTTGATATGTCGGGTAGGGCCCTGGAGTTAGGGGACGTGATGCTGAGGCCTGATTCGGTTGACCTCACTATTCAGCGGTCCAAAAAGGATCAAAAGGGAAGAGGTCAGCTATTGCTGTTGCACCGGTCACCAGTTGGGGTGGTTTGCTCAGTCTTGGCAATTGAGGCCTGCCTAGAGCTTTGCCTTAGTTCTCAGGGCCCTCTCTTCATTCACCGGGCGGGTGGGGTGAGGGGTGGTTTTTTTAAAGGGTATTGCGAGGCTTGTGCTTCAACCCTCTGATTATGGATCACACTTATTCTGGACCAGGGTGGCACTCACTGCTGCCACTGAGGGACTGTCTGGCCCCCAGATTCAGGCAATAGCTAGATGGAGATCTGACACTTATCACACTTATGTGCGGTAACTCATCCTTTCAACCCCTCCAAGTAGGGGATTGGTGTTGGGTTGGTAACCAATTTGTTTTGTCACCCACAGGCTCAAAGCAGCTGGTCACCAGCTGGATATGTGGGCACAGCATAGTGCATTGGGCTGAACGCCATGCAGCAAATTCGGACTTTGGAACCCAGCTCGGCTGTGGCCCTCATGCTCGCTTTTATTGGTCTGGGAGCAGCGGTATGCGCTGGGAGCAGCTGATGCCTTCACTTCTCCGCAGGGCTACACACTATGAACCACCTGACATTTTGGTCATCCACCACGGCAAGAACGACCTGGGGTTGTGTAATGCATGGGGACTCACTGGCGACATCAAGTGCAACATCTCCCAGTTAACAGCTGAGTGGCCACAGTCCTCCATCTGGGGGTCAGATCTGTAGGAGCGTTGGTCCTGGTGCTAAACTGATAACCCAGGCAAAACTGAAAGGGTGAAGCAGAAGATCAACAGAGCAACCTGGGTGTTCATTGAGTGCATTGGAGGCATGGTTGTGCATCATGAGAGAATTGTGTGCCATGATGCAGGCCTCTTTCTGAAGGACAGGGTGCACCCGTCTGAGCTGGGGAATACCATTTGGCTTGAGGACTTGCCGGAGGCTCTACAGTGGCAGCTCAGCATATGTGGGGGGGGGGAAGGGGAGAGTGAAGGGGTTCCTCACCCTTTTTGTGGTGGTTAGCGGTTTGGGAACCATGCTGTGGTGAGCCTCCCTATGAGCTAAGGGGATGCGGCTGCACCCCACCACCACTCGGGGAGTAGGGGGGTCTTAAGAGTGGGTGCCCTGGTCCAGGCTCGGGCTGGAATGGGGCTGTACCGCCCTGACTCAAGGGGAGGGTGACCTCAAAGGGTCAGGGGTTAGCCCAGCCCCTTTTCTGCTTTATATGGCATGGTTCCTCTCCACTATACACACAGGTTTATGCTCATCGTTTGGCCTACCGATGGTGGGGTGTCATGCAAGAAAGTTGTGACCAGTGTCTTAATCCCATATTTGTGTCTTGTCTATTCTTGTGGGTAGTATGGGCACAAACAAGTATTTCAGCTCAGTAAGCACCTGAACTAATGAAGCCTGGTTTCCCAAGAAGGGGACAATGCTCAACATCAGTCAACGGGAATTTTTTTTTGTTACAACAAATGCCCTATCTCCCTTCTAAATGCACCTGCTGAACTGAAATGTTGGGACCTTGTTTAATTTGGGGCTTTCTACCTTTCTACCAGTTGGGTGAATCATAGAATTGTAGAGTTGGAAGGGACCTCAATGGTCATCTAGCCCAACCCCTTGCTTCATGGCAGAAAATTCACTACCTGCAGCTTCACAGAAGATGCTGATCATTATGTTAGAAATTGACCTGCAGAAGCAAAAGTTATTCAGGGTACATGTACGCACACACACAGGGTGATTGCACAGAAGTCTTCTTTCTTTCGAAAACCAGGCAAAAGAGACTGCATTTACAGCTACAGGTGAATTTGTTTACTACCTGTTCATAACTTTACTACAACATAAAAACACACCATAAATCATGTTGCTTTCATTCACAACACAAATCTAGAAAGTTGTAAAACAGAATATCCCACTGGGGTTGAATGTGCATTTATCATGCTTTGGTGGAGTTTTAGAAGCAAGACATTCATGCACTCAGTAAAAACACCTGCTCTCTACTCAGTTTCTTTTCAAGATGGCAAACTTAGTTGGCTGCAGTATGACATCCTATCAAGAGGGCTCAAAATGGGGTAAGGAAGGCTGAGTTGGGATGCTTTTAGCTCACAGGAGTTCTCTCAGTTTCACTCACTCTGTGCCTGATGACGGCCCAAGTGTTAAGAGCCTTGTTAGACTGAAACTATTCGTCTTTTCCTCTATAAATGCAGGAGGCTCAGTGACTGCATCAATGTTTCTTACATTAGTACGTATTTCTATCATGGCACTGCTAGAATCAGCAGTTTTTATAAAGCAATATACTAAAAGGCCATTTAAAAATCCTCACCCCCCTTGTGCAGATTAATAGCAGAGAGGAAGATTTAATGTCTTTTCAAACATTGTTAACAATTCATTAAAAAGAAAAGAATAAATCACACAACGCTTTCTGCAAATGTCTGAATATAAAAAAGAAAGGAAACAGAATCTAAAATTAACATGTTTTTCACGTTCTACAGGTTAGAGCACACTCCTGCCAATCCTGTAATTTATGCACAATACGTCAGTTTTGCTGAAGCGATTTAAAAGCTGCTGTGATGGAAAGGTGTGCAGAGAGTTGAAGTAAGGCTTATCCATCTATATGTAACATTTTCAAGTAAAATCTCTTTTGGGCAGCTCCATTAGGAAAAACAAGCCCATTGCAAATAGATGCATTAGTATATTAAGCTACTAGGTATTCTTTTAGGAATTATTTTATATCAGGAACACTGTATGGTGCCTGCATCCTACCACTTTGGGGGGCACTTTAGTTATGAAACAGTAAGGAGTCTGTAACCAAGAGATCCTAACCAGCCTTAAGTCTTTGCAGACTGGTTCACTGATTCCACCATGCAAATAGTCAACTTTTTCCACTTCTCAGGACCCAGTTCTTAAACCCTGATCCCCAGAGTTTCAGAAGCAGCAGCTGGGCCTGCAGTGCCAGTGCTTCACCCTACCTCAGGTCCAGCCACTTTGGGCTGAAATAGAAATTTTGGTTCAATTCCGTTTTGGATGGAATTGGGCCTTCTGATCATTCCGATTGGAATTTGGAATGACCAATGCTCTGATTTGAACAACTGGAAAAAGTATCCCCCAGGCTGTTTCCGTGCATGCAGATGGTTGCTGGGCCACACACCACCATCATTTTGAATCTGAGCAGCACCATTTTGTGCATGCTCAGAATGACATGGCAGCCATTTTGTATATGCACAAATGACAATTTAATTTTTTTTTAAAGTTTAGATTAGTATTCCGATCAAACTTGTTTTTGATCAGAATAGTGTTTGAAAATACTAGCACCCCTTCTGTTTTCACAGAAATAATTTGTGGAAATGGAAAAGGGGTGTGTGTCGATCCAGGGCTACAGTCATTTCCTCAAGGGGTCTCTGGATGGGGCAGATCTCTTGCCCTTTGCCCGTGCTCCCTGTCTTTTCTCTCTCTTAGCCCTTGCCCTCAGTTTTGTCTTTTGTTTCCCCCTTCTATCTTGTCTCCAAGCCCTGATCCTGACCCAGTGCTTCAAATCCTCATGTCTGCGCACAACCTATATGCTTCTCACCTGTACACCTCTAGGCTTACTATGCGCACGATAAGCCCTACACTCATTCCTAAAATCAGAGGACCCCCTCCATATGCTTGGTACCCTGTTTGCAATCTGCTTTGGCCTTGGCCTTCTTTCCCAAGCCAGCTTCAGATCAGTCTGTTGCCTGCAGCTTCCTGTCTCCCTACAGGTTCGCTCAAGGCTCTCAGCATTTAGTTAGGCTCCGTTGAGCCTCATTACCCAGAGGCAGATTAAGAATGATTGGGGATCTGGATCCACAGTTCAGTGTCCCTACTAATATCCCAATAGTAATGTACTTCTCTCCTATTTTCTCTATTTACTTATTTATTTCTTTATTTAAATGTATATGCTGTCTCTCTCAGCAAGGCTCAGGGCAGCTTACAATTAGAAAAAACATCTAAGTCACCCGTCCTCCCGCCCACAACCTGCCTGCCAAACATACATGGCCAAATAAAAAGGTCTTACATTGTTTCTGGAAGATGAACAGGTTTGGACTTAAATCAATCTCCAAGGGGAGGGAGTTCCATAAACATGGGAGCAGCTACCAAGAACATCTCTCTACGTGCCTTAGCTGTAAAAACTTCAAAGGCAGATGGCACCTGCAAGAGGGTGCTCCAGGGCTGACAACGTAGCATGAAGGAGGAGACAGTCTTTCAGATATCGGAGGCCCACGCCATTTAGGGCTTTATAGGTCAAAATCAGCACCTTGAATTGTGCCTGGAAAGCTACTTGGGAGCCAGTGCAGACTCTGGAGCACAGGTGTGATGTGCTCCTGGTGACCCACCCCCAAAAGAAGATGGGCTGCCGCGTTATGAACCAACAGCAGCTTCTGAACAGTCACCAAGGGCAGCCCCGTGTAGAGCACATTGCAGTAATCTAGCCTCGAGGTTATGAAGGCATGGACGATGGTGGCCAGTACAAATCTGATAAAAAAAAGGTCAAACCCTTCTTATCAGAAGAAGTTGGTGAAAAACACTCCTGGCCACTGCTGCAAACTGATCCAAAAACACCCTGAAGTGGTGAATCTGAGTGACCAAAGGAGGCTGGACCCCATCAATAACAGGGGTCCCTATGTCTCTCAGCTCATATGGCCGGCTGACCATTATCACTTCATTCTCATCTGGATTCAGCTTCAATGGTCTTGCCCGCATCCAGTCCCCAACGGCAGCCAGACAGTGGGTAAGCACAGAGACTGCAGCAACTGGATCAGATGAAAGAGAGAGATAGAGCTTGGTGTCATCAGCATACTGGTGACACTTCCCTCCAAATCTCCACACTTCACTCCACATCCAGGGGTTTCAGATACACATTGAACAGGAGTGGGGGCAAGATAGAACACTGCGGGAACCCCACAAGGAAGCTCCCATGAGGATGATGAACCATCACCATCCTCTGGGTTCTCCCAGCCAGGAATGCGTGGAACCACTCAAGAACAGTTCCGCGAACCCTTGCCAAGTCACACAGCCATGCCAACAATACCCCATGATCAACTGTATCAAAGGCCACTGAAAGATCAAACAAAATCAACAGGGCACACATCAAGGGTGCCCTTCACAATTACCAAATGGAGGTCCTAAACCAAGGCCACAAGTGCAGTCACAATCCCACGCTATGGCAATTAATTAATTAATTAAATTCAAATTTATACACCACCCTTCTAGTAGAGGCTCAGGGTGGCTCACAATTCATAAAACAAATACAATAAAATTCAAACCATAAAAACTCCCACCCTCCCCCATAACCCTACCCAAAACCCAAACCAACTCCAATCCCCGCCCGTCAAATGCTTTTTCAAATAAAAATTTTACACCACCTCTGGAAGATGTTTAGGGTCAGGCTCAAATGAACCTCCTGGAGAAGGGAGTTCCACAAAACCAGGACAACAACTGAGAACGTCCTCCTCTGCACCCCAGTCCCACACACAACGGTAACAGATGGAACCTGCAAGAGGGTACTCTCAGCCGACCGTAGCGGCCGCAATGGAACATGGTAGGACAGGCGGTGCTGACAGTGCAGACTGCTTAGCTTAGAGTTGCACCCAGAGAATGACTACAGCAGTGGTAGCTTCCAAATTGGGGGGGGGGGCTTCGTTTTAAGGGGTCCTGGGCCTGTTCATTAGCTTGCCCATTACTGATATTACCATCTTACTGGTGGATCATTGATGCAAGCTGCTTCCTATCATTCTGCTCCATGCCCCTTAATTTGTTATTTTCCTTGTGTCTCCCAGGACAGTTTCATAGAGTCACCCCTTCCACAGCTGATTAACAGCTTCTCTCACAGCTGGACCAATTAGCCACAGGTGGTTGTGCTAATGACCCTCTCCTCAAAGGCTCACACCACAAAAGCATTCAGGGTGATAGGTTACAGGACCCTTAAAGCAGAAGTTCCCAAACTGTGAGGATGGGACTCCCAAGTGGGTGGAGAAGTTCATGATCTCATTGATATTTGATATACTTTGCATGCCTTTGATGCTGTCTGGGGTCATGGAATCATATAGTTTAAGTCTCAAAATAGTGGCCACACAAAGCTTTGGGTACTACTGCCTTAAAGGAATGATGGCACCCAGATAATGAAACTGGCTGTTTTGAAATGTGTGCAGCTTTAACAGCGCCTTACTGAAAGCAATACTGACCTAGATTTCACAGAGGCTAAATAAGTTGTGTTTCACCAGTAAAAATGACACACACTTTCTGTAATGAGCAAGAAAAAGCATTCACAGTTGCTTATGCTGTTCTCACACTTCTAATTTGAGCAGTTTGGTTATTTTCTGTAGATAACTGGGTACTCTGGTGATAGACAAGCTTGGAACAGGTTGCTATTTTTTTTGAGAGAAAGTAAACAAATTTGTGCTTTAGTTTATTGAATACAATGAACATGTAAATACTGCCTATCTGCCCGACAGTGAATGTCCAATTAATTATGTACAGTGGCAGGATATTTACAGGACAAATGGCACACAACACTGTTAACTCAAGGGTGAATGGGTGGTTGCCTGGCAGCTGCAGGGATATCTAGATGCAATCGGATTAGTGGACCCATGTCATTTGGTCTTCTGTCCTGGGTATAGCACCGAGACTGTGTTTGTGGCATTGGTTGGCGATCTTCACCGTGAGATTGACAGGGGATATTGTACCCTGTCGATCCTTTTAGATGTTTCAGTGGCCTTTGATACAGTTGACCATAAGGTGTTGTTGACATGGCTGCGGGATCTGGCAGGGGTTCGCGGGATGGCTCTAGAGTGCTTTTGTTCCTGTTGGGGAGGTTTCAGCAAGTGGTGATGGACAATTATTTTTCTTCACCTTCCCCCCTTTATTGTGGGGTCCTGCAGGGTTCCATCCTGTCTCTCCTCCTGTTCAATGTGTATCTAAGGCCCTATGGCAAGATCGTGCATAGATCTGGGGTGCATTGTCTTCAATACTGTGTACACAAGTCTGTGTACTCATATCTTCACCACATGGATAAACCAGTCATCATTCTTGATGTAACCAAGCCAAGCACATGCACCTGGGACCTCGCATCCTCATGAATGTTACATTCCTTGTCTTTCCCTCTGTTCCCCTTCCTTCATCTCTCCCCACCCCCCATCTCTCAGATTGTAAGTCCTAGGGCAGGGACAGTGTCTATTCAATTAATTTGTAAAGTGCCAGGTACATTGCTGGCACTATATAAATGCTTTCTAATAATAATAATAATAATAATTAATAATAAATAATATAATATAATATGTGGATGACACCCAAATCTACTAATGCTTTTCATCCAACCCAGGCCCTGCAGTTTTGGTGCTTACCTAGTGCCTGGATGCTATTGGGGACTGGACGCAGGCAAGCAGTCTGAAGCTGAATCCAGACAAGATTGAGGTGATGGTTGGCCAGCCCCATGGCCTGGGAGGGATTGGGACTCTCATCATTGATGGGTTCCTGTCTCCCGTAGCTACCCAGGTTCGTAGTCTTGGGGTGCTTCTGGATCCTCAGCTGCGCCTGGATGGTCAGGTTGTGGCTGTTGCCAGAAGTGCCTTTTGCCAACTCCATCTGGTGAGAAGGCTGCGTCCCTTTCTTTCCAATGGGGATTTGGCCACCATCATCCATGCCTTCATTACCTCGTGGCTGGATTACTGCAATGTGCTCTACATGGGGCTGTCCTTGAAGACTGTTCAGGAGCTGCAGCTGGTGCAGAATGTGGTGGCCCACCTATTGATAGGGGTGGGTTGCCGGGAGCACGTTACAGCCGTGGTACTTAAGAGTCTGCACTGGCTGCCTATAGCGTTCCGGGCACAATTCAAGGCGCTGGTTTTGACTTTTAAAACCCTAAACAGCTTGGGCTCCACATATCTAAGTACCGTCTTTTTCCTTATGCTCCTTCCTGTCCCTTAAGATCTGCCGAGGGTGCCCTCTTGTGTGTTCCATTGCTGGTCCAGTTTCATATGACTCGGGCCCGCAGAGAGGCATTCTCGGTGGCTGCCCCACAGCTTTGGAACTCCCTTCCCTTGGAGGCTTGCCTGAGTCCTAGTTTGAATGTCTTCTGGAGACAGTGCAAGGCCTTTTTATTTGTCCAGACATTAAACAGGCAGGGAGAAATTGGGGTGAGGGCGATGGGGTGTTTTTAGTTTTGTGGGGTTTTAATTATTTATTATACATTTGTATTTCTATGTATTTTGTGAGCCGCCCTAAGCCTTTGGGGATAGGGTGGAATATAACTAACTAACTAACGTTTATATTACAATCTAGACTGCAAGTTTCATGGTGATTACTTTTAAACCTACCAAGTGTAAGAAGACAGTTAATGTATGGCAGCATGAAATAACTAAGAATTTTCTGGGTGATTACTAAGAAAAAGTGCTTACAAAATATGTGTGTCTTGTAACAACCTGAAACATCCAATTTCTGATTGTTTCTTACAGAGAAAATAAAATCAGGTGCCTCCTGCCAGGTCTGTTTCTGTGTGTGCTCTGAGATACAGTTGCTATAGAAACTGTGATTGTGGATACAATTTTACAAAGTTTGGCTCCACATAGCTGATGAGTCTCTGCACCCTGTGTAAACTGTCCAATAAGCTCAAAGAGCAAACTCTGGCTCTGTGTCTTTAATTAAAAAGACTCAGCTACCCCGTCTCATTTCCTCTCCCCATCTGTCTATATACCAGTCAAAATACCACCTCAGTGAATTAAAAGTAAAATGGTTTCTGAAGGAAAACAGTGGCCTGATGAAATGATGAAGTCAAAAAAGTTATTGTGCTGGAAATGTCTGTCTAGTTAAATTGTCGTTGATGTGCTGGAAACAAGATAAGCAAAGATATAAGCAGGGACCCATGTTCGTTCACTACTGTTTCCTTCATTGGCAGCAATGAGGGAAATACAGTGAGCCTGGGTGTCAGTCTGTTTAGGACTAGTTATACCAACAGCTAGCTTTAATGAACTATCAGATATGATCAAATATATCACAAAACCTTGGCATTAAGGAACACAATAGGTTTTCACATAATGATTTTCATTTGTCTGAATTTTCCTCAAATTTGAATTAATTTTTTTGCTAAGGTCAAACGTGCGCTTTACTGGAATCAACCTGACATGCAAGAAGAAAGTGAGCCAGGAAATGGCTCTGCTGAGGACAAATTAGTTTGCTTAATTGAGACCAAAGAAGAGGGTGAGAAAAGCCTTAATCTGACAAAGCTAGAGGAGCAGGCAGCGTGATGGCCAATGGAACTAGCTGCACACAAATGGAAGCAGTGCACACTGGACGGCATCATTTGAAGTAATAATACACCTTGTTGGTGTATCAGGACTTGTAACCAAAATGAACAGCATCAACTCAGAAAAAGACCTGGATGCTACTGTGGAGACAGCTCAGTGAAAATCTCTGCTCCATTTGCAGCAGCGGCTCCAAACACTAATAAGAAACCCATCGCCCTCCCTATATTTCAGGACGGAGAACATGTCAGGATTCCTATGGAATAGGTAGAGTGGATCATTATTTGCCCCCACATAATATAAGGAGTCATGCCATAACATTCAAATGTTGACAAGTTTAAAAAGAGTACAGGACTTTTCCTTACCATTTTGATTGTTTTACACAATGAACACTTCCTCTGGGAGATAAATGGTCACATAACGTCACTGAGGTTAGGAGCTTAGTAAAATTCACATAAAGAAATGGATACTGAGTGAATGATGAGCAGGACTTGCAGGGGCTCAGCCCAGCCATCTCTTTTTATGCCCGGGTGTAGCCCTTGTATCTGTCACTGCTGCTGCTCTGCAAGACTCCACGCCTAGATGGATAAAGTTTGACGGAGGGCAGGAATGGGGGATGGATGCTACCGTCGCAGCTACCTGTCAGCTGTTTGGTGGCAAAACACCCCCAGTGCCAAACAGCTGATGTGTGGCAGAGCACCACCCACAGCTGAAGCCTCTCCGTGACCAGGTTGAGACCGAGGCTGCTGGGGATGGACAAGGTGAGTGCTGCTACTGCATACCTCCCAACACTTCAAATGGACAAAGAAAGATATGCTCCATCCCCTCAGTGAAAGCTCCGTCCCTCAGCAAATAAGCCCTGTGCACTCACACCCTTACACATGTCGTGCTTCCCAACTTTCCAAGTGAATAAAGAGGGACAGAAGCTCCCTTGATTATCATTTCACCTAGTTTTTCATCATTCCATCATGCCCCCATTGCCCTCTCAAGTGCTTTTACTAGCAGGATAGCAGGAAAGAGATTCCTGAGGCTTCAATATCAGGGCATTTTTAGACAATCACCAAATATCGCAGATTAGTACTTATTGCGCATTGAAACTCTTCTTATTTTAACGCAGATTTAATGTTTAGATATGTGTGTTATCGCGGATTTAGAAATAATCCGCATTTAAAGTAAAACGCTTTTAATGTTTTCACGAACAGAAATGCAGATAAAAGCACTATTAAAATCCACATTAAATGTTTAAATGTTAAAAACACATTTTAATGTGCAAGTTTGTGAAACCAGTTTCGTAAAACCCCAATGTCAGGGGTTTATGAAACCGATTTAAATGCGCATTAGATTTCTCTAATCTGCATTAGTTGTCTCATCTAAAAACACCCTCGGTCTTTTTGTCACCCTCCCTCTCTTTCTCCCTCTCCTGAAAGAAGGACAGTGGGACTCAGCATCCAAAGAGGGACTGTCCCTCTTTAATAGCGGCTGTTGGAAGGTATGCTACTGCCAGCCATCAGCTGTTTGCAGTAAGTGTTTTGACTGGTGGAGCGGTGGGGTCTGGAATGGCAGCTCTGCCAATTATTCTGAATACCCCTCCATACACCTGGTGCCAAGAGGCATGACTTCTGGGAGCCCCAGCACATTAACAAATTAAGCACTGATAGTGAGAATGTCTAGAGCAGGTGTGCGGAACCTTTTCACCTCCCAGAGCTCCAAGGGCTATAGAGCTGGGCATGTGGGTGCACAAGAGGTGCGCTCAGGAAGAGGAGGGTCCAGTTCATGGATTTGGTTGTGCCGTGGATCTGTCCCCTATTCTTGTGTGCATGCCCTCACCTCTGCTCCCTTACCCTGAGCTGAGATGTTTACTGCTTTCGGGTAGGAACTGGACCTAGGGGCTAGATCTAGGAACTTGAAAAAGGTCACATAAAAACTAGCCCCTGGGCCTGATGTTCCCCATCCTTGCTCTAGAGTTCTGTTAGTAGCCATGACATAAAATCCATGATCTGGACGCCCTCCTCTTCCTGAGAGCATTAAGTCACAAACCAATCTCCAGTTGAACAGATTAGAAAGACCCCCTGAAAACAAGTTATTCTTTATCTGCCTACATCTGGCCCTGTTTTCTCCATGCATCTGGCAGCAGCTACTGTTGGAGACAAGATGTGGGCATAATGGACCATTGGTCTGATCCTGTATGGCAACTGCTGTTTTCCTATATCACTTGCCAGGCTGACTTCTTTTCTGCATAAATTAATATCATTCTTGATGTTCAAGTAACATTTCTCTCCACTAATAATTTCCATTAGCAGTCAAGCTATTAAGGTATTAAGCTTATTCTGCAATAAAAAAAATCCAACTTCCAGAATAGACACTGTACCATTTAATCAAAATAATGACAACCTACTGGAGGTAGATATTAAACCAATAAGACTCCCGTTTGCCCCCCCCCCCCGCCTGCCTTAGCTGCGCTGGGTGGGGCGGAGGTTTTGTCCTGCCCCCCATAAAAGGAAGAAGCAGGCACTCAGGCTGCACGGTTGCTGATTGCTTTGAAGGCAGGGCCTTGTTTTGATCTGGTTGCCAGGGGCAACGCGGAATCACGCAAAGCAAATCTCATCTCATGAGACTTTGTGGGTGCCATGTTCTCTACTCTGGGCTTGGCGGCAGTCAGGGTTGGCACCTGTGGTTGTTTTTTTACCTAACGCTCCCATAGGCCAAAATGAAAGCATCAGGTAAAAAATGACCGAAGGTGGCAATCCTATCGGGGTGCCAAGTCGAAGAAAGAGCAAGCTCCTCCCACCCTTCTGTGTTGCACTGCGGGCATTAGCTGGTTGCCTGGTTGGAGGGACCAGGAAGGAATTTTTTTTGCAGCACTAATTGGCTCCTGGTGACTGGAAGTTTTTTTCACCTTCCACAAAGTGCACTTCCTGAAAGAATTGGCACCAATTTTGAAGTATTATTGGGTTGGGTGAAGTGAAAATTATCATACTTGTCTCATTCTTTCAGGGTCCAGCTAAGTGTTAGGAAGTTTATTTGGATTAGTTAAGGATTTGGAGAAAACATCCCCCTATGAGATGGGACTAATGGCTGAATTGGAGGCAAGTACAGCCAGATTCCAGCCATCGGCCCAAGGTGGAGGGTCAAGTTCTGCATTAAAGGACGGGGATGCCCCCAGGCGGACGATGGCTCTCTCACCTGCTTCTAGGTCACTAGTAATACACACCTTCCCAATCTAGCCATGCAGCTAGGGGGTAAAGTGACCTAATTTATAGAGCATAGAGTCTGGTGGTGCATAAGTGTACAACAGGTTGCCTGTAATTGCTGCTAGTTACCTGGTGTTATGAGCAATACAACACACCTAACCAATCCTACTGTGCAGCTGGGAAAAAGAGTGACCCAATTATATTGCATAGCCTGATGGTGGTACATGAGTGTATATAAAGGCTGCCCATAATACTGGGTTGCCTTGAGTTACTGGACCTGGGATTGAGAATCCTTCCCTTCCCAGATAACCTGAATTGAACTGAATGAATTTGAATAAACAGTGTGACCTTTAAATTCTAATATATTCGTGATTGCCTTCTTCTGGGGTGTGGGGACAAAGAGAGAGTTGTACAGACATTCAGCCTTGCCATTATTTCAAATCCATCAACCTTAGCATGGGACAAAGAGTAACAGCCATAAATTATCTTTGTGGTAGAGCACAAGATTCCCCTAAATTCATATGAACACGTGGATCTGGGTATGGAAGTGTCAAAGGATCTCTATTTCCCGTTCTATAATACAATTCATGAGAAAGAGATGTGCAGGTGTAAATGTAAGTTAGAGCCCTATCAAATATAACAATATGGCACTTTAGCTAAGGTTTCCAATGAATGGAAGTTATTAGGATTAATAATCTCTCACAGCGTACTAATTTTTATGAAGAGATCTACCCAGGAAAAAAAAATGATGTGAATGTATAGGCCACAGCTAAAGTGCCATATTGTTATCATATTTGATAAGGCTCTAACTTACGTTTACACCTGCACATCTCCTCTTTGTTGGACTCCATTTCTCATGAATCTCTCAGATCATCTGAGGGGTTTGTACAGGGATAACAGGGCCTGAGAACCCATGTGTAAGGCAGGCTCTAGCTGTTAATCAGGTACCTGAAAATACTTCTGTGGATTTATGGCTAGATAAGTGGGGGACCCTAGGAGAATATAATCTGGTAATAGCCAGACAAGTGCTCTTCTTATGTGGGGATGAGACTACTTTGCAAGCAGTTTAATACAACATCAAAGTCTCATTTCTCTTTAGGCGGGAAGGATTTAATTTCACTCTTTCTAGTCCACCTCTGGCTTGTGTTGGCTTGCAGTGTGAACTCAACAGGGGGGTAGCTATCACAGGGACAGGAAGGACATTTGTCCTGGGGTCCAAGCCGGGGGAGGGGCACAAATCCTGTCCTGTTGCAGCATGAGCAGGTGGAGACTGAGTGGAAGCACCTGCAGCGCATGGAGCATGTGGGACCCACCCAGCGGGCAGCACAGGACACAGCAAGCACCAGCAGTGGTGGCATGAGCTATGCAGGGCAGCTGCAGCCTCTAGGGCTCAGGTGCAGCAAGAGGAGGGAGGGACAGGTGCTGTGGTGTCAGGAGTGTCTTTGGATACAGAGCAGCAGACTCACCAGAATTACCATGTAAGTTAACAGTTTTCTGCAATAAGGATGCTGAAGGGAGGAAGGAGGGGAGGGGGTTGAACAGGAGAGAAGATGGTGTGGTGGGGGAGGGGGGAGTCCATTTCTTGCGTCTGGGCCCATTCCAACCTAGCTACGCCTACGCCCCTGGAACTCAATATTAGTTTAGAGTAGGGAAATCTACTTAGGGGGGCTTGTGTGGTGTATGCAATTCATGTGGAGGACAACCAGTGCTCCTGGGGTAGGCTGAGATTTTTCTGCAGCCACATACAAATGAAAATGTTAAAATTACATTCATTTATTTTGGAGCCTGGCCTTTTTCACCCCAAACTCCCTCATTTTTTTGTGCTTTCACTCTGGATGACATTCTCCTTACTACTTTTTACTCTTACGCATGCTACCTGTACTAATTTAAAACAGTCTGTATTCCCCTATGAGCCATCAGATTTTCCTGCTATGTCCCTTTCAGTCTGTGGTTTGCCTAGAATGATATTGTAATCCAATGTAATCCAAATCCTAAACTGAGCAAAGACTCAGACTTTTACTTAACAATTATATATCCAGAGAAGGGAATGGCATGATTTTGGTGTGAGATGAACTCAAGGGAAAAATCAAAGGCCACCCAGAAGTGAGGTGGTATTTTTAAGTCATATGCAGGGCAAATTTTTCCAAGGGAATCATGTGGAAAGCATTTACTGTACTTGTAAAAAGTCACGTTTCTTCAAAATCTATTTTTTTCTTATAACAAAAATAGCTGAAAATAAGAAATGTTACATACCTAACTTGGGAGGGTTTTTTTGTTTGTTCGGCTTGAGAGAACACAGTCTTCTCAGAATTTGTCTCCACTGTTTTTAGTCAAGGGCATATTTTTTCCATTGGGAAAAATAGTAGTTCCCATGAAGAGTGTCCAAGTCTTGCTTGCTGACTACTTTCACTTTAAGTTCACGCTTTTTGCCTTCAGTGCTGCCAAATAATGCTACAACTCCACCTTGGTTGAGTCTCACTCCCTCAGTCCCCAACATCCCTTCTTTCTTGACTTTCAATTCCTTTCTCAAACTTTTGTCCTCACTCTTCTTCCCTTGCTGCACGATTCTTGCCTCCTTTTTCAACAAGAAGACTAACATGATCTGCCTTGACCTCACTCTTTTCCCTCCCATTATTTCCTTCCCTGCCTTTTCTCCTCTCGTCTCTCTCCTATCCTCCTTCTCTAGTTTCTCTTGATGATACCACCTCCCTCCTCTCCTTGTCCAACCCCTCCACCTGTTCCCTTGACCCTATCCCCTATCACCTCCTAGTAATTGCTATTGCCCCTGCTGCTGCACCCTCACTGCGTGCTGCATATTATTAGTTTCTCCCTCTCCACTGGCTCCTTTTCCTCTACTTTCTAACATGGCAGTCTCCCTTATCCTTAAGAAGCCCCCTCTTGATCCTTCCAATCCCTCTCTTCCACTTCTAAATTCCTGGAATGAGCAGTCTACACCGTCTTGACTTTTTCTTCTCCCAATTCCTCCTTCAATCCCTTTAAATCTGGCTTCTGTCCTCTCCCCACTCAATTTAGAGACTACTCTTGACAAAATCACCAATGATCTGCTTCTACTGTATTCTTGTCCTGCTTGATCTCTCTGCCGCCTTTAAGTGTTTTCAGATGAGATACACCCTCGCATGGCCACCCAGGAGACTTGGAGCTGGGTGCTCATCTGGAGGCTGTATGCAGGCTCATCTGAGCAGCTGTATACATGCTCCTGTGAGTCACAGAGCACCCACCCATGGAGCATTACGGGAAAACTGGATTGCTTTGTGTGAGGCCAGCTAAATGTACGGTGGCAGTCTCTGTGGTTCAGGAAGCCACGCTGGGAGCCTCCCATTTGAAAAGCTCCCTGCTCACTCCACCTGCGTGGGTTCTTAAGCAGCAGAGCCACTCAGCAGCCATGACCCACCCATTGCCTTGCTTGTGTAAAAACAAAACACCCTTTGATGCGGTTGATCAGACTCTCCTACTTGACTTGCTTCACTCCTTTGGTTTCCAGGGCTCAGTTCTTGGTTGGTTTCTTTCTGGGTGTGCATTTGTTTTCATTATTATAAATTGTCATTTTCTTTTTTGTTATTGTAATAATGAAAAAGAAAAATAATGATAATGAAAACAAAAACGAAAATGAATTTTCATTTTTTAAATAATGGGAAAACACTGAAAAACGTATTTTTGACTATACCTTTTTTTTCTTATTCAATTGTGATGAAACTTGGGGAGATTGTACCCCTAATGGAGGGCACTACGTGTACCAGAATTTGAAATGATTGGATAAAGGGAACTGATTTTAGAAGCCACTGAATGTTGTGATTTTAAGAAATGCTCCATACACATTCTTGGCTACAACTTCTTTATCTTCCATTCAATTTGCATGAAACCTGGGATGATTATGTCACTCCACAAGATTGGATAAAGGGTCCTGATGTTAGAAGCCATTAACTTTAAAATGCATTTCCAGCTGTAACATTTTTATATTCCATCCTGTACAAGATATTTGGCAGGAATGTCATCTCTGCCAAAGAACAGGACAATCTGATAAAGAGCCTCAATTTTATAAGCAATTGAAGTTGTCCCCTTGAAGACCATTATTCAGATAAATAGCGGTACATGCAGTGCCAGTGAGAGGCAGGCACCTGGCATGGCAAGGGGAGGGAGGCTGTAAGAGGGAGGAGGGGGAGCAACCCAAAAGACTGACAGACACATTCACTGGCCAATTACTAGAGGTGGGACCCCGGGCCCATTACCGGCTACCGGATTTACCGGTTACCGGTTCTCTAAAAACCGGATTCCTGGATTAAATCCAGTATGCCGGTACCGGATTTATTTCATTGATTTCAATGGGGCGCTGGGTCCCCATTGAAATCAATGAATTCCTTCCCCCTCCCCCTCCCAGGCTGCGCGGGTGGAAGGGGGGACACCCCCCACCCACCCTGCCCAGCCTGGATTTTTGTTTAAAAAAAGACTGAGGCGAGCCCACCCCC